>VWZN01009636.1:8491-110171 GCA_013396955.1 Regulus satrapa
AACCAAAACCAACAAAAACCAAAACGAAACCCCCTCAGGGCTTAGTCTCCAGTACATTTTGGAAATGCATTTTTGATCCTGTGGGTACTCCAGGCTCAGCCTGCATTGGTTTTGGAGCATCCCCACCAATTTCATACGAACATGAGACAGTGATAGAAGTCAGAGTGGCTTCTGCAGGTGATTTAAGGATAGCCTTTGTGGCAGAACGAGTTTGATTTTCTTTAACGTTTTTACTCAATGTATCAAGAGTCTGAAGACTGGACTGAGCATATTCGTAAGTAATGGCTAAGAAGTGCCTCTCCCTGTGGAGCCCTCTATTGCACTTGCATTAAAGTCACTGCAGTGCTTAAAATATTTCTGCTGCAACTTTTCTTACAATCTTGCTGGACCTTGCACATTCCACTAACTGCACACTGAATAAGTTTTATAAATGCCCCTAACAGAAACTCTGCTTATAAGGCTGCTTCTTCCTTTCTGCTACTTCTGATCTTTAGAAACACGGAAGAAGGGTGTTTTTAATCTGGTGTTTTATTGTCCTTCGGGCTGTTATTTTCCAGGTGACAAAGCTGATAGTTAAAAGGAGTCTCATATACAACCTTTTAAAAGTGTTGCTAAAACTCACTGTTACACTGCATATTATGTTGCATTATAAAATGCAACTCTTTGCAGTTTGGAGTGTGGCAGATACTATGTCTGTAGGCTGGCAGTTGTGCTCAGCCTTCAGCTAAGTTGAGTCAGGTGTGCTGCTATTTTTGATGGGTTTGTGCATGTCGGAGCTGTTACAATTGATTTTTCAGATAATGTAGGTGTGTGTTCATGCATTTCAGTGTTGCCTCTCTCAAAATCAAGTAGCTGATCTGTTTTTGCTTTCTGCAGTTCTTTGTTTCCTCTGGTATGTTGCTATATATTTCTGGGAATTACTCATTGTGAATGTTTTCCTTTGCAGGTGTTTTGAGGATCCTGACTGAAATGTTTTTGCCACATATCAGCCTTGAAGATTTGGAAGAAACTTTTCTCTCAAAAGTATTACCTAAGGTAGGACAGCTTCAGTTATCTGTGGAATTGTCAGTCCAGGGTTAGAACCTGCTTAGATTGCAGAGATTCTTCTTGTGAGGTTGCACAATATCTATGGGCTGCAAAAATTGAAATTTTACCCTTTGAGAGTTTTCTCAGTGTTGTGTTGAATTGTTTCTGTGATTGTTCTCATTCTTTACACTAGGGAAAGGATCCAATCTACAATGTTCTGCTTTCTATATTCTGCAATAGACTTGGGTTTTATTTCTTTCTGAGAAGATTGGGCTTTTTATAAAATGACTGAGGTGGAGAATTTTGAAGTGAGGGAGCTTCTCAGGACAAGTAAACTGAAGACCTCAACATAAATATTAATGATATTTATTCATATCATGAATAAACATTGGGAAATTTGTGAATTTTGGAGATTACAAGAAAATGGTGTCATAACAGGCATATCCTGGAAAAGGTTCACTCTGTCACTGTTTATCCTTGTTTTTTATCCTGCATGTGCCCAGAAATATCTCACTGTCCTTGCAGTTTCAACAGTAACATTCATCAGATATCCAAAAACCTCAACTAAAGTAGAAATAGATGTTGTTTGTATGTCACA
The DNA here is from genome assembly GCA_013396955.1 of Regulus satrapa. NCBI lineage: Eukaryota > Metazoa > Chordata > Aves > Passeriformes > Regulidae > Regulus > Regulus satrapa. Next base: position 10,116 of record VWZN01009636.1, read on the forward strand.
GACTTTTTTTTTTTAATGTATTCAAAATGTGAATACTCATTCCCAACAAACAAGTATTTTTTTGAGACAAAATTAAAATATTTTTAAAATTCTGTTGTTTTAACTAAGTTAAAGATCTTCGGTAGAATGAGGTATGTATATTTCAAGCAGATTAGCTCTGAAGCTTGTTTTAAATTAGATTTTAATTAAATAGATTAATTAAATAGATTTTAGAAGGAATAATGGTCACAATATCTTCTGTCTAGAATGTTTATATATATATATATATATATGGCTTTTGCTTCTTGTTATATTGTGCTTTTTGACTGAGATGCTGAAGAGTGTTTTCTGCTGTGAGCTCTCGCTGTGCCTCCATGCTAAGGAAGCAAGCAGCTGTAGAACAGTGGTATTATTTGCACCGTGCCTTTGCAAGTAAAATGTTTCCTTTTGGTTGTCTTCTGCCAGACTCTGCAGTTCTTTGACAGCTTGATGTGTGAATTATCCAGCAAGGCCAAAGGCCTGACCGGCCAGAGTACAGAGCTGTGCAGCACTGTAAGGAATCTGCTACAGGCAAGTTCTGTCTCATGGGCTGTCAAAAGAATGTTTACATCACTCTTTGCTTTTAGCTAACTACCAAAAGGTTTTTAGAATGTTTTTGCCACCTACTGATGGTTAAGATGTAACTTAATCTTCCGTTGTAGCAGAAGTTCAGTTAACATTTTGTGAATGATTTGATTACATCCAGCATGTGCTGCTAATAATAATTTTGAAAATCATCTCAAATTTTGCTTAAGTCTCTCCTGCAGATGGAATGTGGCTCCCCATATTTAAAGAGTGAACCTCGTTATGCACTCTCTTCATTCTGGGTTTTAACATTTTCCTAAACTGAGAACACTAGTCCAAGAAATAAAGAGTTTTCACAGAGGATACGGTGTCAGAGAAAAACTCTGGAGCTTCGCTCCTCTTTAACAAACGACTCATTTCCGCAAATAGCGGTGCATTTCAATGCCGTGAAAGGCCAGGAGTGTTTCAGCTAAGCAGAGGTGCTTTCCCGGCGCTGCACGAGTGCTGACGTTGCTCTCTCCCGCCCTCAGGCCGTGGTGCAGCTGCTGGCCACGCTGCGGGGCTGCGTGCGCTCCGTGTGCTCGCTGCCCCAGCTCTCCCCGCGCAGCGTCCGCTCCCTGCCCTCCTCCCTGCTCTGCCTGGTGAAGAGCACCTTCGCCCACTGCAAGGTAGGGCAGCGCAGACATCCATCCCTCTGCTCCCCGGAACTCTTCAGAACGAGGTGTTCTTTCGAAATGATACTGTTGTCAGAATGTCAGTTATTTTAATTGTAGTTGTTAAGTCGTTTGCAGAACGCCCTCCGAGCGCCAAGTGCAAAGATGGTTTTTCAGCTGTCTGCCCCGCAAATCTGAGCTGCTGGTGAGAGGCTCAGACTGGGCTGTTCTCACAGTCAGTGTTCACTGAACGTTCTGCTCATGAGCAGAGTGCTCCGAGAGATCTCTGCAGTCCTGCTGGCTGCAGTGTTTTCAGAGCTACAGGTTCCAGAGTGGATTGAATGTTGAGATTAGCAGGTTTATGTTGGTTACAGTGAGCAGTGTGTATCAGTTTCGGGTATGGGCTGGTCTGGATTTTCAGGTGCAAAGTCATTCCCTCTAAGCATTGAAAATAAAGCAAGGGTATCATAAGGACACACTAACTTTTGTTGCCTTTCATTTTCACTTTTAATATTTCTTTCTTATGGAAACATTTACATCAGTTTTCCACGTCAGGACTCAAACAGAGGTGCAACAGCTGTCTCTAGTAATTTTAATATGGAAGTACTGGGAAGGCTTTGGAATGCTTCTTCCTTTGCTGCTGACATTGTCCTGTTTGCTTCAGAAATACAATCTTGGGTTCATACTTGGAGCCCTGATCCAGAGCCCCCTGAACTCACAGGAGCCAGCCAGACCCCGTTAGCCTCCCCCGAGCTGCAGGTGAATGTATTTTATACTGAGGGCTCAGGGGTGTGTATCGAGTCAAAGGAGGTACATCTGTGCCTTGTCCTTTGTTCCAGAGAAATCTGTGCCGAAGCTCTTGGAGTTTTCTGCATGTGACAAATCCGGCTGTGAGTCCTGAGCTCTTTTACAAACCTCTTCCTCCCCGTTTCAGGACAGTGAATCCGTGTACTGTGGGCACCTGCACTTAATTTCTGACCTCCTACAAGCCATGTTCAAGGAAACTTACTCCCTTCAGAAAGAGCTGATGGAACTGGTTGATCTGATTTCCATAGGATCTACTTCCACTGAAGATGACATCACATATATGGTGTCAGGTATATGTGGATTTCATACTTTTTTAGTCTTGCTCAGTCTTTTTTTCTATGGACAGTATGTGTGAAATTTTAAGACAGGCTTCTGGGTGTGCTCAGTTCCTGCTGCCCTGACCAGCTTTTCAGAAAGAAAAGCATTTTGAACTCAAAATAGTTCTGTTTTTCTCCTGAAGCTTCCTCTTCAGGAATGTTGTGCAGGTTTGTAGGAAAGGGGCAGCACCTAAACACTGGGCCATTTTCCCAGTTCATGTCAGTGTGCTGGTATTCTCTCAGTATTCTCTGGGGATTGCTGTGAACCCATAAATCTGATTTAACTGTTGCTGCTGCTGTTATTTCCTTAGTAATCCACACTGTGCTGGAGATCTGCTCTGTCATTTCCAACATGGACCACGCTCTCCATGCCAATACGTGGAAGTTCATAATCAAGTATGTAGTTAAACTCTTTGGGTTTTATCGTGGTGTGATTTTAAATAACGGCTGTCTCGAGTGCTTTGTATTCAGGGTTTCTAATTAAATTAAAATGAGAGAATTCAAGGTGGCTGTTTAGTAAGGGAATTTAGAAATTTAGCTAGGAGGTAATATTAAAGCACTGCCACTGAAAGTAGGTAGGCATTGGTATGAAAAATTACAAACTTGACTTTCTGTATTGAAATGCAGAAGAACATTTGCCACCCTGTTGTCTGAATGATGAACATTCAGAGGTCTGAGCTGCAGTTCTGCCGAGGTTTTTGGCTTGGCTTGTCTGTCCCATACTCCACCCTCCATCTCCCATGGGTTTCAGTCATGCCCGTGGAGAGGATTGTTCTCTCCGAGTTTCGGTGTTCACAGATGATTGCACCAATCACTGCTGCCTAAAAGGCCAAATCTTTGGATTTGTCAGAACTCCTTGCACGCTCGCTTCTGACAGTTAAAGACCCCGTTGTGTTCCTGTGTTTCAGGCAAAGCCTGAAGCATCACTCCCTGCTGCAGTGCCACCTGAAGCACGCTGACATCCTCGCTGGCCTGTGCAAGGACACTCTGCTTTCTTTTGACTCCTCTTTGCAGCTGGCTGAGCAGATGAAGGTGGCGGAGACACAGGTGAGTTCAAAAGCTCCCAAAGCTGCCGGTGAGCTTGAGGAGGAGAAATTCTTTGTGCTGTATTATTGCCTGGAGTAATTTAGCTTGGGTATTTTGGGGTTTTCTCTCTTTCATGTGGTGGACAGAATACCTTTGACACCACATGAGAATGAGGGCCCACAGCTTTGTGTAGTTTTGAGGATGTTTTAGTGAGACAGGAAGTTTTCACCATACTATCGCAAATTAATACTAATTAATTAATACTAATTCTCACCACTGTGAGAATTTTTAAAAATTTCCTAAACTGACAGTATTTCAAGGCAAATCAAATCCTTAATATTGCTCCGAAGATGCTGAAGCATACATTCTGAATATTTTTAAAGTTTTCCCCCCTTAGCTTCAGAGTGTGTAGACAATGAAGCGTGAAATAGGTTTTGAACACTGTTTGCAAACTACCTTCCTATTTTACTGCATTTTTCTGTATTAACTTCTAGAACTGCTTCTTTTGGACAGGAGCCCACCGACTTCAGGCTGTTCCAGAAGACAGTGAAACTCTGCAGGTTCTTTGCTAACTCCCTTGTACACTACACCAAGGTAGGTTTTAATGCTTCAATTCTACGTTCATATCAAATCGAAGCCTCTGGTCTGCAAATGAAATCATTTTGTACTGTGCAACATCTTAATGATTTACAGCTATCCCACGTGGGCAGTGTAATTAACATCCATCCAGAACCTGCTTTAGTTCTTCCCCCAGTGAATGCTCACAGGCCTGTGCAGGGTTACTGCTGGGATTGCCCAGAAAAATGAACTGGAACGGGTTGTTGCATGCAATGGCACTGAGTAGTTGGTAGGAGATGTCCAGTAATTAATGTATAATTAATCATGGATTTTATTTTATAAGTATCACTCAAAACTGATGGCTTTTGCAGGAATTTCTTGCCTGCTTCTCTGATTCCTGTTCTCAGTTACATCAGCTCTTCCTTCAGATACACAGGTATGTGAAGTACAAATGATTCATTATTGATACTGTCTTAATAACATTTCCATACTGCATTCCTAAATTACAAATATTTTGAGATGTAACAATGCACTTCCCGTTCCAGAGTTGTTGCTATCTTTTTTTCCATGTACAGAAAGCTATTTTTCTTTAATAAATTAAGTGGTTTTGTGTTTTATAGTTACCTTAGCCCCATTCTTGACCAATATGTGCATGTCCCATAATGAAAAACCATTAACTTTTTTGCAACTATTTGGGGTAAGATTTATTAAATATTATTATTATTTACACAAATCATGTGTAGGATATGCAGAAAAAAATTTTCTACAACTAAATGCAGATGTCAGCAATGCCTTTTTGACAGATTGTTTCTACTTTAAGACAAAGTTTGGAAAAATTTGTCCTGGAGAAAGAGGGGATCAGAAAGAATGTCCTGAAATTTTTCAGAACTTTGTTTTTTTGTATGAATGATTTGTAGAATCTCACAGAAGGGCTCTGGTCCTCCTGGAAGCAGATACTCTTTTAATGCTACACTTACAAACATCTGCAAGTGGTTTTTCACTTTCCTTTCAAAAAGTTTTGCTGCTGCAGTGGTGGGGAAGCATAAGAGAACTCCCATTTATACCAATAATTCCTTATGCTGTGAAATCAGAGGGCTGATTGCAGCCCTTTGTTGGGATTCAAACCAGGTTCTGTGGTGAGTTGTGCACCTGAGCTCACTGCACCATTGGGTGGATATTTTTTTAGGAGTTTCTTCCTCTAAGTTTACTCACCTTGCAGGTTTTTCTCAAGTGGAAGGTTGTAAACTTTTATTCACTCAGGGAAGCTGAGTGGGAAGGTAACATTTTTACAGTTCAATTATAAGCTACAAAGTAGAAGATTTTCATTTCATGATCTCTTGCTTTATTCTCATATTGGTTCTTTTTTTTTCTTTTATCACCCAAAGTTTTTATTTCCTCTTCAGAGAAACTGTGATACCCTTTTAGGGTCACGTGTTAAGTTAGTGCTGTGACATTTATGGCTGTCAAATTGTGTATAAAGGCTTTTTTTTTTTGCTTTTCCCTTTCACTTGACTCTTTGTGATTTGAAATGTTTCTTCTGAGAGTTGTTATGTATTTTACATGCATTTCCTTTAAGTGTTTAGTAAAATATTGCATTGTGATGCTTATTTTCAAGGCTGAATGCAGAGTTGTAACTCTTGGGCTATAACAGATCTTCTAAAATGTGGAGCCTTTTCTGTCTTTTGTTTCGCAGGAAGAAGGAAATAAGGAATTTGCCTTTTTGTAGTTCTTTTGGAGAAAAGTAGTGTTGCTGAAAATGCTACTGAGTATATTTAACTTCTTTTTCTTTTCCCATTTCTCCTCAGCAAATTTCCTCCCAGCCTTTATGCTCCAGAGATCTTGGAAGTTCATCAAGATGAAATATCCCAGGTTTTTCTCGTGGCTCTGGACCCTCTCATCACCCAGCTCCTTCCCTTTAGTCCTTTCATGGAACAAGTGTTAGGTGACAATTCAGGTGGGTTGAAAGTACAACTCCCAGTGCTGTCTGAGGGATCAGCACTGATATTTTGACTTTCTGGACCTTAAAATTCTTTACTTGTTTGCTCATCTCTGATTCTTTAGTAAGTGCTGTGATGGTGCTGATTGCCTGCTGTCTGGGATGGATTTTATAACAGGTACTTTATGTTGTTCCTGAATTCATCTTTTCCACAGTACTCGCAGCAACTGCAGCTGCACAGCTAGCACTAACTATTGATTGATCTGTCAGTTCTGCTCTCTTGCATCATTTCAATCCACGTTTGCCACAAACTTTCCAAGTGAGATGGATTTTTTTTTCTGCTCTTCTGTTGCTAGGGAAGACAGCTTTTTTTACTAAGGTAAATATTTTCTGTGAGAAGTAGAATGCCTTGAAAATTGGAAAATGTGAGATTTTATTCCAACAAGCTCTTCTCTTTGATTTCTGCCCCGACCAACATCTCACAATTCTGAGATAGCTCATCACTTTTCCTCCACACTTGCTTAAAAGCCAGTTTAAATATCCAGGCAATTTACTTCACATTTGAAACCCAAACTTCTACAGGTCTCCCTCCTGAGCAGCAGCTGCCCCAGTGTCTCCTCCTGCTTACCATAATGGACAAGCTGTCCTCTCAGCCTGAAGAAGTGCAGACCCTCTGGAACACAGGAAAAAGGTACCAAAAAGGTTTTTGTTGTAGCTCTTCACCACAGCAGTAGTTCCATACAGGCAAACAAAGGGGCTCAGCTGCTGGAATTTCCTTTGCAACTGAACTTGTGAAATTGTCACGATGGATTTCCATCCTTATGCCAAGACAAGCAGGATCTGATGTTTGTTGCCTCAGGACTGAAGGATACAGAGACAGAGATGCCTTTGTTTTTTCAGGAAAGGAGTGCTGTTTAGAGTACTGGAAGGGTTGAAATAAGGCTATGCTTGTAATTTGTTGATACTTCACTAAGTTTAAATCTCACACTCTTATGCCTGAACCCTCTAATAATCACCTGAATTGGTAAAAGAGGAAGGCAGTCAGGAACATAAATCTGGTGGAAAAGCACTGAAGTTATTGCCACCTTTTCTGGCTTAAGACAAATATTTTGTAATACCAGTGTTGCTTACGGGATTTGAAATTTACATGTCTGTAACCAAACTGTTCTTTTCTTTTTCTTCTTTTTTTTTTTCCTTGCAGCCTGTCTTTGTTTTCAGCTCTCTTCTTCAGTGTCCAGCAATGTTGTGGGGAGCTTTCTCTGCCTGTCTGTTTGCCACAGGTGGTCAGCACTGGACAGCCAGCAGTTCCCATCACCCTCTATCACTATGTCTGTGTCCACCTGTGCTCCTTCATTGCTTCCACACTCCCATCACACTTCCCTCAGCTGGTAAGATTGGGTTTTGTTTATCAGTTCTTCAGCTGTCGTGATGCTTTGGTGCTACTTAAAAAGAATGGGTTCTTTCAAATGATGAGGCTCTGAAAAGATGCTCAGAGAGAACCATCTCTGGGATAGTTTTGTAGAAATTTTGTAGAAATCAGGCACTGTTGTGTGGCTGGAGTTCAGGTACACAGCAAATGTCACTTGTGGGAAAGGGAAAAATAAAGTTCTTGAGGATCTCAGAGGTCTTGGCAATTTTTATTCTCTTTCAGAGGAGGGAAGGTCAAGCTGTTCTAAAAGTTGAGTGCTTTTTTTTCTGTGGTGTTTGGATTGTGTTCCTGTCCCCTCTTGTCCCCAGGAGCGTGCCCTGCTGGACGCTGTGCTGGGCTCCAGTATGATCACATCCCTGCTGGCAATGGACTCGTGGTGCTTCCTTGCCCGGTAAGATGCTCCTAGGACAGGTCAAGCAGCTCTTCCACAAATCCAGTTCCTTCTGTTGTTGCACATAATTTGCAATTTGCTTGAGAGGGATTTTTGTAAGACGGAACTGTCCCAGAATTGGATTATTTTCATATACAGAATATATTTTTTAAATTAAGAGTAGAAATGGCTTAGAATGGCTTAGCCGTTTGTATATTCTTGCAAGCAAGAGGAACACAGCTTCTCTATTTAATAATTGATTTTAAAAATTATTGTCTCAAGTAAATTATGTCTCTGCTAATCGAGTTTGAATGTGTTAGAGGAAATGGCAATTTCTCAGACCAGATTTATGATAGGAAGTACGGATTCACAAGGTGCTGTCTCTCATTTTTCAGGTATGGAACAGCTGAGCTGTGTGCTCACCACGTTAATGTGATTGCCCACTTGGTAAGAACCACAGCAATATTTGCAGTTTGGCACCAGTTTTAATCTGAGTGCTGCCAGCAGAGATTCAAATGGACACGGTTTCCTTTCTTCAAATTGGCTTGTTATTTTGCAAAAAGCAGTACAGTGAAAGTATCAACCAATATGCCCTGCTTATTTTCTTTACAGTGTTACTGCTGTGATCCCACACAGCAGCTCTCAGGACATCCTGTATAGAATTTCTTTGCTCAGTGCTGATTTTTCTCTCAGTGTAATGAGGTGCATTGCTTTTTCCTCCTCGTGCAGGTAAAGGCTTGGCCCAGTGACTGCTGCCAGGTCTCTGCCCTGGCTGTGCTGCTGAGGCGAATGCTGTTCCTGATGGCTCCAGAGCATCAGGCAAGTACAGCACCAGCATCTGCTCTTGTCAGTGGAAGAGACTTGAACCAGTGGCCTGTGTTCAGAGAGTCCCTTTCAGTTCTGTGAGAAGGGACAAGAGTGCTCACTTGCTCTTGTACTGGTTCTTGTTTAGTCTGAGTCATTCAACCACTAAGTTATTACTTATTGTGGATCCTACTTTGTGCAGATGTGCTCTTTAAAACAAGAAAAGCACATGGACCTTTCTAAGAGTCTTACTGGAAAGCAAGGAAGTATTTTTTTTACAAAGTATGTGAACACATCTCCCCAGATTCCCTGAAACTGTCATTGCACGTGTGACTGACACGAGTGTTCTTTGACATCAGGTGTCAGAGGAGTGTCCTGTCCTGTCCCTGCCCCTCTGTGCACCCTGGAGGGGTTAAAGCCCTCTCCTCTACTCCCTGGGGCCATCGCTTCCAGCAGCTGAAGGAATCCACTCCTTAATCATTCTGATGTCCCCCATGGGACAGGGGAAGTGGCCATTCCTACGTGCTTTTCATATAACAAGATGGATTTTATTGAAACACTTGACAAACAAATCTGAAGCAAACCAGCAGCGCATTTTGGTTTCTCATCTTTGAGGCTATCAAATTGTTTTCCGGTCTGTTTAGTTTCTGTTACCTTTTGTTTCCAGGTAGAATTTGCTCATAAGTTTCCCCCTGAAGAGGTGGAGAACTTGGCTGTGTGGCAGCACGTGTCCCTCAGAGCCCTGAGCGCTGAGCTGAGGGCACAGGTGGCGCCTCAGCTGTGCTGGGCAGGGCTGGCGCGGTGCCGGCAGTGGCTGAGCAGCAGCCGTGCCCTGGGAGGGCTCCCACCTGTGGTAAGGAGATCTGCTTCTCTTTGGGAAAAACAATGAACTCTGGTTTTTCAAACTACAAGGATTCTGGTGCTGTCACCTCAGTTCAATTATTCAGTCGGTTGCACAGCTTTTTTCCATGCCTAGCTGGCACATGCATAAGCAAGAACTCTCATTTTATTGTTTTCTTGTACTATGCAGCACCTTAGGACCTCTACTGTGCTAGTGAAGGTTCTGTGATTCACTAGTTATTCTAGTTGTTGTTTAATCTCTGGCTGAGCAGGTGCATTTTTCTTCAGAATTGCTGATTTATGCTGTACCTTAGCATACAATTCCTCTTCGGTTTTAAAGTCCTGGCTGGTTTTGTGCAGCATCAAATCTGAAACACGCTCACTGATGATCAGGCAATGTGAGACACCAGAGGCTTCCACATGAAGTGTCTGCTGCCAGACTTCTCCTGCCAGTGCAGCAAATGGGCTGGAGTGTGTGTGAAACTCGCAGGAGTAAAGGGTGGTTTCCCTGCTCCTGCAGTCTTTGTTGGCTGCTCTCCTGCTGGATGAGCTGTTGGGTACGGCTGAGGCAGCACATCGGGCTCCTTGCCACCTTCTATCATTTTAGATACAAGGTGGCATTTAGATACATTTTAGGCTTTTGTAGGAGCCTGGGGTTTTGGGTTGGTTTAGGTGTACTTTTGGTTGGTCTTACACCTTTTTTTCCTCCTAGAACACCGCCCTTTCTGTCCTGCTGGCTGCCTGCAGTTCTGCTGATGCCACTCTGGAGGCAGAACTTAAGACATCTGTCTTGGGAGTGCTCAGTCAGTTCTGGTCTTCTCTGCAGGCTAAGCAGGTAAGAGAATTTGCTGCTCCAGCAGTGAAAGCGTGTCTTGGAGAGGCTGCTGCTGTTTCCTCGGGTGGTTGTTACTCGTTTGCTTTGCTTGGACTGGACTGTTTCAGTAAAGCACAGTCCTGCCCATCTGCTCTCAGCTGGTTTATCTGTAGGGCAGGCATGAGCTCTGGGAAGCTTGAGTTTGAACTTCCTGAATGTTGCTTATATGGCTCCTTGTTACTCCATCTGTTACTCAGTGTCACACTCAGACTTGCCCAAGGAAAAGCCTGAAATACCCGATTTTGTTTCCTACCAGGTTAAGAATTTGGTGTATTTTAAATATTCCCTAGAATGTGAACAAAACTCCAGGTGATTTGATTAGAGCAGAACTCAGCACGTGGAGCCACACAGGGGGGTCGGGCAGTGTCCTTGTGACCACGTACCTGCTCGTGGCTGCAGCTGCACAAAGGAGAGGAAAAAAGGATTGTCAGGGTTGTCATGCACCAGATTTAAAAAGAAAGTTTGAAAGTGGGAGTGAAGAGCCAACAATGTGCCCCCTCAGGGGTCTTTTCCAACTTCAACCATTCTGTGAGGACGTTTGGCAACTGAAAGTAAAAAGAAATAGATCAGATAACCTTTAGGTGCTTCTTTTAGTGAGTGGTGGAAGGGAGAGGAGGAGTAAGAAATCAAAGAAAAAATCAAAGAAAATGGTCTCATAAAATATGGAAATACGGATATGATTATTTTAGTATTTTCTTTGTGCTTACACTGCAGTGTTTCCCATGTGTGAACTCAGACTAACAATTCTGGAATGTTACTGGAGCTTGACGTTCTCTCCTAAGCAGTTAGTTGTTCCATAAGCTAAAATGCAGTGTTACTGGTATCTTGTGCTCTCTTCAAGGTTGCAGATGAGCCACATCTCCAGAAGACATTTTGTTTATTACTTCACCTTTTGGAATTTTTCATCCAAGTCTTAGATGCTCAGCTGATGACCCAGGTAAAAAAAAATAATTAAAAAAAATCCTAAAACCCCCAACACCACCTTATGAATAATTCACTACGTGAAAAACAAGTTCTTTGTGATTTGTTGAAATCTCAAATGCATTATTTCATGGTCCTGGCCTTCTCTTAATAAGGAAATAATCTTCCTTGATTACTTTCCTGGCCTTTAAACCAAGCACGTGGCATTTTGGTTAACGGTGCTGTTGAGAAACCCTTTCCTCTTAAGATAATTGAAATAGAAGGAAGTGCTATAGAGATAGAGAGCACACTCATTTCTTTTTAAAATGTACCCTGCAGTTTTATCCTGGCTGGTTTTATTGGAGGTGCAGCATGCCTCCCTCAGGTTCCTAAGCCCCCTGTGTTTGGATTTAAAGATGGGCCTGCCCGTCTGTGCAGCCTGTGTGATGGGCTCTGTCTCCTGCAGGTGTTTGCACTGCAGTCGTCCCTGCTCCAGCTGCATCCCCCGGATCATGTCCGTCTAGCAATGGCAGATTTTCTGTCCTCCATGGGAAAGGTGTTTATTCCACAAGAAGCACAGGTAAACGGAATTGGGGCCTTAGCGAAATTGCCTTGTCTTTTGATGGAAAGACTTTTATTCAAATATACAGTTAAAGGATTGAGTTCATTAAATACATACAGGAATGCCAGGACGGTTGTCTTGGCAGCAGGTGGTCTGCAGCAGGTTTATTTTTCATCAGGACGTGCTGAGTTCATGCAAGGTGCTTGTGGAGGTTCAAATGCTTCTCACCCTTTCTCACTGGTGAGAAGCAACAAGAAGTGAGAATAGAATGGCACCTCCCTCACAGTGGTCCTTTAGCCAGACAGGGCAGTAGCACCCTCACATTTCCCAGACCCGTCCCTCATTCTTAGAGCAATTCTTTCCTAATAAATCACTAATAATCCTAATAAATCCATAAATAATCAGATGGTGAGATATGCACAACTCACTCTTGGGAACTGATGGCTGCTTGTTCCTGTTGCAGAGGCAGGTTGTGCCCCAGCTGTCCTGTCTGTTTGCCTCTCTGCTGGCTGACCAGACCTGGCTGATTCACCAGCACGCACTGGAGGCATTCACACATTTTGCAGAGGTGAGCAGAGCACAACTCTGGGTGCAGGCTTTTGGTTCGGGTAACTTCTGCTGTACACAAATTCTCCTGTCTCAAATGTTTGCTGCTCCTCACTGCACAGTCTGGATCCGAGTTACACGTTGCACATTAAAAGCGCTGAGGGCTAGTGCAGTTGGGAGAGATTTCAGGAGCTGGAAGTGAAGGAGGATTAGGCACTGGTTGCAAGAAGGCAGGGACTGTCTTAGAAACATCTGCTTTGTTCCCTTGTTGGCATGAATGTACTGAACAACCAGTAACATTTTTGGCAGGAAACGAGACATGAAGATGTTGTTCCTTGGTGCCTTAATTCTGAAGAAGCTAAGAACAAAGTTGTTAATTTTCTGGCTAAGGTATGTATATTGTTTAACCATTTTACCTCTGTCTTATTCGATGCTGTACATAAGCAATACACAGCATGGGGCTACACTTGCATTTAACCAGACATAAACTGAATGGTTAAACTTTTCTGCTCGATTTAATCAGCAGAATTAGCAACTGCCATTCCTGTGCACACTGCTCCTCCAGTACTCTCAGCTTAAAAGCAAAGCATTTCTCATCTTAAACAAAAAAACTTATTAAATTGCACTGTTGTTTTTGAAAGAAGTTACCTATTAAAAAGACAGGATTTGATAATTGGGTTTGATTTCCTGCCCCATTTCTCTTGCATCAGTTTCTGGGCTCTAAATGAACACGTATGAAATATCTCAGTGCCTTTTGCAATTAGGAGAAATCCTCTTAGGAGCAGGTGGCTGTTGCTGCAGAACATTGGCACTGGGAGAGAGGGGGCAGCTGTAACCTGAGGCTGGGCTCTCGGGCAGGGCAGCTTTTGGCAAGCAGATAATTTACAAAAGAACTGACAGCTGCCAGTGATGCCAACCCAAAGTTGTAGATAAACTCAGTCTTTGATCAGAAGAGTGTGTAAGAAATAATATTCTTTGACCTGCACATTAAAATCCCTCCCTTTCTCCCATTTGTTCTGGCCTATAAATTGAGCCTATGAAGGTCGGTAATGCTGCCTGGGTTTAGTTACCTCTCCTGGGGCTTTCTCCCTAGACAAGGCAGGTGGAAGAGACAAGAGAAGCACGAACAGAACGCCTGAAGCAAGAAAGGATTACCTGGAGTGCACAGGCTTTGAAAGTGGATGGAGAATTGGAGTCAACAGGAGAGGTATGTGTGCTTCTTTAAACTGTTCATTTCTGTCTGTTCCAGAGAGACTCTGGAAAGGCTGAGCTGGTCTTGCTGCACTCCAGCAGGGAAAAAGGACTCCTGGCCTTGAGTACGGTATCCTAATGGTCTGTAGTGCCTGCCAGGCAGCAGGAACCCTCCCAGCACAAGGGACTCCTGCACCTCTCTTCCACCCACGGGGTTTTGTGCTTTCGGATGAAGACGGATCCCTCACGTGCGGTATTAAATCGATGTCTCGTGTTTACTCTGCAGCCCGTGGCCAAAAGAGCCTGTCACCCCCCCTCTGAGGAGCAGTACAAGGCAGCAGTAGGCACGATGGAGGGGGCAGTGGAGGCTGTGAAGCTGCTGCTCCAGAAAGGGCCCCCCCCAGGCTGGCTGGCAGCGAAGCTGGAGGCTCTGCACGCAGCCATGGCCACCCTCAGGGACAGCTCTCGGTAGGTGCTCCAAGGGCTGGGGACAAGGACCCAGCTCAGCTCCCTGGGGGCAGGGAGGAGGTGCCTTTGTGCCGGGAGCGCTGCAGAGGAGCGGGCAGTGACACGGGGCTGGGTCTGGGGCTGCAGGGCCGGCCCCTCCCGCACAGCCTGAGGGATTGGAGTGGACACTGCTGGACAGCGGAGCTGGGGGTTTGTGTATTGCCGCTTCTACTGCGTGGAGATAAACATTTCATGTCGTTGTATGGTGAATACTGAGAGGTTTGAATCTGTTGTTAAAGTAGCAGTCACCGTGTTCCTGTCACGCTCAGGTGCCCAGGCAGGAGGTGTTTTTATCTTTATTTTAACAGTTAAAGGCTCTCTGCCGTTCTCTGAACACACCTCTGCTGCTGGTTCCACTCCACACTAGGGTGATCCTTTAAAAATAATCTTTATTGGTCACAGTTAAGAGCAGAAAGAACAACGTGCTTAAGCAGTTTGCAGTCGTTCACTTTAGGGTTCCTAGCACCTCTTGTGCCATCCATTGACAGAGCTATACAAACAGAAATAAATAAATTGAATAAACTGTACATTCATCTTAAAATCATCTCTTAGCTGAAAAGTTAAAAGGAGCCGTTTCTAAGGGCTTCATTTTTCTGGGAAAGAAAAAAAAGCCAAACGAACCAAAGGAAAAAGGCACATTACCCAAGAAACTCAGTGTGACTTCCATTTATTGTCAGCAGTTTTTCAGGGCAGGGGTGAGTTCTGGATCAATCTCCTACACCACACTTGGCCTCCAGTAGCACGTCAGCACCGTCACCTCCATCACGCTGTCCTGTCTCCAGGAGCAGAGGCAGCACCAAGGCTGGGCCTGCTGCTCCAGCGCAGGCTCACCCCTGCAGCTTTTGGCACAGACTGGGGAGAGCACCCCTGGCAAGAGCTCAGGCCCCACGGGCTCTCGTGGCTTTGCAGCAAGTGCCTGCCTTGTGGCAAAAGCAGCACTGAGGTACTTTATCCATCGGACTGGGGAAGCAACAACTCCTGGCACAGGATCCAACGCACCATAAATGGCCTCGGTCTCCTTCAGAACTGTTACCAGTTTGTATCATCTTCCCAGTTCAACTCCTCTTCTTCACCCCAGCCTGTAGCTTCAGCCTAGAATCACATGAAATTATCAAGATTAAGGCATGTGGAGTGTACTACTCGTGTGCTTAGCACAGCCCCAGGAGCCCGTATGGCTTTGGGATGGCAGAGCATTCATCCACAAGGCCAGAAGCCCAAAAATGAAGTGTCAGTATTTGCAGCTTACACTCTTAAAGAACCTTGAACTACAAGAGGAATCACCTTAAAGGCAAAAACAGACTTAACTTTGTTTTTTTTTACTGTTACTGCCTTTCCCACTTTTCATTAAAAATGATGCCATACATTAGATGATTTCTTTCCCCCTAGGAAAGAGCTGTTTTCTTCTTGTATTCTAAGTTTGATCTCCCCCTCCCACTAACACAGCACTGACTGCCTTTCCCCCAAAATGCACGGTTGGGGTCATGACAGACACAGGACATTGTGCCACTTTCAAAAGTCATAAACAACTTCAGTTTACAGGCTGCTCTCCCCATGCTCTCTGCTGCTCCTGGGGCAGCTCTCCTGAGGATCAATGAGCAAAACAACTCCAAGTCAACACCTATTCCCTAAGGGAGTTGCATGCTCAAGTGGGAATGCTGCCTCCCCTCCTAGGAAACAGCAACAGTCTTTGGAGTCTCCCTGATTGGGCCACAGGGATTTATCTGCATAAAGAAACCTCAGTTTAGTGATCTCCCTGCATATCTGAAATAGAGAAATGTTTCAGCTATTCTTTCATGAAAACAACACACACAAAAAGGACCTTAATTTACAATGCTATTATGTTTTGCTAGAAGAGTCAGGAAAAACACTTCAGTCCTGAGCGTTCTTTGTGCCTGAAAGCCCCTTCTGTTTGTGCACAGGCCCATGTCTGTTCTGCAGCCAGGATCCAGCCTCGTTTTTACCTGTCTGACAAACCAAAGCTCTCCTTAATAAATCACAGGATTGCTGCATCCAGGATACAGCAGCACAGATTAAAAGCTGGAGCTAAAACTCCTTAGTACTTCTAGCAGGGTACAAATGGAGTCCATTGCCTGTTTCCTAACAGAGCTCACTGCAGAGATGCTGTGTGCTGGGGAGCCTGTCAGGACTGCACTCACCTAAACCTCGAGCCTCTTACCTCAATCACATCAGCTGCTGCAAATTTGGATGAAAACAGCACAGTCTGGGAGGGGCCTTCTCTGCTGGACAGCCCACCTGAGTGAGCGGGAGCAACTGCTTCTGTCCCCGCCTCAGGCAAAATCAAGAGTGCAGAAGAAGGTTTAATGTCTGGGATCATGTCAGCAAACCAGTCCAGCTCAGGGTCGTGCACGGGTTTCCTCTTCACTTTGATTGTGAATTCTTCTCCCAGGCCAGACTCCGATGAAGACTTCAGCCTTTCCTGAAAGGTTTTTGGCAACACAGTTTCTCCCAGTTTTTCCTCATGGTTCCACTTGTCATTGCTCCAGCTGTTCCCGTGGCAAGGCTTTGTGGAGGGACTCACTCTGAGGCTTTTGAATTCTTTGCTCAGTTGATGGGTACCTGGCAGAGGCCTTGGCCTTTCAGCTGCACTGGCCTGCGTCACAGTGGGGCAGTTTCCTGAGGACAGTTTGGGACTGGGGCTCCTGGGTTCAAAGTCATCCCAAGGCTTCTCATCTACATCAGGATCAGCAAAATAAGGTCCCGTGCCGCCCCGCGGCTCCGGGGGCTGAATCTGAATGTTCACAGTTTTCTCAGTGTCCGTCTCCTCCGGCTCGCTCCAGTCTGGCCACTCCTCTGCTGGCTTTGCCGAGGTAGTCCAAGAGCTCCTGCTGTTCCCCAGTGTATTAATGCTTCCAGGAACTCCATTCAGGGGGGCCCGAGTGCCTTGCTCACCTGTGGAAGACAAAGGTGTTACACACCCATTAAGGACAGCAAGTGCAGCTGAGGTGGAGCCGTGTCTAAAACTTCTTGACTGTACGGGCACCACCTGGCATGGGAACAAGCCGTAACTGACTGGAAAGAAAACTCCTCTTGGATTAGAAAGCAGGGACATCTTCCTGCTTGTAAAGGAGAGAACTGACCTCAGAGCCCCGGGGCAACACAAGCTGATTACTGATAAGCAACAGGTGACTGAGAAAAGGCCATGGAAGGAAAGAGAATCAGCTTTGACTGTCGGAATGAGGTGACCTGTAAATCCAGAGTATGTGCTGAGCTGTGAGAGGGTGAAAGCACAGCACAGAATCTGCCGTAAGAAAACAAATTCAGGTCCAGGCACCCAGTCTGTGTATGTCAGCTTCCCAAACTGCTATTCTCTAGGATGTGTTAAGGATCACACTCCCCTTCCTTCACTGATGCCTTCCCTGGTTCACTCAATCTTCCAGGTCAGCACACAGGGGGAAAGGCACATCTTTTCAAGCAAGACTTCCTTGGTGAAGGCTTGATTTCTGAAAGGAGGCACTGGGGTACAGGTGTTACCTGTCTTGGAAGTCAGGGGATTGTCCTGTCCCACGGGAAGCTTCTTGCCAGGTGCATTTGCAGAGCCGGGACTGCTCTTCAGGGGCCCAGAGGTTTGGTTTCTCTGATTGCTCAGGCTGTGGCTGGGGGAACCTGCCAGGATAAAGGGCAAGAAAGGACACAAATCCACAAGGTGTGCTGTCAGTCTGAGCTGAACTGCCTGCAGCACTGGAATGTTCATTTTGAACAGCACTGAGGGCTGGCACAGCACTCCAACAGCTGCACCTCCTGATCCATATAGAACACAATACTCCTCTGTGCCTGCTGCCTGCAGCTCCTGCCAGTACAAAGTTATGGCAACTGTACATGGCCAGCTTTGGCTGAGATGTTCTTTCAAGAAACATACAAAGGATAAACTGATTTGGATCAGAACAGATGCTTTAAAAATGCTGATTGCCACCTGGCTGGATCCCAAATCCCAAGTGCATCAGAAATCCCCTGGTACCTGCCTTACACAAAAGCACTCGCTCACGACACTTCCAAGCGTAACCAAACTCATGGCACTGCACAAAGGCCTTTCCATGGCTGGGATTCCAGCTTCCTGGAATGAGAGCCTCCACTCTGAAGGCTGACTGCCCTCACATCCCAGCCCGAGGTGAGGTGGGGCAGCCTAGGCCATGCTTTGGAGCTGCCCAAGGCAGGCATTCCCCAGCCCAGTGAGGACTGCTTGGCAAGCACCTGGCTGCAGTTCATTTTTGGGAGCTGCAGGGTAGGATCAGCGCTGGTGACGATTTGCCATCATCAGCCTCAGCTGTGTGGCGTTACCACCCCTTCAAAATGGCAGAGTTTGGGCCAGCGTTGCAGTGTGTGCTCCCAGCCAGCTGTGCCTGCCTAGGCTGGGGATCACCAGTGCCACCAGAGAGACGTGGCCCACGGGAAAGGATTGCAAGGAACACACAGAACCCAGCCCTTCCCCAGTGCCCTCCATTAAGGGCACATCCTCTGAGGGGCTCGAGCAAACAGCACCTCACGTGCTCGGCCTCGCGGGTTGCTTTTTGCAGGTCGTCACTCACTGCTGAGCACAAAGGTGGGATTTTGGTTGTTTATCAATAGTTAAATCAGATCTCATTTTAGTATATTCTGAAAAATAAGCCTGGTTTCAGCCTGCAATCCGAAGTGGTTTATTTACTACAGTCTACTAAAATAAATAATGTAAAGAAGCTAACACAGTGGGCCATCCACATATTTTAATGAAGGGTGGGAGCTGCCAGTACACACATAAACAGGAAGCAAGCACTTTAACTGATCTCTCACGTATTTCATGTGGTATCTCTATGTCTAAAGTTGCACAGATGCTGACTTTTCCCTCGTTATAAACATTCTCAGTTTCAATATCCCCAGAAGCTTTCCCTTAGCACACTTGGTTCCAAGTTATCTAGCAGGTGCAGGGGCTACTGTCTTCACTTGCATTAGCTGAAAAGCCTCCAGAGAGCTGATAAAATAGGGAAGTTCGTATTCCTTTTCCAATCTATGAATAGAAATTGGGGGAAGAATATGAGATTTACTGTTTTTAAGAACAAAAATGAGAGAGGGAATATTAAATAATTGCCTATATAAGTCTTTCAGAAAGGCAATATAGTTTTTTCACAAGACACACACACACACACTCTTTCCTTTACTTACAGGGATTCTTAAATGAAGAGGTTTTACTTTTCCCCAACATGCTTGGTATAATTACAATACTTTAATATAACTCTTCTTCTGATATCAATTCTGTATCTGCAAATAGCACCTAACTTAAAATCCAAATTTGGCTGCAGATTAGCTTTTTTTTTTCCAATTAACCTGCCACCAGGAAGAGATTAATAATCCAAGAAATTCTGCCTACGCTGCTTGGACGGAACAGGCAAGCATCCCAAGAACACTCTGACTGTATCTTTTACCTTCTGGAGAGAGATCAGCAGTTTTCATGAAACTTGGTGCAGAGCTTTTGAAGATCTTCGTTCTTTCTCCCCCTACAACCACTTCAGGGCCGAGCAGGGAGACGAGGACGGCCAAGCTGTGCAGGGTGATGGCCACGATGGAGTCACTGGTGTCCCGCAGGCCCAGCAACACCTGCACCAACAGCACACCCAGGTCAGCACAGCACAACGCTCTGCCTCTGCACTGCCTTCCTCTTCCGGCGCTGTTCCTGCAGCACATCCCCTTTCTAATCCCCTACTGGATGGCGTCTCGTAGCGGAAACTCAGCCGTCCACTTTGTGCTACCAATTCAACAGGACGGCTGATCCCAGTGGGTGAACGGGGCTCTGAGCAAGCTGCTCTAGTGGAAGGCGTCGCTGCCCGTGGCAGGGGGCTGGGTAAGGTCCGACGGTCCCTCGAGTCCCTTCCACCCCCAACCATTCAGTGATCGTTCCGTGCAATGCCGCGTTCCAGCACACAAAACTGTGTCCCTCACCTGTGGCAGTATGATGTTCTTCAGCTCCTCCCGAGAGAACAGCTCCGCGTAGGCGTGGATGTGAGACAGCAGCACCATCCGCACGTGCTCCTCGTGCACCTCAAACAGCTTCAGCAGCACAGGGATCACGTGGGCCTGGAACAGGGCTGGTGACAGCAGGCAGCTGGGCTGGCTCTCCCCGCTTTGCTCTAGGGAACAGAGGGGAGGCTGGGAAAAGGCTGCTTCACCCACCAGAGACTGCTCGGCCAGAAGCTACCGAGTGGTGACACCGGGATCGTTGCTAATTCTCCTCCCAGCAGAGCAGTGCAAAGGAGAAGCACAGATGCCTGTCCTTTCCAGTTCTGCCTTACAGTGTTTGTTCTGCTTAGGGAAACACCGCTATTCCCTCAATTCAACGGAACAACCGCTCCGAATCCGTTCCAAACTTGTCAGGAATAATTGTCATGAGGAAGTATTTAAAGGTCACCTTTCTTTGGGCCCAGCAGATGAGGAAGAAAACTCTTGACAGCTACAGGTTCTGCAAACACGAGCTGATTGAGTAGGAGAGGCACCAGCCGTGATGCTATCAGCTCCTCTGACAAGCCAGCCACCCTGTCCAGCAGGAATCTGCATTCCAGGAGACAGCAATTAGTATCAAGGCAGCCTACAATGCACTTATGCCTGTTTCCCTTAACATAATTTTCCCCTTTTTGTGTCTGACTCATCCAGAGTCAGTGTCCCACTGCAGCCTCTCCCTCTGCCTGCACTCTGACCTCCAGAGAGAAGCCTGTGCTCCTCCCTGAGGCAAAGAGAGCACAGATGAGGAGCCAGAACCACATCCTGTAAAATCCCACACCCGGATCAGGGGCTGGCACAAGCACATCCAGCTGGCACAGGAAGCTCCTGGGGCACCAAACTGCTCCTGTGAAGAGCTACAGCCAAAACTGCAGCAGAGAGTTTTCCTCTCACTCCACACATTGGTCCATCACAAGGATTTTCCTGCTGCTTTGGAAAAGGCTGTTCTACCTACCACACATGGGACTTTTCCCTTGCACAAAGGGAATCCCATTTTGAAATCTCCTCCATCTAATGAGGCCAACAGAGTACCCATTGAGTTTTATCAGAGGTTAATTTTGTGCAGCTGCTGTTGTCTGTCAGAGTTTCACTTCTAAAATATTAATTATCAGTTACTGCTTTTCCTCTGTGCTTGAAGGTCCCTCTGCCTGATACAAGGGCAACACTCCCCTGTCCTTGAGCAGTGTTCATTCCCTCCCTGTGTAAACACTGCTGACACAGAGACAGTGAGGAACCACTCTGAATGCTCCTAAGGATTCCCATTCTCCTCCTCCTCCCTTCACTTAAGCCTCAAACTAACGAAAAATAACTGATGTATAAACTAGGCAGGAAAACAGCTCTGTGGGAAAACCAAGGCTCTTTTGTACAGAAAAAGAAAAATTCAGCTTCTTCCCTTTTCAGGCCTAGATAATGCCATGATTACACCAAAGATTCCCTGACAGAAAAATTCCTGGGGACCACAACAGTGGGATTTACTGCAAGATGTTCCACTACTGCAGCTGAGACATCCATTACAGGCAGCAGCTTTACTCTTGGCACCACATGATCCCAAGTCTTATTGCAAACTCTCTCCCTGGCAGCTGCATCACTCTGGAAGCTGGGGAGCATCAGGATGATGCGGAGCCCAGTAGGGACTGCTCCTCCAGAACACCAAACCAGTCACAAGGAATTGGGAAACATGAGGTGAAGAGCTTCCTCTTTGATAGAAAGTTATTCTGGCTGGAGTACCAAGAGTGTTACAGAGTGAACAGTGTTCTGCCAAAGCCACCGAATCTGCCACCTGAGGAAGTACCAGGTCCCCACAGGATCCATTTCAGAATTGTGCTTTATCATCTGAAATAAAAAGCTTCCACATTACAGTTCCTTCACTTACTTGAAAAATTCAGTTTTCTCCTCCTCAGACTTTAGTGTTAAGGTCTTCAGAAAATTCACAACTTCCAGAAAATCGTTCCTAAGCACAAAACCAAAAGCTGTCAAGCATAATCCTTACTGATGCTTGAACCCCGCTCAGTGAAGAGACTACAACCCCCCACCATTCCCTCAGCAGAGAGAACGAGACAGAGGGGCCCAAGTCAAATGCTGGTGGTTCAGGAGTGCCAGCAAGGAGGTGACACCTGAAGGCTGCTGCTCAGCACCTCTTTAGGAGGCTGGGAACGCCTGAATTTAAGGAGCCTCTTTGTCAAAGATCCCTGCAGGGATTAAGTCTGCACTCCCATCCCCCCTTCCCGAAACTGATGCTTTGCAAGACAGGAATGAGCAGTATCAAGGCCTGACACTCCTGTCCTTACCTGAAGAACTCGTGAGACAGTAAGCTGGACAGTGGTGGGCGACACTTTGGGTCTGGATTCAGCAGAGTACAGTGCAAGGTTTGCTGAAAGCTGGAGAGAATATCTGCTGAAACTGAAATCCAGAGCACCTCCAGTTAGATTTCTCTCTCCACATTGAACAGATACATTCAGGAGTCTCCACCACCCCCCCAAAAAAAACTTACTTTTAGCTCTAATTGATAGCAAAAATGCAAAAGGAATGGGAAAATAGCATGTCTGTTTCTCTTCCTAACCTGCCTGGCTACTGGGCATCCAAGGAGTGCTGCTGCTCTCCCAAGACAGCTCCTGCTGCCTCTCTGCTGGAAGTGGCAGCCCCTGCTCAGCTGTGGCATCCAAGACCCCCATCCCTAACCCTCGGTAGGACCTGAGCAGGCTTGGGCGTGCTCGTGTCACAAGGGCTGGTGACCTCCAGCCACATCCACCAGGTCCCCGCAGGGAAAGGGGAACGCAGGGGAAGCCAAGGTGTGCAAACAAGGAACAACACTGGCCACTGAGCCCACAGCACTCCTGCCAGCTGCAGTGCAAGGTGAAACGTTCAACCACGCAAGGGATGAACCCCAGGGCCTGTCACCAGCAAATGACAGCAGTGTCATTCTCACCCTGACCGTTGAGAACTGTCAGGAGATTCTCCACGGTTGTCCCAAATGCGAAGGCGTCCCTCGCGTGCCCGTAGCTGCTGGGCAGGATTTTGAAATCTGCAGACTGAAAATGAAACAAAATGAAACCAAAAAATAAATGAACCGGCAAAGCAGGAGCTTATGAAAGAGGTGCTGTTTTCCATAAGTCTTTATTCCCACCCCCCACCGTACACACTCTCCAGTTCTTTTTATAGCACCAAAGCTCCACTGCGTACCCTACAAGTAGAATATTATGCTAAAAAAACCTCCACTGGGGAATTTATAACCCAAAGGAGCAACTCCATCATGATGGAAGAGCTCCCCAATGAATGGAGGCAGTCAACACCGTTCAGCATTTCTATGGAAACGGGCAGTAATTAGAGAGCAGAAGCGTGCTCCTTCAGCACAAGCAGCTCCAAGGATTCTCAAGGGCTAGGAAGTGACTAACAGGTAGGGAAAAGGCTGTGGTGAGAGTTACACAACCGGGGGACCACAGTGGTGGGGCCACCTCAGCAGCTACCCTGTGATTTTTGCAAAAAATGGGCGATTTTGATTTGGTGAACAATTTGATGATTTAGAAGCAACACAAAGCGTTTGAAAAGTAGTATTACCCGTGCCCAACACCATTCCCAAACCAGGGGTGGGACAAAAGGAACAGAGGAAACCTCAGCTATTAGCCAGGAGCCACTTCCACGCCGTTTAGGCACGAGGAAATTCGACATGAATGTAACAATATTTCCTGACCGCCACGTTTTTCCCTGCTGCCAGCAGGAAGCTCCTTCGGCTGCCACTCACCATCTCCTCGCAGGGGATGCACGACTGCTCCCGCACCGACTTCACGTGAGAGAGGAACTGCAAGGGAGAGAGGGGCCGTGAGCTGCCTCCATCCCCTCCGGGCCCTCGGTGCCCCTGCCCCTTCTGCTGGCACCAGGGCACGCTGTGCCTGCTGCTGCAAGGACTCCGCACAGCGGGCAGCAGAAATCAAATCAGCAATTGTTCTTTCTGCTACCAAGCAGTGACAATGCCTCCAGCACAAGCTAAGGAGGGATTTTAATTATTTTCCTGAATGACTCCTGAATCTTCCTGCTCTTTCTTTTTTTATTTTTTATCAGTCCAGAAGGGCAAAGACTTCTCAATCTCCAGCCAGCAGTGTCCCTCAGAAAAGTAACCACATTTTGGCTAATGGGGAATTAATTTGCGTGGACATTTTAGTTTATAGTTACGGTGTCCTTAGAGCAAAGATTCAGGACAGAGCTGGAAGTGGGCCGACACATTTAACAGCAAATCCAGCTAAGTGGAAGGACTTGGGCCTTCACGTCCATAGAGGGAGAGATTCCAGAGGCCAGGAATCCTCCCCTGGGCATCCAGGGTGCCCTCGGCTCGGCTCTCACCTCCGGGGTGGCTTCACTGAAGTTACAGACTGTTTCCATTCCTCCCAGCTTCCAGTGCCCGTCCTCACTCACAAACACGGAGGATAAACAGACGTTGTTATGAGTTAGGTTTCCCTAAAACATAAAAAACAAACAAACAAAAAAAGGGTAACTGACTTGGGGGATAGATGAAGATGTAAAATCTTAATCAGCACTAATTAGGGGGCTGCAGGGGGCTGAGGGAAAGCTGCCAAAAAAGCACAAAGTTCCTCTGGGATTTTGTAGGTGACCAGCAGGTACCAGGCAGGAGGGTCGAAGTTTTAGAGCAGACAAAGCCCCAATTGTCACAGCCCCTGCAATGCAACTCTAAATCCAGAGGGGCTCTCCAACTGTGAGCACAAACCCCAGAGCTACAGTCTGAGCTGGGATTTACCTGCAGTCCTGTGCAAACACACAGTGCCCAGGCAGGGCAGCAGTGACACCAATCTCTGGCACAGGGCAACAGCTGTGAACCAACAGCAAGGCCAAGCAATCCCATTTCCCTGAAGCAAGAAGTACTACAAGCACATCCATGAACTGAGAACTGCTTGGAACTGCTTGTTCCCTCATTTCCACGCATTTCCAGTCACCCTTCCTCCTCCAAAGCAGCCAAGATTAGCAGTTTCAGCCTGCAAGAACTTGGGGCACGTGTCTGTCTGTTTTGGCAGGAATCAGCGGTGAGTCACCCAGACAAGCCCAGGTACAACGAAGGAACTCTCCTGTCACGTTTCCTCCATCTCCCACCAGAGCCTGACGCCGCTGCCAGCGGTACCTACCCTGTCATGGAGGAAGATCAGTGCCAGCAACACATCGTAGATGCCTGCACAGATTTCTGCAGCAGAGAGCGTCTCCAGGACCAGCTCCAAGGGCTTCACCCGCTCTGTAACCAGGTGGATCCCGTTTGCTTCCACGGTGCAGGAGAGGAAGCGCAGAAGGCAAGGGTGGCGCAAGGTTTTCAGGTGCTTCAGAAACAGAGATGTCTGTTAGACCTGAGGCATCTCCACGTGCAGGCTCAGTCCAGCCCCTGAGCCTGTTCTCTCAGGGAATTCAGGCAGCCCATCCATCCCCGCTCCTCACCAAGCACCCAGCAAACTTCCTCACTCACACGCAGAACTTGTTAGAATACGCTGGAACAGAGTCATAGAATGCTCTGGGTTGGAAGGACCTTAAAGACCACCTTGTTCCATCCCCCTCCCATGGGCAAGGACACCTTCCACTAGCCCAGGCTGCTCCAAGCCCCGTCCAACCTGGCCTGGGACACTTCCAGGGATCCAGGGGCAGCCACAGCTTCCCTGGGCACCCTGTCCCAGGGCTTGCCCACCCTCACAGGGAAGAATTTCTTCCCGATATCCAATCTAAACCTACTCTCTATCAGTTTGAAGCCATTTCCCCTTGTCCCATACATGTTCTTGTCTCTCCATCTGTCTTGTAAGCTCCCTGCTGGCACTGGATGGAGGAAATCTTATGCAGAACAAGGTACCTTGGCAGCCTTGCTGACCCTCTCCTCGTTGTCGCGCCTGTAGACGAACACGGAGGCGCGGCGCCCATCCTGCAGCACGGCCGGGCACACGGTGTGGCCCGAGGGCAGCGTGAAGGGCGGCTCCTCCAGGCTGTAGCTCTTCAGAGCGCTGCTCTCCGAGCCCATCCCCGGCAGAGGTGCCCTCCTCGCCACCGAGATTTTCTTTGGCTAGATTCCGTTCCAGCGGGCGCCGTCCGGTTCACGTTCAGAGCATTTTCTGCAAAGCACGGGACAGCCGTGAAGAGCCTCCTCCCGACAGCATCCCCTCCTTCAGCTTAAGGACACCCCTAAAATCCCCGGAGTTTACTTTGCAAAGGAAACCCGGTGTCCATGAAAGGGTTTGGATGAGCAGCTCTCAGCGGAGGAGCCTGGACTGCCCTGGTGTGAGGCCCTTGATGCGTCAGCATCAGCACCCGAGCGACCCCTGAGCGCTGCCAAGCTGGGATCCGCCAAACCCACCCGCGCCAGGGGCTGACACTGAGCATGGCCAGCAGGTAGGAGCGCGACTGCCGCTCCACGAGGAGCCTTCTTAAACACACCATTCCTCAATTCTCCAAGCCAGAGAAGATTTCAGTGAAGGAGGAAGGATTACAGGAGGTTACCTATAGCTGGTACCCTCCTCCAGCAGCTGTTTTCCCCCTCGATTACCTTCTCTTCGTGTGACAAATATTCCTTCTGCCTGCCAACCCTTCCCTCCTCCCACAGCCTGTCAGGAAGAGGCTGACACAGATTTTCGTGCCGTTTCCTCACACACAGAACCGGTAAAACAAACACACTGATTGCAGAGGCTCTTTTGGAAAACACTGACCCAGCACATGCTCTGCCATCGGGCTTGTGATCACAGGTCACGGGCAAGACCTGAACCTGTCTGCAAACAGAAATCAGCAAACCTTCACTGGGAATCAGAGACAGCAAACCCTCTGTTCTCAGGAAAACTGGGGGGAAATTGCCCACCCCCACACTTTTATTTTACTTTTTTTTTTCTTTTTTTTAACTGGAGAATTGCTTTCTTGTGGTTGTTTCCAGCCATGACCTGAGGCCTCAGGAAGGCAACAACAGAGTGTCCCAGCTCCCCAGCAGAGCTGTTCCACCAAAGCTGCTGCCCTGGCCCCTCACCTGTGTCTGCAGTTAGGTGTCCCCCGAGCCCTGAGCTCAGAAGTGCTCACTCAGTGCCTTTGGAAAGAGCTGCTCTGTTACAGATTCTGGCTCCTGTAACCCCCCAGAGGGTGCCAAGTGAGGGTACAACAACCCTGCAGCCTGAAATGAGGGGAAGAGGGGCTTTGAATTGAGCTTCTGTGGGCTGATCCACCTAAAATCTACACTGAATTAAATGCAGAACTTGCAGCTTCCTAATTGTCTCCCCTCTGGTGTCGGGCATGATCTGCACCTTTTCTGCACTCATTCCTTAAATGGGACCTTTAAGACACAAAGGGAAAGTTATGGAAGCCTAAACTGCAGCTTCCCAGCACCACACAGAGGGGCTGGCAGGTGAAAAGGAAACACAATGCAGCAATAGCAAACATCTCTAAACTGGTTGGGGGTTTTTTTGGGTTTTCTGTGGCACAAAAGCATCCTTGCTGTCCCCACACAGAATATTCTCCTCTCCAGCCAGAGCCTGGGAGCTCTGTCCTGGCTGCTCCAGGTTATCCCTGCTCAGCTGGGAGGCACCGGGTGCTGCTCCTGGGCACAGCCCATGCCTTGCTCTGCGTTCTGCTTTTCCTGCTGCGCCTCATCCAGATGTTCTACCTCATTTCTCGCTCAGATTTTACTCCAGATGCCTGAAAGTGTCTGGGCTTGACCCGATGCCTCAGGTTCCTCCAAATACACATGGACATACTGGGCTTCAGAGACACACACAGTTCAGGAAGAGAATCATAGAATAGTCTGGGTTGCAAGGGACTTTCAAAGCTCATCTCATTCACTCCTCTGCCATGGGCAAGGACCCCTTCCAGGTTCCCAGCCGGTTCCAAGCCCTGTCCAACCTGGCCTGGACACTTCCAGGGATGCAGGGGCAGCCACAGCTTCCCTGGGCACCCTGTGCCAGAGCCTCCCCACCACCCTCACAGGGAAGGATTTCTTCCACACACCTCACCTAATTTTCGCCAGGTTCAATTTGCAGCCATTCCGCCCTTTTCCCACCACATTTCCTGATGAAGTCCCTCTCCAGCTGCCCTGTAGCCCCTGCAGACACTGGAAGGCTGCTGAGGTCTGCATGCAACCTTCTCCAGGGAGAACAATCCCGACTCTACCAGTCACAGGGGAGGTGCCCCAGTCCCCTTATCAACTTCATGGCCTCCTGGACTTGTTCCAACAGTTCCTTCTCCTGCTGAATATCGTAACACCAGAGTCATCCTCGAGCCTGGGATCCACCTGAGATCCGCTGTACAGCAGCCAGCTGCAAACACACCTCCCCTTTCCAGGGAAACTCCTCTCAGGAGGAGCCCAGCAGCTCCCAGTATCAAACACGGAGCGGCCCGTGGCACCCCGAGCTTTCCAGCGTTTTTATGGTTATTGAAACTCCAGCTGGCAAAAACATCGGCAAAGGTCTGTGCCGAGGTGCGCCTCTCCAGAGCCAGAACAAACCATTGCTCACGCAATTACGGGTTAAGAGCATTAACCCTTTTGTATCTTATTTTCAACAAACCGCAAACGTGAACGTCGGATGTAGCACACGGGACAGAGAGGAGCCCGGCAGGAAAAGCCAGAGGGATTGGTGGTTAAGGACAACGTGGATTTGGTGCCAGAAAGAGGTGGAATTTCCATGTGGGTTCCTTTCGGGGCGCTGGCAGCCGCGAACAGGGCACTCCCGGGGCGAGCGGGGCAGCTCCGGCTGTCCCCGCTCCCTGCCCGCCCCCTCCCGCTCGGGCAGAGCCCGGCAGCGCCGGGAGCGAGCGGGGGCTTCGCTCCCGCAGGCAGAGCGCTCCCGAGGCGACACCTGCACAAGCAGAGCCTCACACAAGCCGGGCCATCGGCAGCCTCAGCGGTGAGAAGGCAGCCCGGGTCCAGCGCAGTGCCCCGCTCCGACCCTGGGCAGCGGGCGGAGCGCGGTTTTCACCCACAGGCTGCCCGGGGGCAGCCNGACTCCCTGCGGGCACCCCCGGGATCGGGGGCTCGCGGGACCGTCGGCCTTGGAAGAAACCTTTGGGATTTCCCAGGGCAATCCTGAACCCAGCAGTGCCGCTGGAACCGCGAAACCGCATCACCCAGCGCCAATCCAGACGCGTCCTGAACACCTCCGGGGATGGTGACTCCAACACCTGTTCCAATGCCTGACCATCCTGACAGGGATGCTTTTTTAATTTTCCCTTCTTTATCTAATCTGCACCTCCCCGGTCTCGGCCGGGCCGTTTCCTCTTGTTCTCGCACTGCGGGCCCTGCGGGAGGGGCCGAGCTCAGCGGCTGCAGCCGCCTGCCCGGCGCTGTGGACGGCGGTGAGCCCCTGAGCCCCCTCCGGCCTCAACGCCCCCAGCGCTCCTCGGCACGTTCTATAAACCCCTCAGGAGCTTTGCCGCCCTTCTTTGGGCACGCCGCTGCCCCTTTTAACAGTGTCGTTTGAAAGTACATTTTGAAATAGCCTTGCCCTCCCCGTGCCCCGCTTAGGGCCGGAGGGTGCGAGCGAGGCAGGTGGTCCGAGAGCCCCGCGTGAGGGGATCCATTGGATGCCATTAAAACTAATTGCTCTCTCCGTGCTGCGGCGTAAAGCGACTCCGGGGAGGGATTTCACGGGAGTGCTTTGGCCGGCGGAGCGAAGGTTGAAAGGAACGGCTCCAGAGCGCTGGGAGGTCCGGGCTGTTCACACGCTATTTTCATATCGCCGGTGTTATTGCAGTTTCCTGCAGCGCCAGGACGCGAGGATGTGGTTTGCTCAGTCACTCCCAACAGCAGCGCAGCCCAGCGCCGTGGCCTCGTCTAGACGCGGGTTTAATGGCAGGGCAGAGCGTTTAACACAGGTGGTCTGAGCTGTGCAAGAGCCTTGGCTTTCTTAGTAACTCAACTCCACGAGTTTAACCTGCACTGAGTTTTGCGCTGTCAGATCCAGCACGGGCTGTGTGGAGTGGGTTTTTTAGGGAATACGCTTCGAGGGAAGCCTTCCAGAGCTTGGGCAGCACGGATGGTCGCAGACACACAGGCCTGCTGCACAGGGGCTCATCGATCCCTTCAGCACAGCCGAAGCTCTGCTCCCTGACAGCAAAAGGGATTCCCTCACATCCACACCCAAACTCCGATGAGCCGAGCCAGCCTCAGGCCAGCCAGGAGGGTTTCTCCCGTGACTGTGCACGGGGAGGGTCGACATGGGGACACAGTGCCAGGAGGAGTCTGCTCCTCTGGCAGGATATGCTGGTAGATGAATGATCTGGGGCTTTTGTAAAAGAGAAGAAATATGATGGGAGGAGCAGGGTTGCAGGAAAGCAAATGGGTCATAGGTAGTATGACATATGTAGTACGTCGCACATTACAGGGTAATATAATGCACACAGGAACAGAAATCAAATAAAGTTCAGGTACACGACCTCTGTCAAAGGCGGAAAAGATCCATAGTCTTTGGATCAAATGGGACAGACATCCCAAAAGATCCTGGCCCCAAAATGTAAACTAAGGGGAACTGTGAACATTAGTCACCAATTTATTCAAGGGGCCAAGGGTGGGTTTGTATGTCGTGTGTGTGTTTGTGGCAGGGCAAAGGCAGAAGGTCAGAAGACGTGGATAACTGGAGGTAAAGATAAAATCTTAATAAGCAACAACTGATTTCTACTCACAGCTCACTTGGCTCCAGCTTCAGGCTGTGGTGTGATTCACATGGCTGTCAGGGAGAAAAAGCAAACTTTGGCTGTTCTGCATCCTTTCTGCTGTGTTTCCTTTGCCGGGCTGTCTCTGTGGAGCAGCATTCCTTCCCTTTTCCTGCTTTTCCCGAGTGATTCCATGGTCCCACACGGGCTGAATTGGCACTGAGGGGGGTGCCCCACTCAGGGCCCTGTCACCAAGTGCTGCCCCAAAGCCCCAGCTGGGCTTCTGCCCCCAAACTTCCCCCTTTGCCTTTCCTTAGCACAGCCAGAGAGCAGCCCAGGCCAGATCAGGGCGGTGTGAACGCCTCTCCTTGTCTTTCAGGGGCAGGGGGAAGAGATGGAACCAGCAGGGTTACAGAGCTCCTAGCAAAGGCTCCATTAGGACTGGAGCTGAAAAAAGCTTGGCACAGTGGAGAGACAAACAGCTGGTGACTGCAGAGGGGCATGGAGAAAAAAATCACTTCAGTGGAGCATGTAAGGTCTACAGGGAGAGCTGGGGAGCATTGCCTTAGAATCCCAGAATGGTTTGGGTTGGAAGGGACCTTAAAGCTCATCTCATTTCAGCCCTGGGCAGGGTCACCTTCCTCTAGTCCAGGCTGCTCCGAGCCCCGTCCAGCCTTGAGATGGAGCAGCCCCAGCTCCAGCCCGTCCAGCACACTGGTGCAGGCTCTCAGAGGGCAGAGCTGTTCCCCAGCTCAGCCTCTCCCAGGCCAGGGGCCTCTGGAAAAGGCACAGGGAACCAAGGCTGCAGTGCTGCTCCAGTGATGTCGCACTCCTGCATGGCCATGGGAATTACAGCACAGTAGTTTTGTGCTTCCAATCCTGTTTCTCAATTTATGCATATGTAGATTTTTTTTTTTTTTAAGGGGACAGGGACCCCAGCATATTCTTTCCAGCTCTGGAAAAATCCATGTTTTTATTCAAGTGGGTCCAGACCAACTGGCTGCAAATACCACCTGTGACTGTGAAATACCTGCGGGGGAGGGAGTGCAGTCTGTCTGCAGCTCCAACACCTCTCCTGGCACCTCAGAGCTCTTTCAGAAGAAAACCCCCAAAACCTGAGCCTGAAGGGGGGAAGAGCAGCTCACAGGACTCCAAGGGCAGCACGCATTGCAGCAGGAGGGCAGCTTTGTCTATGTCCTGCTTTTCAGGATGGCCACAGAAGGAATGGAGGTTCTCTGGCCATGCTGAGTGGACAGCTGAGCTTCCCAGTGCTGCACTACAGGAATTCCATTTCAGAACCTGCCAGAGGGGCCCAGAATCTCTTGTATCTAAACAGAGCTTGTCCTGCTTATTCCAGAGGAAAATACATCTTGTTCCTGTTTCATGTAATCCAGAGCGGATCAAATTAAACAGAATCACGGCAGGCTGATTTCAGAATGAAATGCACATGTTAAACTGTTAGCAGACAGCTCCACAACCCCCTGGCTATTTGAAAGACCTTGAACCAGGTCCTCCGTGAGCTTTCAGGGAGGAGAATATTTGTTTACTTTTGCTTTTCCCCACCCTGTTGCCCTGGAAAGCTCCTAAGTACTGGTGTAGCACAAACAATAATTCAGCACAAGATCTTAGGCGGCTGCATGGAGCAGATTGCTCCTAGAAAGGAGCCCCTCCATCTGCACCAAGCCTCTCTAATAGCTACCAGACGTAGGAGCTCCTCAGCCACTGCTTATTTCATTGTGCTATTAACTTTACAGCCTAATTATATCTAAAACACTCGCCTAACCAAACTCATTAATTAATTAGCAGCAGGCTTGGAAAGAGGATACTCCTGGGATGGTTTGGGATCGCTGCTGTAGGGACAGAAAAGAAGAGCTCTACAAAGCCAGGGAGATAAACCAGGAGAAAGAGGACAAAAGTTGCAGAAGTTGCTAAAAGCAAGCAGAGCAGATCCCTCCTCGCCCTGTTTTGTGCAGGACTGGATCCACAAAATACAGATAATTAAACAGGTCACTCTCCCGTCTTCCTCTGACACCCCCAGGAAATGTGATATAGATTGAAAAGTCTACGTGATCCCATCTTTTTTTCTCCCTTGCTGGCTGAGGAACTGTAATTAAAGGGGAAATCAGCCTCTCCCCTGCCTTGGCAGTGCAGTGGCACAGCTGGTTTTCATCCTGGCGAGCAGGCTCTGTCCTCAGGCTACCAAGTGCTGAGTAATTTTTACCAAGCTCTGTTTGCAGATAAATGATGTTCTTCTCTTAGCTGCTGCCAGGCAAAGCTACAAATACTTGATCTTTTATTCTTTTCCCATAAACTCCTAACACTGAATACTAAAAAGGCAGCCAGAGATTTTTCCACTGCCATTTATTCTCAGCATGGTCACAACTGTATTACAATTACAGACACCCACCCTTCACTGGAGCTCCACTGCAGCTCCTCGTTAACCTGGAGCTTCCAATTAAAGGCTCCTTCAGTTTCATTGATAGTTTGCATATACTCCAAGGACCCACTTCGGTTTGGTTTTCTCCCAAACACATTCCATGAGAAGGGCAACTGCTTTAAATAACTTCACACTAATTTCTGGAAAAGCCTGACGAGCGAGTGCCAGTCTCAGAAGAAAAGCCTGAGTGTGCAGTTTGGGGAATTTCTCTCCCAATTGTAACTATAAAAATATCTGAAAGCTTTTGACTAAATGTGGCACAACCTCTGGGCAAATCCAGTGTGGGCTCAGAACAAGGGAAAGAATTTAGAGAGGTACAATGCTGGAAACCTGTCAGTGTGCTTCAACTTTTCTGCCGTGTTTCTTAGGGAGATCTTACTGTTCTAAGAAACTGCCTAAGAATTAGTTAAAAACGGGAGAGAAAATAATTTTTAAAGTACGACTTCATCTTGGCAATGCTGTTCTTCCACCTACCTCCAGTGAGTGAAGCCTTGAACAAGAAGCCAGCACAGGGAGAAGGCTCAGAACTGGTATGAAATACCTTGGGGCTAATTTTAGACTCATTTCCAGTCATACAGCTTGAAACACAGGGAGTAATGGTGCTTATAAAAGCACTTGCACACTTTGTAAAGATAACACAGGATTTCAAAACAATTTTTATTTCAAAGGTATTTCTGAAGTATAAGACTTTGTTATTTTTGAAGTATAAGAGTTTGTCAGATTCCCCAAACAATCCCATGCCTTTGAAGATCACCTTCCCAGCACAGACCCCAGTCTTACGGAATTCCTGGTGACTGGTTTTGTAGGATCAGCCCCTGATGCAAGCCAACTTTCTGTTTAAACCATAATGGAAGGAAGGAGAAGAAGAAGGAGAAGAACAAATCTGCAAATCAACAGGCATTAACAAAAGAAAAGGGATGAGGTAGAGGTAACTTCTCTTTCAAAAAGTGAAAATTTGAACTGCTGCCTTGGTAGCAGTGGCAGAGAGGGCATTATCATCCCTTTCTTCTGTCTGCTCCAGTGGGCATGCACAGCTTTCCTCCCGAATTCCATTTGCAGGTTGTTTCAAAACACGACATAAACCAATCAGCGCGTTGCAGTGCAGCGGGGAGGGGTCCTGGCCTGACCCTGCTCCCCACCAGTCCCTGCTTAGACCCAGCTTAAGCCCCACAGACGAGCAGGACAGGGGGGATTTGTGACTCCAGAGAGGGAGGCTGGGCTGGAGGAATGCCTCTGCACTCTGGACAGGGTACAGTGTTTCTTGGCTTGCTGGCCCTCAGCTCGGATGTGGCTGTCTTCTCTCACCCCACAGAACCCTGTTTAAACGCTAGGGTGAAGGTATTCCGTTGTGTAGTTTCTAATTTTAAGTGTTTTCAAGCATTTAGAATAGACTGTAAATGTCTGCAGGTCCAGGGGAGTGAATCTGTGCCATCTTTCCATTATTAAAGTGCTCAGACCAGGACTGGACTTGGGTCCAAGCTACGTGTCAGGGCAGTGCCAGGGGATGCTGGGGCTTAGTGGAGCTCTGTGACTGAAGTGTGAGAGGGAAACAGTCCATGTTAAACACCCTGCACATGGAGCACTCTTCTTTAGTGCCTTGTAAAACACACAAAACATCGCTTAGAAACACATTCACCACTGCTGACCACACAGGTTTTTATATTTAATAGAAATTAAATTAGTAGCTTAATATACATAATGTGACACTTTCCAGTCCTGTAGTTTCTAATTCCCGCTTCCAAGTCACACTTACTGTACAAAAAAATACTAACAACAAAGAGCAACCAAAGAGTAAACACTGTCACTAACACGGCGCACCCAGAGAGGCGAGGTTTACGCGGAGCTAGGCATGCCAAAGGATACACGAGCTGGAGGCGCGGCGGAGCAGCGTGCGGGAGGGCGGTGCCCGCGGGCTCAGCGCGGCCCGTAGCCGTAGTAGAAGGGCTCGTCGGGCCGGTAGCCGTAGGCGGTGGCCGGGCGCCCGGGAACCGCCGCGCTGGGGCCGAACCCGTCCACTGCAACGCTACAGAAAACAAGGAGAGAGAAACTGCAGCGGCCTGGCTGCTGTGCGAGGAACGCTGTGCTGGGGGCTCCAGCTCCTCCTGCTGCTGATGCCTTTTTGGGTTTAGCTAAAAACGGAGATCAGTCAAAATTAAGGGAATAAAAAGAGGTTCTAGTTATTGCAGGGCCTTCAGGTACATTTCTGGCAGACGAAGCCCCCCAGGGGCTACACCCAAAAATGGATTATGGGTCAGATTTTCCCACTTTTATAGGTGTGATCCATTTGCATACTGGGGTTAATCCCCCAATTACAGCTGCAGGTAATGAAGTCATTTTCCAGTTTGCTCCCCCCAAGTCACTTTTGCTTACATCTCTCAGGGCCTGAGGCAGTGAGGTGTCCTTGATTGCCAGGCCTGGAGAGGAACTGAGTCTGAGCAAAATGGGAGAACAGCAGCTGACACTGCATATGGAGTTTGGGGTTATATACTAAAGAACTGCAGGATTACAAATGTATGAAAAATATAAAAGCTAAAATCCTAAGGCATCCCTGCCACAGAGATGGTTTTGTGAGGAAACTTGCCAGCCGTGTTCCCCTTTTGGACACCACTTCCCTGGTGGGAAAAGAAATGCAGTGGAGACATCAGTGCAACTCCAAAGAGGAAAAGGCTTTCAGTTCCAAGAGGGATCCCAGGAGAGACCAAAGTCTTCTCTTCCCTCCTTTCACAGATTTACTGGCCAAACACTTCACTTCCATGACTCAGTGTCTCCTTCTGTACATTAAAGTTAACAAGTCCTTCAGGCTTCTGGCAAAACCTACACAGCACATCTCAAGAGTTTCATTCCCTGCCTTCAGTCCATTTCTGAGGTGCATGAGGAACACCAACTAAAAGTGAGAATGTCTTCTGGTGGGATACAAGGCTGGCAGCCAAATGGCAGAAGCAATTAATCACATACTGAAAAGTTATGTACTAATGAGACAGGATAATTACTTTTTCATGTAAAACAGCATCTTTTCCACCTAAAAAGTCCCATAACAACGAGTTAGATACGAAAACACAAAAGCTGCATAGGGAAAAGTGGCACATATTTCATGCTCAACAATAACTCATGCAGGAGGTAGAGGAAAAACGAGCATTGCCTAAGACACTGGCTCACTGCCTATTCATAGCTGTGTCACTTCTTAGCTTCCACTTCAGTAGGGGGACAAATGGAAAAGGATCCTGATTTATTGTCTGACTAAAGATGCATTGAAAGGAGCCGGACTTCCCCTCTGAAGACTGTCAAAACACAAAGAACCAAAGTGCTTTTGGAGTGGGGAAAAGCTGAACCTCATTACTGCCAATTATCCATATGGAACATGGGTTATGCAACAGTCAAGGCTGGGAAAGAACGACCCCTGCAGAAGATGTACAATGGGTGGGCCCCGGGCCCTGGCTCTGCAAGGAGCTGGCACTGCTGAATTGGTTGGGCTTGAAAGGGCTCAGCTGCATGGCGGGACCATGTCCAGCTCTGTCCTCACAAAGGCACCTTCCTTGGATTGGATCTCAGAGAGCTCCTAGAAAAGGAGCCCCAGTGCCTGGTTTCTCAGAAATGAGTTCACTGGTGGGATATCCTGATAGCCAGGTGAGGGTGGAAGGTCTGAGACTGGGATTTGTCCTCTGAGATGGGACACAATCAATAGCCAAGCTGCAGAGGAAAAAAAAATATGACTGTTTTACATGGATGGATCTTGAGAAATGCTGCGTCCTGAAAGTGCTTTGCATTTCCACATCTGCCCCTGTGTACTGAATTGGCAACACCCATGTCCTGACTGACACCATCAGCCCGGCCCTGCAGGCTGAGCAGCCCTTCAGCTCAGCAGAGAGAAGCAGAGTGGCCCTGGTGTATCCTGCACTGGTGGATGCATTCCTCTGGTGGCTGCCCGTTCCTTCCTCTAGCCACTCCAAAGTCCTCTTACCTGTTTCCAAGCCCATTAGGAAATGAGCTGGTGACCTCTGAGGCACCTTCCCCAGATGCCTCTTTTGTACCTGGCAAACAACAGCTTTCTCATTATCAGGCTTGAAGCTTTGAAAGACTCCTGAAAGAAGGGATTAAGAGAAATCCTGTTACTTTGTTTATCTCTCATCTGCAGACACCCCAAACCGAGCACAGACCTTAGCCAGTCCCGAACTGGCAGGGTGCACAGGGATTGACAGCCAGGCTGCCCCTGGCTGCCGGGCCCCGAGCAGGCCCAAAGCTCTGCGGACAAGCCAGCAGGACAAGCACAAAGATGACCAGTTTGTTCAGCATTCAGAGAACAAACCAGTTAACAGACTTCTATAAACCAATGCCAATTCCTTAAGGGTTCTTGCAGTACTGTCAGTGCCACGAGTTAACAATGGACTAAAAGAAGGCATAGTGGGAATTGCAAGTGCAGGGTCCAGTTCTGTAGTGCTACAAATTCCCAGTGACACCAGATACCTCACGCTGCAGAGAAGCAGGATCCTTTAAGGCTACCTGCAAGCTTAGGAATGTCACTGCTTTCCTCCAAAGGTCCTTAAAACATCTACAGTTGATTAATAATTAAGAGCTATTTTAACAGAAAATGCTTTTCTGGATTTACCTTTCCGTTATGTTTTCTGTGACTATAACAACGTTAGTCGTGGATAAGTTGTTTTTATTACAATTGCAGTAGAGCAGGGGCTTTTTGCATTTCTGCAAACCACTGCAAAGCTCATTCTGGAATGATACTCAGGTGAGTGAGGAGGCTGGGGGTGCCCAGGGCAGCTGACTGCAAGTCAAGCTCGCAGCAGCCGTGCCCAGGCTCACAGCGGTGCCATCCTTCAGGCCAAGAGGGACACGACCAAACCAGGAGCTGGAAACTTGTCTTGAGCTCCTTTATAGACCCCAAGTAAACCCCCACGGGCTTTTGGGGGTGAGGTGTAATAACGCCCTGAGCCACGCGGTGGCAATGGGCCTCTACCCCTGCAGGCCGAGCTCTTCAGCCACGTGCAGCTCAGTAATCCTCACTCAAAGAACTTCTAAATGTATTTAAACTGATAACGAGAGCAGGGAAAATATGGTTTCAATCACATTCTCAACAAATCATTTTTTAAATATTTTTTTATAAATGTGTAAGTAATTAGGTAAAGATCCCTAGAGTTTAAACTTTGAGGAATATCAGTTATTTCCAAATGGTTCAGACATATGTTAGTGTCCTGAAGAAAACTGGAAGAGATGGATCAGCTGATAACTGCTTTGGACAGTCAAAAAAAGCCCCCCCAAAAACCAGAAAATCACATTAAAACACCTTGATCAAATCACTACTCTCTCCTATCTAAATATTTCCCTGAAGTACATGAAGTCTTGACCGTGCTTGAAAAAAAAACCGGGTTGGTTTTTCCCCGTCAGTGCTCTTGAAGCACACCAGCTTTGCCTGCTGCGCTGTTTGCACTGGCAGCCCGCGGCACGGCGCCGGTCGGAGCTGAAGGGAAGGGTCCCGAGCGCAGGAGGTGACAGAGGGGTAGGACAACCCCAGAGCCGACCGCGCCTGGAGAGCGGAGCCTGGCTCGCTCCCGAGGCTGCCGGGCCAAGGGCACAACCCACCGAGGTGAGGACGGATTTTACAACAAGCCCCGATGAATCCTTGCCCCCTCTGCCAAGAACAGCAGAAGGGGAGAGCCAGCAGAGATGGCAGTTCTGCGGCTGTAAACACTTGCTGGATAACGACTGGCCTGAGATCATGATCTGCGCCACGTGTGCTCAGATTTATACCAGCAATCAACCTCGGGACTCGCTCCTATGAAAAACGCCTTGTTGGCTTTATGCTACGGCATCTACCAGGAAACTCTGCTCAGCAAGCACCGGGCCTGTCTTCCCGTAAATTAGGGACACGTAATTATCCACTGGGGCAGCAGTGCCCATGCCCGAGTTCCTGTTTTCCACTGCCAGTGCTCGCTGCTGTGTAACTGGGTGGCCAGAAGCGCACGCGCCCCGCGGCCGTGGCGTGGCCGTGGCGTGGCCGTGGCGTGGCCGTGGCTCACATCGCGGATCGCAGAGCCCACGACACCCTCACTGAGATATGGGGCTCAGGCTGCGGGCAGCCGTGTCCCACGGGCCACGCGTGCGCAGAGCGCGGCGCTCGCCCTGGCACAGCCCTGCCCCGTGCGAAGCTCAGCCCCGCTGAGCCTGGGGCTCATGGAGTTAAACAGTGAACAGCCCAGCTAATTACTATGTGCTGCTAACCTCAGTTACTGGTTCATTTTGAGACCCTTTAAAATATGAACTGTGTATTTTACCCCTATGCACTCTCTTAATGATTTGTTTTTTTTAGACTGAAATCACTTCCAGCCATCAGTTATACTCGAGGTCTCTACACATGCACTTCTCCAAGCACAAATATTTCTTTTTCCTATTGGTCTGCCAGCCCCTGTCAGAGCAAATTTCACTTTAAACTAAATGCTGTGATACTTAAAACCTCTTGGATTACTCAGACTGCTAGTGTGATCTATGACCTTCCCCAAATGACAGCTGAACTTTCCAATTTGCTTGTACTGCTAGGGAACTGAGGAACACATGCCGAAGAGGAAAATGTTCCTGATGTGCATGAGTGACGAGAGATTTCTAAACTGCCCTGCTTGCCCTGATTCAGAGCATCCAAATTAATACAGCCATGGTAGGACCCTAGGTGCCCTGACAAAATTCAAGATGTAAAGTCCAGTTGTGTCTTCTTTCCCAACAGGAAATGGCAGCCAGCACGCTGCTGCATCCACAGAATCCTTCTGAACTAGACAGGCTCTGTGGGATGTGGGGAAGGCTCAGCAGGCTCTGACAGGGAGCACTCCACGGAGACTCCTCTGCTGGGGTTCCCCTCCAGGAGTCCCTGCTGCTGGCCAGGGCAGCGTATCAGGGCTGGGCAATTAACAGCCGGGTAATTAACACCCGGGTGCAGGGTGACCTCCAGAGCTCTCCTGGTGCTGCACAGCCCCACCCTGGGACCAGTGCTGCTGCTGCCAGGGGCTCTCAAACCACAGCCTAATTCCCAGGCACTAATCCCCCTCCAGCACAAGCCCGGCCTCAGAAAGGCAAGTCCAGCATCACTGGGAGACTCCTGGTCTGAAAGACCCCCAGGCAGGATCCGTGGATCTTGGAGTGATCCCAGCAGGAAGCACTGCCTGGGAAACAGGTCTGCAGCCATTTGGCACACACTGTACCAGAGTGCTGTAAGAGACTGTCACTGCCTGTGCAGGTGACAGCGGCCCCAGAAAAGCCTTTGAGGGTGAAATACCAGTTTAGGAGCTCACACTTTAGGGCCAAAGTTTCATTCATTTTTGCCCAAAATTAAAGCACCCAGGAATCACTGCCCCCTGAAAATGAACTGCAAGCTAAACACATAGAGTGCTTCCACCAGAGCCAAGATTTCAATCTCTAATTCTTTTCATTCTAAGCGTTTTCTGAAATCCTGTCAATCCTCCCTCCTGACTCTGCATCAGCAAGCCCTCATATCTCAGAGGCTCTCAGCTATTCAGTGAGGATACAAAATTTATAAGCTTACTAAAAATAAAATTTATTTTATTTAAAAAATTATCAATTTTTAATTATGTAGATCCTCTGACCTTGGTAAGACCAACCAAACACTACTTGCAACTCTCAACTCATCAGCAACCCCATCGAGTCCTAATGAAGGACTCACACCCGAAGCTCTCCATGCTCCAGGTGAGCTGCTAGGAGGGTTTACATGCAGCTGCAAACAGGCAGCCTCTGCTGACACCCCGGCACCTCTGATCACACCTGCAGCTCTCCCAAACTCCTCCTGAGGCTCAGAGGAAGGGGTTAGAACCAGAGGGGTTTGGAGCCTCTTTCAGAAGGCTGATATCAGTACAGTTCATAGCAGCCCCACTGTTTCCTCTGTACCTTCTCCTCCCTCTATACGCTGGCTATCACCGTTTCTAAAAATCAGTCTTCACTCCTAAGCCATCCCCACACCTCAGCCCAGGCAGGTGTTGAGAATTTCAGCTGCACATCACTGCAGTCCTACATTTTCTCTTCCACGAATCTACTCATGTTTGACAGTACAGTTCCCATCCTGTATTCCCTTATAAACTCCCATGCCAGGGACCCCTGTCTTCCACAATGCTGCATCAAGTTCCGTGTACAGCAGACAAAACAAATCATGTTCAGATGCATCCTGAAGGCTGTACTTTCCCCTCAGGAGGTGCCAGAGTGACAGGAGTGGCAGACCAGTCTCCAATCTCCAGACAAGCACAGCACTATCATGTGTACAAATGAGATAGGGTCCACTGATAACACTTGCCAACGAGACACACCCAAGTTTGCCAGCAGCAAGGGCCGTATTTCCATATTTTTTTCTCTCATCTCGGTGCTTTTGTTTGTCCCTGAAGTGTTGATGAGCGCTGGTCTGACACAAGGACTGCAGTATAATCCCACGGGGGATGCCCAGCCCTGCCAGCCCGATGAGCAGATGGGCTGGAGAATGCTGCAGCTCCCTGCCCTCCTCCCTCCCCGGGTTTCCCCTGCACAGAGACCAGGAATGGAGAGGCAGGGGGAGCTGGGGGCATCCAGCCCCTTGCACAAGCAGGGATTCAGGCACGGTGTGTATCCAAGCACAGCAGGTGGGAAATAGTCCTGAAGTGCACAGAACACTCACAGACCTGCAGCTTCTAAAGACGCCTGCACTATGACACGCTTCGCTAATGCTCTGCAGGTACCAGGGAACCGTCCCACGTGAAGCAAGGCTCAGAGCCTCTGAAGCCATGGACTCCGTGGCCTTTCTGCTGATATTCCCTGGCAGCCGAGTACTGGATCCTCCCAACCCCAGCCATGGCATCAGAAAGGGGCACAGGCCTGCTGCTTTTGCCCTTGCTTTAAGTCCAGAGATTTAGATGATGATCCCATTTCCTCCTAACAAGCCAGTTATCCTCTGGTTTGCCTTCAGTGACCATAAATTTTCTGTTCTTCAGAGCAAGAGCACAAACCATGGGTTTTGGAGAAACCCCATACAACTGAGAAGCCTTAGGAAAAAACAATGTTTCTTTATATAATGTCTTGTAACTGTAGATTCTCCCACTACTGGTAATGACGTTAATAAACCACAATTCTCCTAATTCTGCCTTTCATGACCCCGAGTTTTTCTCCCCTATCTGTGAAGCCTTTTTTCTTCATGCTTTCTATTCCTAAAGCTCAAGTGGAAGGGGAGTTTTGTGGCAGTGTCTGTAACTGCCCACTGCATCAATCACCCAAATCCATCTCTACATTAGCATTAAACGTTAATGTCCCTTAAACAGTAATACTGTATCTGCTCACAAGACAGAAAATATCCAAATGAACCTGTGCAATAACACTTCAGCTCCCTCGTGCATCATAATACAGCTTTTATGGATATGATCATGTCTCTCCTTCCGTGTGATCCAGCTTTCTTCAGTGTACTTTAATGACTTAAAGTTTCCAATTGCTTCTGGACTTGTTGCCCAGTTGTATCTCAGCACAATACTGCTGTTTCTCCCCTTTAATTACAAACAAATGGAAAGCTGACAATGGTGGAGAAATGAGCACTGTGTCTCCTGTGTCAGGCTCCAGCTATGCACCAAGCAATAGCCATGCCAAAATTCACTGGGGAAAGGCAGCATTAAAAAAAAATAAAATCCCAACTGAATAGTAAGAAAGTATTGAACCAAAACCAAATGACCTTGCTTAGCCAAATTCAGTGTGATCCTTGCTTGAAAGCTGTAGCTCCTGCCGTCCCTGCTCTGCAAACACAGCCTGGGATTTGGCCTCAGTTTCTTGCTCTGCCAGTTACCTGCTGTGTGATCCTGGACAAGTTGCTCCTTTTCTCCATGACCTCAGTTTCCCACTGGAGTATTGGAAGAGAAAAGACCCCAGACATTAGACAGCCAAACGACAAACTACAGTAATGAGAAGACTCAAATGAGACTGACAAAGACAGAAAAGACTTTTGCTTATTCTGTAAAACCCTTTAGGAAAAAAAAAATTATTTCTGCTCTGCTAGAGAAGCAACGAGTCCCCAGCAGAGCCAGGGGGCAAAACAGGAGCTCAAAGGCTGCAGTTGTTTCATGCAGCCACGCTGTTCCTTAAAGGGCACTGGGAGAGCTCCTGCAGCATTCCTGCAGTCAGGCTCACAGCTCTGCCACACGGACAGGGAGGTTCTCAGCCCTTCTCTACAGGATTTCTTAAAAGGTCAAGTGCACAGACAGAGCTGGAACGGAAATCAAGAGCTCTGGCTTTCCATTACAAGCCTGACAGAAACATCTCCTGTGCTCCTGGCTCAACAACTGTCCAAACCCACTGATTAGATATATAATTTCTTAAGAATTAATTAAGAATTAAAACAAATTTCAAAACCCTGAGGAACAGGCAATAAAAAGCAAGATGTCCTTTCCTCCCCTCTCTCCTTGCACAGTCCAAAGCGTATGTGTCAACTGCACAAACTGAAGAGTGCATTGTCTGACCTGACCTAGGGGTAGG
Organism: Regulus satrapa; assembly: GCA_013396955.1. Lineage (NCBI taxonomy): Eukaryota > Metazoa > Chordata > Aves > Passeriformes > Regulidae > Regulus > Regulus satrapa. The sequence continues at coordinate 53,479 of VWZN01009636.1, forward strand.
CCTGGCTTGGGAAGCTTTCACACCTCTCTTAATTGTCTCCAGCAAACCCAGCGTTAGAAAGCTTCAGGCAACCAACTGCCTGAGCAAAAGAAGATGCTGAAGTTTCACAGACGTGACTGGTGTCACTGACCAGACCAGGATCTGCTCCAGCTTCCACACAGCCTTCCATTTCCACACAGAGGTGTGCCTTGCTTCCTGTGCTAGAGCAGGTCACTGAAAATGTGAGGTGAGCAGCTGAAGCAAAAATGCAGCTTTTTGGGGGAGAATTTCCCCTTTAAATGTTTACACAAACTCCTCAAGGCCAAGCACAGCCCCTCGGTTCTGTCCTTCAGCACAAAGGGTGACAGAAGTTCCCTGCTGAGCACCAAACCTGGAGAAGCCAAGGCCACGGGGCCCTGGTGACATCGTGCTGTCTGCAGGGCACGGTGTGGGTGAGAACCCAGATGCTGGAGGGAAGGAGAGTCAAGAAATCTGTTCTGCTCTGACTTCCAGCTGCAGCCAATAAAAGCTTTCAAAGCCTTTTCTGAAAGTTAACATTGCTGGGGGATTTGCAGCACTGGCTCGAGCACACACAGCAAATGCAGTTGCAGCGTTATTACTGATAAAGAAACTTTGAATAATTTTTTACCACCACAGATGATTGCCCTGATTTCAAACAGTTTTCTATATCAGCACGGGGCCCTAGTGAAATCTTGTCAAGATCTATCCCTAATCAGCAATGACTTAGTGAAAAAATCAAGAAGAAAATAAATTTCAATGTCTCTTACCATTTTTTTTCCTTAGGAATAACACTGGATGTATCAGAAAACAAGGCAGATACAAGCAAAGACAAGGAATGTGTTGTTAGAGATGTGTATCTTGGAGAAGCATTATTATATGAAAAATTCAGCTTGAATGAAAAATCAAATGTTTCCAGACCAAAAAAGTTGATCAGGGAGTATTGGAAAAAATAAAATTAAAAAAGCTCAAAACCCTGAAGGCAAATAAACTCCATAAGCCAATTTATTAGTTTTTTTTTAAAATCTCAGAGTTAAAAAACCATCATCTTAGTTTTCCAGAAGGAAAAGGGTGGGTCGGTCTTTGGAGTTGAATGGCTGAGGCTGATAAACACAGAATCAGAATAAAATGTTAGAATCAAAACAATTTTAAGTATTTGGCAAAGCAATTAATTTGATATATTAATTTTTATGCTAGAGACTTGTTCAGAGCACAGGTTCAGTTCAGATAATCGCCACAAGAAATATCCCACTGATATATGGGCTTTTTAAAAACTCCTTATTTTAAGTTTAATTTTGAATCCTGTGAGCATGCTTAAACCCAGCACACAAAACACCCCTCACTTTATTACAGTTCTAAATCTTTCTTCCAGATCTGGCCTTGCAACCACTTGTCTTGATAAAATAGGTCACTTGAAAAAGGAAAGCTCAATAAAATGAATTACAAAACCAACAAGATTAAACTGATTGTGCTGTTTTTGTACAGTGCAGCCGAATTCTGCAAATATGCTGCTGGCTGTGGTTTGGCATTTAACAGCATGTGATCAGTGAGAAGGAGGAAATTTTATTCTCATTAACTGTTGCAGATTTACTGCAGTGAAAAAGGGCTATGTAACCTGAGAAGTGACAGAATGGAAAGATCAAAGCAGCAGTCTGGAAACTAAATAAACCTTCTGGCTACTTCCTGCAAGGAAAATTCACTCTGGCAATGTAAAACAGAGTCCAGTTAAAAACTACTCTCAGTTTTATGAGCTGTCACAGCAGTTTGAGTGGTTTGGACCAGTCAAGTTTAGAACATTATATTTCCTTGTTTTTGTCTCAGATACTTCTGTAAGCAGTTTTATAGTTTCTTTTTCTTTTTTTTTTTATTTTTAAAGAGAAAAATAAAATTCTTTTCTTTTGGTTGAAATCAAAAAGGTCACAGCTAAACTCATTAAAAACAAGCAGGTCTTCATTTGCACATTCCATTCCCCTTTATTACATTTTAATATTTTACTTTGAGATTTATAAGCAATGTACATTTGCTTTAATAACTCTTCCGCATTCTGTTCACTTATTGTTTAATATAAGTGCAAATCAGTTTACAGAGCCCAGATGGCTTGTAACCAGGGAGCCAGTCTATTCCTAGTAGCACATCTGGAGGGACTGAGCAGCAGACAGAACGTGGGAATTAATTAATGTTACATTTCAGAAGAGACAGACCCAGGTTCGGGGGATTTTTTGGTAAGACATTCCAAAGGACTTGAGCTCACTGCTCCAGCATTTGGGTATTCTTTTAAAATTCTTTAACAGCCACCTAAACCATGATGGTTAAATGAGGCCAACTGCAGGTGGAATATAATAAAATAAAAAGCAACTAAAAAAATGTAAAAGAAGTGACTGCAAATGAAAGAGGCCCAAGTATCCTGTATTCCAAAAGAGCTGAAGTGCATTAAAACCTCAATACTTACTCTCTTCCCAAATGGCATCTGCAACGTGCTGAAACAACTGTGCTATTTTAACTGTGTTAAAATATTCCCCAGCAAGCTATTTCATCTCTCCCATACTGCTGCAATTGTTGGGAGCAATTAAACCTCTCTTACAGTAAATGAAACAAGGGCAACCTGATCCTTCCCGGCTCCAGACCACACACCTTGGTGAGGTGGTGTGGTCTGGTCACTGTGGGAGCCCTCAGGAGAGCCCTGTCCTGCTCCAGCTCTGGCACCTGACTCTGGAGGAGTGTCCCCTGTCCTGCTCCAGCTCTGGCACCTGACTCTGGAGGAGTGTCCCCTTCTCCTCGCTCCTACCTTGGCTGTCAGCTCTCAAGGACTGAGACTCTGTGGGAGGGATACATGGAGAGCTACCCAGGAGCTTCTCCTGATCCTAAGAACACAGTGACAAACACCCAAGCACATTCAAAAGTTGTTGTCTATCAAATATTGGATATCAATCATATTGTCCTCTTATGGATAGTCCTCAATTACAATCCAAACCCTGAGAAAATCTCCTTAATGAATATGGGCCACGTGGCATCTTCATCCTCTGAAATAATCTTCATCCTCTGAAATAATCAGATCCCTGCCTTCAAAAAAGCTCCACTAACAGGAAAGGCCAGAGCTCCAGTTTAGTGCTGATGCAGAAACAAGTTACTGTAAGACACACAGAAATCCAAGCTCGCATTCGAAAGCTCTTAGCAATGAAGCCTTCCTGTTCTGGAAGCACCACTGCCACATTTCAGTACTCAAGGAGAGTCACTGCACAGTGAATTTTGGCTCATTTTAGGCCACGATCCAGGCAGGACCTGAAGCAGTCAAGTGAAGTCTTTCAATAAGCTTGTCCCAGACTGTGACCAAACCCTCCAAAAGGCAGCAGTCCCCACTTCTTTCTCACGTTTTTTTTCCATGCAGAATCTCAATTCTGGGGGTATGTAGCTCCTAGATAGGCACTGAGCAACAAAACTTCTCTGCCAGTTCCCCAGGAATAGTCAGTGTCTTTAACTTCTGTAAAGCTGAACATGCAGGCACAGTTAGGACAACAGAATATGATACAAAAGGTGACTCTTGCTGCCACAAACAAGATTTTCGTGGGATTAAAAAAATACAAACACCAACCAAAACAAACTCCCTTATTTGTGTCCAGGAACTTCATTGGTTCTGGGCTTTTCTTTAGGGCCTTTTCAAATTCGTTTCAGTGGGATTTACAATTCGCTAATACTGATGTGTGATAAACTAATAAAACCTGCCTGCAAGGTTATAGGCCCAATTTACTAATAAAACCTAATTCAATTCTCCTGGGAAATGCAAATTAAATAGTGTCCAAATGGCAGAGGCTGAGTACAACTCTGCTGAACATATTGCAAAGGCAACTAAGTTGGGTTTTGTTTTTAAAATAAGGTTTAATTATGGAAAAGAAGTACTGCAGAGAGCTATAAAAAAAGTCATTATGGCAAAATAGTTCAAAATAGAATCCTCTTGTAATAGTAATTTATACTCTTTTAGGTTTTCTTTTCATTAATTAAAATATTTTATACTCACTGTATGTCCACCTCTAAGACAGGGAAGTATTACTGCCTCTGTTCTAATGAGGAAAGACATGTGGGTACTCTCAGCACAGACTCCCACATGAGAACATTTTTTATTTAAAGGAGCATGAAACAGTTTGTTCTGCCACTGATTCCTGCTGCTGTCTGCTATTGGAGTGGTTTTTCACCCTCAGGGACAGCCTGCAAGAGGGTTCTTACCTCCTGAGAGGCTGGGAAGGGAATGTTCCAACTTCTAAATAAACTGTGCTGAACTTTACTGAAAATAGAAGATGGATGAGACACACTCCCTGGCAGGGCCACCAAGATCACCAATTCCTTCAGTCCTTTCCTTTAACAAATCTAATTGGAGATGAGGATCTCTATGGAATATAGCCCTAAATGTCAAAGTAAGATGAAATTTACAGGTACAACCATTTAAAAGCATTTTGATAATCATTTGCCTTTTCCAGCACCTGCTGCAGTTCCTGTACCTGACCCAGATGGGAGCTGTTCAGCTGGGACTCATGACTGGGAATTCACACCACAGAGCAACAATCAAGGGCAAGAAAGGCTACAGATCGAGGTTGTTCCACCATGAAAACTCCCACCTGATTTTCATCAGGGTTTCCAAATGAAAAAAGGCAGTATCTTGCCTTTCAGTGTGGACTTCTAGCATATGCAGACATCCCACGTGGTTAGCTACAGTGAGTGGGAGAGTTGGAGCAGCAGGACCTGTGGCCAGGTACTGCTTCTTCCACCAAGCCCAGACACAAGGGCCCGGCTTTGCACCCTGGAATTTGCCAAGAGCAGCCACAGCTTCCCCGGGGCCAGCACAGAGCAGCCTGCAAGGCTCCGGACGCCGAGCTCGCCAAGCATCCCCATGACCTGCCACGGCAAAAACAAGACATGCAGCTACAGCTTGAGGCTGTAAATCCAGGCAAGAGGAAAGATATTCCACCGAGGACAGAGACATGCAGTCACCCCATAAAACTGGTTGTGCTCGACATGCCAAACCTCACTGCTTCCTGGGAAGAAGCCCTCAGTCAGATCTCTGTTGGGAAGAGCTGGGAGTGCACACGCTGGGAACAGCACACACACAAAGGCCTTGTCTCGGAGAAGATGAGGATTGTGCAATGCTGCTCTGCTGCATTTTATGACAAACTTAAAGGATCCTGCACTGGAGAAAACTTCCTTAGGGGAAAAAAAAAGTTCTGGCCAGCTCTAGCATTCCTAACTATTAATCTCTTCAAGATTAATACAGACTGAGAAGATTTGAGAGCTGTGTTGAAGATATTAACAAAAAATTGGCTTTTGCACTCAAGAGTTTCTACCATTACCTGGTTCTGGCTGGGAAAGGTTAAAAAGTGGCCTCTTCCCCAAAGGGTAAGAAAAATACTGTGGCTATCTCTATTATAAGGTATTTAGCCATCACTATTATGTTTGTCTTTTCAGAAAGCAATTAGTCTCCAGGAGGTGATTAAAATTTGATAGATGACTGTAGATTCTGGAAGATGTCTTTCAGCTGGTCTTTATCCCCTGCAGCTCAGACACTAAGCTGTCATCACATCAGCCAAAGGTGAGGGATTTTTGTTTGCCACAATCATAAAACTTTCACTCAATATTAAGCCTTATCAGAACCAGAAACCTTGAATTCAGATTTTAATAACAGATGAAAATTTCAAATCTATGCCTAATGCCCATCTGCTTCTGAAAGACTGTAAGATGATTCAAAGCTGGTAATCTAATCACAAAAGTCTTTTCCTAGCCAATGAAAAAAACCTGGATAGAAGCTGTCAAAACAACCTCCTCAGCCACGTCTTTTCTGCTGAATGGAAAACATACCTTACAATCCGTCTGCATTCTGCTCCAAACCTTTGAGGAAAACAAGAGATGCTGTTTATGGACTTCATCACTGTTCCTGTGGATGTTATGTTCTGAAATAATTCTATTTACGGGCCTCATAGGTAACAGTACAACTCCACTAAGACTACAGTTCACGGCAAAGAGCTGTAAATGGAAGCTGCAAAACACACAAGCTAGATCCCCAGAAACACAGCATTCCTCAGGGTGACACTATCAGAAAAATGGCAGCTGCCCAAGTCTTCACTTTTGTGCTGCTTCTGCTTCACGGTGACAAGTAACAGAAATAACAATTATCAGGATGTGGGCATGTCCAGAACAGCAAGCATGCAAGCAAATCTACAAACTGAATTCAGGGCTAGATACTTTTACAATTCCCTTCAAAGTTGTTCTTTACTTCACAATGCGGGAATTGATCGTGTGAGATGGTTCTCAACTCTGAGGGTAACGCTACTCCAGGTTTAAAGGAAGAGTCCAAGACACCCCATGAAGGGAAGGCAGTGTCTGGAAAAAAGCCTCTAAGACACTCCACCCAGTTCCCCAGATCAACAGATGTTTTTACTGCCAGTGCTGTCACTTCACGTTTCCCTCTGGAAAGTGACAGGGGAGAACAGCCCCAGTGTGTAACCCAGTGAGTGCAGAGGCCTATCCATAATTCAACCATTTTTAATTCCTGTTCTGCCTGACTTCAAAAAAGCACCTCCCTACCCTCCTAAGACCGTGGAGCAGCTCTGGCTGTGTAGGTCCAGTGTCTCCTGGGACAGGGACTCCACAAGAGATGTTTGTGGTATCCCTGCTGCACGACAGCAGAGTCAACCTCTTTGGCAACTGCACCTTTGGATACAGTTGCTGCTCCAACTGCCCTGAATTTTCCCAAATGAAACAGCGTGGAATTGCAGTGGCAGAGGGTGCCCTGGATCTCTGCTAGACCAGCATCTCCCAGCCAAGGAAGTTCACAATATAAGTGGAGTAACAATATAACACGGGGCAGGTGGTGTGGGCCGAGTTATCAAACATCACTTAAAGGGAATTTCGTCAAGACAGTTTGGGTTTCATTGTGGTCCTTGACAGCCTCTCCTCATAGACACATTTCTTTGGCTCCAAAAATTAGGGTGGTGATCAGAACACACTTAAGCCCAGTTGAACACCAACTCGGTTTCTCAGTGATATGCAGCCACTAAAAATGTGGGACTTTCTGGCTGCCTTTTCAGCCCTCCTGGAGGCCGAGGGAAGTCCTGATGCACTCTGAGCACATTGCAAGGACAGGAAATAGCCTCAGAGAAATTAAAGAGGTAACATTTCCTCATTCTTTCTCATAAGAATGCAGAAAGGATTAAATTATTCAAGGCTGAGGAGCAAGAATCCAGCTCACGGTTGTTACCTACCTCAAAATTCACAGGGTGGTCTTAAATGGCAAAGAGACTCTCTTAAATGACAAAGACTTCAGAACTCATTGCTTAGCAAAAACTGCTTCTATTACAGAACTGAAAAGCCTAATTTAAAAGGCAAAGACCAGAAGACACAGGCACAACAAATAAATGTATAATAAAGAAAAAAAGGATAACAAATGAAAAGACCAAAACCAAAAATCTACTCATAATTAGCAACCTCTCTCTGAACTTCCAAAACATGTTACTATTAACTGACTTGCTAATTGTCTATGAAAACCACAACTCAGCCTTCTTGCTAAAAAAGTTTCTGAAAACATATTCAAATATTAATAATAGAAAAATGAACCATTTTTATAACAAAAATCTTGATTTATTAAAAGCTGGAACCGGTTAAAAATAAATCCTTGCCATAAGGTTTTTGTTAGCTTTAAACTGTAAGCATAAAAATACCCTAGAATTATGTTTTGGTATGGCTGAAACGTACACTATATAACACATAAAAAGTGCCTTGACTCGCTGCTATTATTTTTAATTAGGCTCTGTAGCACGTATGGTTTTACCTTCCAACACCAGTTCAAATTGGGAGTAGGGAGCTCCAGACTCGTGGGACTGGCAATTCCACGGCTCATGCCTCGGAGCACTAATGCATTTTACATTAGGTCTGAGCATCAGGAAATCCTGGCTGCTGGCGCCAAGCAGTTCCAGCCCATAATGACCCACATGTGAGCAGTCGGATTGGCCGCTCCGCTGCCACTATCTATTCTATCAAACAACTCACTCCTGCTCTGCTACAAATAAGACACAACATTTGCAGCACTCCACACTGTTTCCAATTAGACTGTGCGTCTGGACTGCAGATAAGTCCACGGAGCAATCATAGTGGAAGGAGTCTTCCTAGAAAACAGAATTCTAGCAGGAAATCCCAGCATTTCCTGAGGACATCACCAGTGGGCCAATCCGCGTTTTTCTGTTTTCATTCTTGAGGTGAGCCTTCAGAATGTCTTGAAACATGCAAGAAAATTCTACAAATGCTTCATTTAATGAGGTATACACCAGATGTATTTTGCTACTCGTGTTGGTTGGAATACAATCCGATTAAAAAGCAGCCTACTACTGGAGCTCCCAGATGAGGAACTGCATTTTGAGGCTGACTGATGTGCCTTCCCTTTTAACCCAGGACACTGAAGATGGTTTGGTCTCCCAGCTGAAAGCTCTCTGGCCAAACAATCTTGACTGGGGCTTTCTCTAATTTTAAAGGAAACAAAGGAGTCTGCAAGCTCTACACCATACACACCCTTCCCCACACTTCCAGGTGGGCTTGAGGACTGTTGGGAGCACCCTCCAATGTTCATGTGAACAGAGAAATCCATCACTTCCTGGGTCGTGTGTCTGTTCTGAAGCTAAAAATGGCGAGTCCCTACTGAGATGCCAAGAGCAGCACAGAGCTCACACTCACCTCAGTTTCTCTCCCAGCTGCAAGCTCTGCAACAAAGGTTGCACATTGAGAAATTATCAGCACGGGCACCAGCATCCCCTTCCCAAACACAGATTCCCACTACTCTGAACTTGATGCTTAATGAGTATAAATATTTACCTTTTTCTAGAAGATCCATCTCAAATCCTCTTTTTTTAAATTCCTTGAGCATGTTGCGCTATTTTAATTTGTCTTTAAAAATATTATCACCACTCCAACCCTTACTCAATGTTCAGCTTTCTGGTGTATCACAGGTAGAATAAACCAACAAAAGTAATTGTCCACCACCCTTGATTAATTACAAGAAGCCAAAGCAAGGGAGAAAATTTTTTTTTGCTCCAGCTGTACATGTTGTGAATAACTAACATTTTACAAATGGTGACCGAAGTTGTTAGTGGTGAAAAGAACATTTTTCCTTTGGAAAGAAACAGCTTCAGCCTCAGGGCTGGGCATATGCAGACAGCTGGATCCTGTTGGAGTGAATGCTGTACCTTGACTGTCAAGTGTTTGAACTATTCCTGCTCATGAGTGCTCAGAATTCATGCTTTATAAACTCTAAACTTTATAAACTCTAAACTTTGCGGCATCAGGGTTTATGAAGATTCCATTCTTGGAAAGGAGGCTTTTCCATTTTGAACTCATGGGAGAAGTTTACTCAGAAATTCAAACTGGAACAGCTTGCCAACACTGAAAAGGAGAGGTCTTTGACCAGAGGGGAAATTCAGAGAAACATCTCCTGGAATATCAGCAAGAGCTGATGTCTTCTGCTCCTATAGCCCATTTTCAAAATGCCTCAGGAATCTAACTGAGAAAACCTTAGGAAGACTTAGGTTAAGGGAAAAACACCATAAACTCCAAACCCACAGCAGCTGAAAGACTTCTTTTAAATTTAAGAATATTGGAAACAAACATCATCCGGGTAATTGGCATCTCGAGCCTCTCTTTAGATGTTCCCCAATGTCTGAAGAGTATTTTAGTAGTTGTTCTAACAGGTGGTGTGTTCTGTGTTATTGTTTTATTCCACACCTTATGGAAAGCTGTGGTGTATTACAATGTTAGAATGTTAAATAAACATGTGGTTCAGACAAGAGGTTAGAACTGCTCGTGCAGCGTAAATCCTTCCTACTGCTACGGGGACAAAAAGTACTGAGCACTACAAATGAAGCCAAGTAAAGAAGCCTGAAGAGCCATTGTTGGATTTTTCGAAGAATTCTTTGCTAGGAGCAACTTACTTGCCAGAGAAGGGGTGCTGCCCAACCAGGTCTCCATTCTGAAGCTGGTAATCCCCGAAGAGATCCGGACTCACCGCTCCATCAGGGGCTATCAGCCCATCTAGAAAAACAAAATACAGGGACTTGTAAAGGAGCAGGATTGAGGGCAAGTAGGCAAAACCACCTGTCCTGGTTTCTTTTAGCAATTCGATAGGAATTTAATTTACATTATTTCTGTGAGGAATAAAAATCAACAATAGTAGTGAAACCCAGCAACTTCAAGTAAAACAAAAATCCTTACGGGGACTCCAAGGAGCTTCAGCCCACTGCCCTGAAAAATGCTGTACCTGAACATTCTCTTAGCCTTTTCTCCTTAAGCCTGTAAAAATTATTTCAATACAAATCTTGTCTTACCCAACGAAGTAAGCCCAGAGAACGAGTAATGAAAAAGGTAAAACATTAATCGGGGCCAGCAGCATAAAAATAAAAAAGCAGCAAAGGTCTTCATTGTTCAGACTCTACACTGCACCACTGTATCTCTCAAACTTGTTGAGAAAAATAAGAAAGTGACTTCAAAATTATGTATTTTATCTTGCCCATCTTTTAATATCTCAGAGCTCTTTCCAACAAGGGCAGGCTTTTCACATTATATCCTCTTAAGAGCAAAAGTTACAGGGTTTTTTTTGTTCCTCCTTTACATTACAACACTGGCATATGAAGATGCAGACATTTGTAAAGCCAGAAGTATTCCTTAAAGGCTTCACAGTCTCTGCTTGCTTTATGAGGAGAAGAAAATCAGGAGCTAACATCTTCCTTCTGTTACATCAATGTAAATCCAGAGAGTGTCTTTGAAGTAAAGTCATTGAACTGACCCCGGCCGAATGAGAGCCCAGCTTAACTCTTTGCTGTTCCAATTCACAAAACACATTTCTTTTTAATACTACGGACACAGTTCTTACTTGGTAATTAGTATTAGGCTCTAATCAGATAAAACAAGCTCTTTCATTAAAACAGACCTTACATCAGTTTGTCTCCATTACTGTATGAAAACAATTCCAGACTTGAAGTGCAGAAAGCATCCCCATAAAACCGGGGCAGAAACAGGTACATCCAGCCTGATACATTAAGAATTTAAGAGAGGGAAGAAAGAGACTCCTAATGACTAGGAAGTTACAAATGCCATTCCACTTTAAAGAAAGAGATAAGATCCAGGGAGTCACAGGCCACTTAGCTTAACCTCTGTGGTTTCAAAACTACTAAAACTGCCTGTGCAGGAAGCGGTGCAAAGTTACTTACAGACACAAGGGCTTAGAGATGACGAGTCTGGCATTCAAACAAATCTCCCCGTGCTTTATGAATTTACCTGATGTTTTTTGAAGATAATATAGTGACAAGTGATAAAAGGAATAGAATTGACACATCTAGATTTTTAACAGACATTTGATGAGGTGCTACAGAGATTCATTTAGAAGATAATACCTCATGGGAAAGTGACTGAATGCAAGGCAGCAGATTGCAAATGAAAAATGCCAGCCATGATCAGACCACATTTTAGCAGCATCAGAGTGCTGTACATGGCCATGTTCTAATTGCAGACATGTGTGTACAGTATGTGAAGGAGTATGACTTGACAAGCAAGTGATCTGGCAGGGATCAATATTCCTGTCTCTCAGCATGTTCAGGGACACACGGGTGCCCTGTGACATCACACAAACAGAAAACATCCAAAGAAGTGAAAGGAAAGTTGAAATGGCCTTTATTAAGACTTGTGCCAAATTTTTCTGTCTCACCTTCTAGTCTGTATGCTCTACTGAACTGAAATGAGGAGGACCCATTGTCACTTCTGTATCTGCAGCACTTCAGATCAAAAGCAACCCATTTAAGTGACTTTTAAAATAGCCAGGCTGGGTTAAAACTTCTCTTCTTTGAGAGCAGAGAAACTTAAAAATAACATCTGTCTTTGTATTAGTAAAGCAAGCACTACATTTTAACTCTGAGGCTACTGCTACCACTACTTAAAGTGTCTTCAATCAAGAGTGTTAACAGTCAAACCATAACAGTCAGAGTTATGGCTCACATGAATTTATAGGAAAATGAAAGCACATGGATAGCATCAGCTGCACAAAATGTGATTACCCAGTTAAAGGACATCTGTTGTTATGTACATTTCAACATAAATTAGGTTATGTACTTTCAGAGCAAGAGACGCTGAGCTTCAGGAAGGTAACTTCAGAGATTCTACCACATTTTTCAGGTAGGTTTAAATTACTGTGCAAGAGAGAGATTGGCCTGCCATGAAATAAGGAATTCATCTTGCCATCAGCGAGCTCAAGAATGATTATGGTCAAGGTGGGACTTGTACTGAATGTCAGCCGTCAGTGCAGATCCCTTCTAAAATGATCAAACTGAAATACCAGTATTTCGTTTCTGACTGCACAAAGATTTGTACTTTTGGTGGGTTTGGGTTTTTCCCACCAAGTAATGGTCTGTCCTTCAGGAACCCAAATCCCTGCTCCAATTGGTACTTCAACCTGTAGCCTTTTCAAAGGAATTATGTCCCTTTTGAGATGCCACATTTCAAAGTTGAAGTCCAGGAAATTGCAGAAGCACACAATTACTGACACTGGCTGCAATGAACCTGAGAAGTGAATCTACATTTTGAATATAATCACTTTTTAAAAAGCACATTTCAAACATCTGCAGAACATATCACCAGAATTCTACCTTTCCTTCCCAGTCAAGTATCAATTCCAACACCAAAATCCAAAAGGGAAAAAACACGACTCTAAAGAGGCAAATTGCTATGGCAGAAGAAAAAGAAGCCTTATGTTATGATATCCTTTGAGAACAGTGAAATGAACATTTGAAATGCTACTGAGATCTTGCACAATTATTTTCTTGCAGCAACTATGAGTGAAGACAATGGGGTTTAGTGATTTTGTTTTTCTAATTACTCTTCCTGCAAACTGATCCAGAGTCACAGAGTTTTGTGACTCATGCTTCATGGAAGAGGACTGGACTCTTATGTGGAAAATGAAAAACACAGACTCAAACCCAGCAATTAAAAAAAAAAGGCAAAAATTCATGCACTTAGTTATCCAGGAGTTTGAAAAGGGATCTAAACCCACAAGTTTGAACCCACAAGCCAACTCCTAGTTACAAAAAGTTATGAAGACATTTATGCACTGGGAAAATTATTTAATTGTTGTCTCCTGCAAAGTTTTTTTGAACCTTCTCCCTGAACATCTGGTAACACGGGATTACATAAATCAGCATTTGCAGAAGGGATTCACATGCTTTCTTAAATTCTAGATACACAACAGCAAAAATCATACAGATAAATTAAAGTCATGGAATGATGGCCTCTTCTAAGGAATCTAACAAGTTTACTGGGACTCAGCTGAAGTCTTTCATCAATATCTGCAATAAAAATCTCATTACACAACTAACACAGTAGGCAGAACAAAATTTAGCATGAATCCCACAGCAGTGCATTTAACAGGGATGAGAGAAAGTTTTTATTTACAGAGAAAACAAACTATGGACACAAGAAATATGCAGGAAGAACAAGGCTGGGGCACCTTTACTTGACTCCATTGTCACGTTCCATCAGCTCTCTGAGACAGGTATACTCATATTCCTGCAGACCTGTAACATTTCCTAACATCATGGATATGCCGTACTTAATCCAACACTAACACCCTGATGCCTTAGGATTTTAACTTTTATCTTTTTCCAATCCTGTACTGCTTTAGTGTATAACTCAACTCCACATAGAGTGTGAGCTACTTCTTCACATTTTGGTCAGATAAAACGATTCCTCTAGGCTTGAAACTCAAGGACACCCTACAGCCACAGAACCCAAAAGGGATAAACAAAAGTGAATCATGGGAGACCAAACTGGAGGTTTATGACTTCATTACCTGAGGCTGTAATTGGAGGATTAACCCTGATATGGAAATGGACCAAACTTAGAATTCCCTGAAAAACTCCTGCCCATCATCCACCTTGGGTGCAGCCCCTCTGGGAGGCTTTGGCTGCCCAAGGTGCACCCACTGAAGGCCTTCAATAAATACCCACTGTTACTCTCTTAATCCTGTCTAGCCTCTGCTCTAGGCAGCCACTCCAAGGCATCCACCCCAAGAAGGACCAGCCCATCCCTGGCTCAGTGCTGCTCCCAGTGCCACCAAACTGGAACTGTCCTGCGGCTTTGAGTCAGGCCCAGCTCAAGCTCCCGCTGCAAACGCAGAGGTGGCAATCCCAGTGCTAAATCCCCACAGCTGCTGCCTCACCTGCATTATAGTAGAGGTCAGGTCTCTCCAGAATATCCCCCTCGTGGATGTAGGGCTCGATGGGATCATCCCCATACAGGTACTGCTCGCTGTCGTCCATCTGCCGGCTCTCCACCATCTCCAGCCACTGCGAGTTGTGCCAGCGAAACTTCTCCGTCTGGATTTTTTTCGCCCATTCCTCATCATATTCCTGGTAAAAATCACCACAAAGCGGTTTAGGAGGGAGCTACAGACAGAGATGGTGTCACAGGGAATGGCAGGGGAATCCAACATCAGCAAAAGATGCAACTTTGGGGCCCAGGGAAATGCTCTGCTCAGTTGCACGTTCTTTGAGAAAAGAAAGGATTTTGCAAGCAATGGGCATTATTCTGGTTTGTGATGCAGCAGCACAATCTTCCCCTCATGGTTTGGAGCTTTGCACCATCCGGAAAAAACTCCTGCTTTGAACATTACAGTTCCATCAGCAGTCTCCTCATTTGGTTTAATTAACAAGACCCAATTACTGCCAATCTTCAGGGGATTTTTAGTCATTAATTATTAACACTGGCCAAATACCATGCACGTCTTCATTACATGAGCATTTTTTAGGACAACTACATACTAAAAAAAAATCTGTTAAGAAAAAAGGCTGTGATAAAACCAATAAATTTCTTTTCTTTCACAAGCTCCAGCGAGAATTTAATTTTCAACTTCTTGTCAAATTTTATGTATAATGTTGAACAACCACAAAAATGGCAGGCAAATAAACTCAGAAAGCTGAATAAAACAGGATTTAGGTTCCAGTCACTATGGAAAAACATGAAATTCCAGTCTGGATTACAGTCCAACTGCACCCAAGTGATGTGATGCTCATGTAAAGGAACAGCAGCAGAAGTGACACAGCCTATGGTCACTGCTGTCAGCTGTTCAGACAGGGATCTTCTAAACAGAGCAGATTTTGGGGGCTGGTGACTTCCACAGAGGGAGCACCTACCCATGGATAACACTCAGTTCCCTCAGTCCTGCTGGGAAGACAGGGTCCAGCTATCTCTAGGGAGCTCATCAATACATGAAATCTGAAGATGGGATCAATTTGGGAATAGTCACAAAGAATGCACCAAGATTTGTGCTCTTTTAAACCAAGGCACTGTAAGCAAGAAGAACATCCCTAACCAGAATGTTTCTTCTTGGTGGGAAGAAATATCCTTATGAAACACATCCCACTCCACGGCCTTCTAATCTCCCTACAAAGGAGAGAAAAGTTGGAAATCATTTCTTAACTTTCATGGTGGTTAACACATGATCTAGACAGACTTTCCTCAGAGATCTAAGCTGGAGTAGTTTAAGGCTTTAAAAATCTGTTTTACTTAGCCCTGAACAGGAAGACGACACGCAATTAGTGACAATGCCCTGGAAGTGAGAATTTCTGCTCCTGCCAAAGTAGATCTGTCTACAACCAGAGGCCATAAAATGATAGAGAAGGCAGAATCAGCTGGTTTAGCAGCTCAGGTTAAACTTCTGCAAGCACTGTAGTCTAAACTAGAGGTTTTAAAGTGACTTAATATTCACCCAGCCTTGTCTTCATTGCTATTCTGTGTTCCACAGGTAACGCTCTCTGCCTTTTCCACTTCTGGACTGGTGGATGACAAAAAAGCCAGCTGGCCCTGCCCCTTCTCTGACAATGCCAACAAGTATCCAGAATATCCAAGATTTCTTTATTCTCCACATCTCCAATTCCATCTCTGATCAAGACTAATTCCTAGACCTTGCTAATTCCACTCCTCACCATCCTGGAACTCCTGTTCAGTGATCCTGTCCAAAAGCTGCTGTCCTACATGGCTTCCACACCCAGAGCAGGTATCACCTGTGGCATGCATGGATATTCTCAGTGCCTAGGGAAGCAAAATTCCACTTTCTGTCTGTCAGTATTGCTGCAGCCTTAGGGAGAGAGAAGAGACAAAACCCAACAAATACACACACACACCTCATACTGTTTGGAAAAGAACACCTCTGGCTATTGCTTGATTTATGGACCTTCCCCCATTTCCACTCTTGATTAAAAAGAAAAACCAGAAGCCACAGTAAAAACTTGGAAAAAACGAGCTCATCACTGAGATTTATAAAATGACCCATAAAAAAAGACAAGGCATGACTTGCAATGATGACATCTGACCAGCACCTTGGAAACAGCTCCTTTGCTGCATCTGCCAGAGCCAAACCCTGGCTGGCTACTATGTCAGCCTCCAGCAGTTGTGAATTTAATGACAAGCTTTAGAGAAACATCTTGTAACTGCCAGAAATCATACTGCAGTCTCAAGAACACTTTTCCCAGAAGTCATGATTGCAAAGAAGGGGAGGAAAATAAACACATTTAGCAAACAGCAAATTAGATTAACCTCAGTGAAAGCTGTGAATCCCTCTTACATTATCCCATTTACTTTTCAAAGTTCTCAAAAGCCAAAAGGCCATCAGCTAAATCACCTCCTTCACATTTACCATCAATGCACTTTGAAAACACTTGAATCTTCCCAAAGTTACAACCCTAAACATATCCCACTTCCTGACTCCAGAGTTCCATTCATACCACTGTCTGAACATGCTGAATGTCTGTCAAAAAAAGACATCAAATTCTTATACCCTCCTGCAAAACCAGTTAACATTTCTCAGATTTTAACTGATTTTTCCTTCAAATGATGACAGCAGGGCAGAATATTCCTATATATTCTGCATTTCCCATCCTATATTGAGAGGTTTAAGACTCCCAGGTATTTTTCTCAATCACTCATCTCAATTTTGGGAAATGGTATTAGCAATTGAACAGCACATTACTTAAAAACCAGAATTTATCCATTCAAGTACTTTGACAACTTTGTTCTGGTTGTTCATTCCCAGTGAGAAAAAGCAAGGAACCGTTGTTACAAAGAAGTGACTGCACCAGAACTAGATCAATGATCAGTTTTGCCAGGAGTTTCATTTTGGCAGCAATCACAGAAAAGGAAGATTTGCAGTAATTTAGAATGATCTACATAACCTCAGGACAAAAAAAAGTTCATTTAAGTAGTGCTAGATCAGGAATGTCTGTAGATTTTCCATGGAAATGTGCAGAACCACCACTGGGTAAGTGATTAATGGAATAACATCAGAATGGAAGAAAAGCTGTAAATGCAGGACTAGAGCCAAAAGGCACAAAGAAACCAAATTAAAGACATTTCGAGCAAAACAATTCCCTAAAACACTGCAAGTCTTCCAGTAATTATATTTTTAACTATTTAAACCTTTTTTATTATTTTGTGGGTGCAGAGTTGTTTTTTTTTTTCTGCTTTGGTTTTTAAACACGAGGCACTCCTTCTTTACAAAGGCATTTTTGCAAACATGAAACCAGAAAACTAAAAATTATGGAGATACAGCTATAGTTTTGAACCCTCCAGTCCTTTTAAATGTTAGGCTACTGACAAAGCACTGCAAGGGAGAATGAGAAGGTGAACAGAATTTGCCTATTTTCCAACACCACCCCCCTCAAACACCGCAGTCATGGTCAGAAACTTAAAAGGAAGAATTCTGAGAGCTGATTTTATTCTCTTCGGAGCTCCCTGACATCACTGTTTTTAACATTCGGTTTCCATAAATCCAGAGGTGTCATAGAAGATGTATGGCTCGACTCTGGGAGGAATGTGCCATCCTTTTTGAAGTTCCCCTTCCAGCTTTGTTTACTACTGAACCATTGAAACATTATGAAGCGTTAACTGGCCTATTATCAGAGCGTGTCTGTTCCCTATCAGGGTCCCCTTTGTCACTGGCTTCCGTCACACCTTGTATCTGATTAACACACTATAGGATAACACACAGCTACACAGATCTGCTTTGTGTTCTCTCACAGCTGATGAAAAACAGATTTTCCTTCTCACTTTAATGTGGCTGCCCTTTAATTGGGTCTGTAATAGGGTTCATTTGATGTGATTCCTCATACTGAACTGGAACTGCTATACAATAAGTAGAATGCTCATTATGGTCAAGGCTCTGCTTAGTGATTTGTTACATTCTTCATTAAAAACCTACTGTTTGCATGAGAAATTAAATTAACCATTTAATAAGAAAAGACTTATCTTGTGTCTAGCTATCCAAAAGTTAGGATTTTGACTCTGTGCCTCTATAAACCAAGGAGAGAAACATCTTAGGGATCACCTTCTGCAGGTGTCTACCACACCTACCTTCGGGTAAGTGCCACTGCAGGGCAATTCCTGCACAGGCCAGGGAAAAAAAAAATAAAAATCCTTCCACCTGTGCAACCTGGAATCATTGCTTCACAATCAGCTTAATTACTATAAATATATTCTGACAGGAAGCTCACAGAAATCTTAGAGCTGAAACTAATGGCAAGGCAAGGAAAAAAGAGTAATCATTGATGCCCTCTATATTTAGGTGGCTCCATAAAATGTAGGGCACCCTCAAAGTTCCTATTTTGGCAGTAGCAGACTAGAGAAACCTTTTCCCCCTCCCTTTTGGAGGAATGTAAGGTATCTCACTGGCAACCTGTTCTGTAAGTAACAGATGACTGGTCTGGCTCACCTTCCCAGTCCTACAAATCCAGAGAGCAGGCACCACGTACTGAAGGGGAATCTGTCCAAGGCAGTTTTTATGTGAAGAAAAAAACAATCAGGACACTCTCGCCCTGTCTAAAGCTGCCCGTGGTTATTCTGCTGGAGGGAGACCACAGGAAGCAACCAGCACCAAGCAGACTGCTGGGAAATGGAACAATGAACAGAGGAAACTTCAGCAGCTCAGCTGCAGCCCCAGCCCCTCGTGCCCTTCTGCCCACCACTCTGTTCTCATGTTTGCTACAGGATGACAAGGCAACGAGATGCACCACAGAAAGGAGGTCCTGTCAAGTGAAGGGACAACCTTTTGTCCTGGAGTGACTACAGCACTCTTCATGGAAAGAGGACACCAAGCTGGAGTCAAAGGTTATCTATTTTCAGAGCATGCCGCCTATTCAAATAAAGCCCACACCAAATCCCTGTGGTCTGCTCCTCCTTGACTCTAAGAGAGCTGGCCAACATCTCATACAGCTGGCCCCAGATCCCAGAGCACAGAGAGTTCACAGCAAATTCCTGCTTCTCATGTGAAATTCCAGCATTCCCAACATGGAGGATTTCTATCAGGGAGCTTAGCTAACACGGGAAGATGCAAACTGTTCATTAACAATGAATTCCATATACAGGCAAACATTATTTGCCACTCATTACAAATACCCAGGGCAAAGAATGAGAGCTGGAAAAACACCTTAGGCATGAGGCCCTCCCTGGATCCCATGGACAATGCTGTAACTATCTAAAAGATGTTTTACTCCTGCAGGAAGCATTGTGATCCACTCTTGATCCTAAGAGAAACAAGACGCTACAGCGGGTCTGGATTTGAAGCTGCAAAGGCACTGAAGAGGAAAATCCGAGGAAAAGGGGAGGGTCAGACTACAGAGTCCTAGGATCTGATGATAGTTAATTAAATATCCTTTGAATAAATGAGGAAAGTCGTTTGACTCAATAAAACTGAGCTAGGAGCAGAAAAAGAATAACGCAGCTGAGAGGTTAGTTAGGAGCCCCCTTGGCTCCTGATAATGTCGCCTAAGGTGAGCAGAATTAAACCATCTCAAGGAATCTGACATCTCTTTCTACAGGCTTGGAGGTGCAGTTGTTCAGGCTTCTGAAGCAGGGGAAAAGGGAGATGAATTTGCCTGAGACTCCTATACCAGCTGCTGATTGCAGGCTTTCAGCCAAGCCCTGAGAACTGCCCCACTTTAGGGGTACAGGCACACTGAACTGGCTGCTTGCTGCCAAAGCCCAGCACATGACTGAGAGCGAAGCATTCCTAAATCATCAACTCAGCCTTTTCTGACAAAAGGGATATCTTGCTTCTCCCAGTGCAAAGCTGAGACTGCCCAGTATATACTGTGCTAAAGCAGCACATCTGTTTCAGTTCATCAGTGCCAGAGTCCAGCCAAGCTATATTAAACAAATCATCACTAGTGTAACATTTCCATAATTTCTGTGACAATTACTTTACTACAGAAAGCATTTCTCCCCTAAGGCTTATAAGCCAAGTGATTTTCTCCAGTGCTATTTCAATCACAGTATATACAGCTCATTGATGAGTGAAAGAAGCATTTGTCTCCCTGAGTAGAAACTATTTTCAAATCTACTCCTCAACATTTATTTTCTGATTTCCATCAGAGGACCTATTCCTGTCAGCGTGTGTGCAACAAGAAGACTGAAAAGTGAAGGTTTGCTTGTTGTGGATTTACCAAAGGTAAGAAGTTCTACTGCTCTTGGAGACTGTTCAGACACCTCAGCAGGCACTGCTGGTGTAAAACTGCCCCACAACCAAACACCTCTGTGTTTACAGCCTGCTTGAACATTCCTTTAACACCTTCTGATAACTTACTCTCTTATATTTCCTACCAACACTACTTAGAATATGTTGCCTTTTTTGCTTGTGATTTTTTTGTACTGAGAAATACAAGTGCAAACAGATTCCAACATGATTGAGAAAGCAATCTATTAATTAGGGGTTCTCTTTGTCTTCCAGAAAAGAGAGCACATTATGCTTCCTGTTCCCCTCAGGGCCATGGTGTTTATGCAGCTTACAGTCCCAAAACCCAGATAATAAAGCCAGAAAGACCTTCTTGGAAAAGAAACTCTCCTAACTCACCAGCTAACACCGTTCCAAGTGTGGCACTGCTCCACAAGCAAAGAAAAATATAATTTACCACCATGCAAGCTGCCCTCACAGTATGTGTTTGGTGTCTCCTCCTCCACCCCCAATAACCACAGTACCACATAATTTCTTCCTTTTATTCTTCCTCAAGGCCCTCAAAGTCCTGTCCAGTGCTTTTTGCAAGTTGAGGAGCCTTTCCCATCCATTATCTTAGCAATCCTCACTGACTCATGGCAAGCACAAACATTTTGTGTACTTAGGAAGGGAAAAAAACCCGAGTACATTTTACTCAGGTGGTAATATTGAATATGAAGCTGTATTTTTGTATGTTTATTCTTCTAGAGTCTATACATTTTGCTCAGTAATATTACTAGCAATTTTTCACTAACTAGATATTACAACACACCTCACTGTAAAGCTTCTCCATGTGAACAAATCAACATGTGAGTCACTTGAAAATTGCATCAGCCCCAAGGTAAAACAAGTGCTGGATGCACTCAGATTGTCCAGCCTCATGCAAAAGATTAAAAAATCTTTCCACTGTTTCCACTGGAGATGTCCCTAGAAATAGTTGATTGTGTTAAGCTGAACATGATGACCATCATAAGTAAGTACTAGGTGCAAATTCATCCAAGTTTAAATCTAGCCCTTAGTGAATATCAACAGCAACTCTGCCACTGGAGCAAATTTTCATTCCATACCTCCATGAAGAAAAGAAACAGCCAGAAAAAACTAATTCCAGTTCAGAAAATGTTATGTCATTTCACTGGTTTAAGGGGACTATTAAATTAGAAGACATTAATAATGAGTATAACAGAAGAAGGCAAACTAGACTATATACAGTATTTTGCAGTGTAAGTTAGGCCTTAAACTATATTGAACTTTTCAGAGAACAAGCTGCAATACGTGTAATTCAACTGAAAAAGGAACAATGTAGATGACTGAAAAAGCAATAGGGTAGACAAAGGTACTGCTGTTCTTGACTAGTTAAATTATCTTTGGCAATAAACTTTAATTTCATAATAGCTACTCTATACCAAAAGGATGTACAGTAAATACAATTCTTAGCAGCACTTGATAATTTAGTATTCTTCCTTTTTTCCAATTTATCGGTGTCATACAGCTGTCCCAAAAGTTCACTGTGATCCATGAACAGTTGGATGAACTAAGTTAGGCAGCTAGAGGGAACCTATCCAAAAGGTGAGGACAACGTTAGAGTGACTGTTCCCCCAGCAGGGAACAGCCAGCAGGGAACAGCCAGCCTCAGGATCGCTGCCACATTTTCCTTTTGAAACAAATACTGGCATCAGACAATTAGAGGAGCTGAATAGAGCTGCTGGGTAACAAGAGCCATTTGTTTGGAGAACTAAGAAATAATGAAAGCTTGGCACACTTATGTAATGTGATTAATTTATTGAAGTCTTAAAGCACTTTTTAAAAGTGTAAAGTTAGCTTGGATGAATTTTCAAAGCACAGACACACTTTTTGGAAGTTTGATGCACAGTCTAATGATTACCACTGTGCCCTGAAAATCAATCTTTTACCCATATTATTAGAAAGCTGCACGAGAAAAACACTTCCAATGTGCCATGTATTTAGTTTTTTCAGAGCTCTCCTGTGTGAAGAGGCTCTGGGAGGATAAAGTGAGTCAAACCTACCGCTATGATGTCCAGAGTGTTGTCACAAACCTTGCGGATCTCGGCGTTTTTATCATGCATCAGGTCTATAAGGTACGCCGGGGCTTCTGCAGAGCAACTGTTAAGGAGAAAAACTTTTTTCCTCCCCTCACAACACTGGGTTCTTCACACTGCAAATTTCATTAAGAAGCAGAGGCAGGAATTTTTCATCTCATGTAATAAGAAAGCATTTTTCAAATGTTGTTGCTTTATCATTCCAGAATTAGCAAGAGACACAGCTTCTTATTTTTAATTTTTTAAAGCTAGCAACCTAGGAGTCCAAAGTGGACACAAAGTACAACCACCCAAATGGCTTCTCAGATATTTCGCAAAGATTAAAGGCAAAAAGAACATGAGGAAGTGTTCTTTGTATTGCCAGCAATGCAATCACTAACTTGCTATCCCTCCCAGGGCTCATTCAATCCATTCTGAAGGCTTCAATAAAATTTAACATTCAGTTAAGGCCTACAAAATTTCAGACCATGCAACATATTTGTATAATGCTGCAAAAAGTTTGCCTATGCTCTGCATCTTTCTTCTATGAACTATGAATTTCATTATGATGTGCAAAACAAATTCAGACAGTAAATCAGACTGGATAGCAGCTTTAAGGTCAGCTGGTCCAGTGACCCCCCTCCTGCTCCCCTCCCTGCTTCACAGCAAACTAAGTTTTAATCTTTACTATTAATCTTACAGTCTCTTTACATGCTTAGGCTGCTTGGGTTTTTTCTTCAGCTGAAATAAACATTTACAAAGAAACCTCTGAGATCATGAGGTTACTGCCAGAAAAACAGAAGTCAAACACCAGCAATGGCAAATTAAGTGCTGCAATTCTAGATGTCTAATCTGTAAAAAAGATACGTGTTTCCTTGATGATGACATCTCTGGTGGCTTGGTGGAACACCATCTGATAAAATACATAGATGATCTGGCAGACAAACTCATCATCTTCCTGCTGAGCTGCAAGGAGAAAAAAAATCCACCACGATTTCAAATCTCACAAACAGAAATTTTTGATGGTTAAAGAGTTGAGAAGGTGTTGGAAAACCCAGATCTATTAGACCACTACTCAGAATCTACCACTAAGGGAGCAACTGCTCCTCCCTCCTCATACAAACACCAAGCCTGCCACGCAAGGGAACAGCAATGTCAATTACAGCCCCTGCTGTGCACAGGTCAAACCCAGCCGATTTACCGTTCAGAAGCTCGATGAGTGCAGGGATGATTCCAGATTTAGCCAGCAGAGCAGCACAGGAGTCATCCATGGAAACGGTCCCAATCATGATCACCACCTCCAAAACGAGGTCATCCTCGGCAGAACCTGCTAAGGCAGAAGGCAGCAAGTAGGAAGTTTTACCTCTCCCAGGAATTCTTAATCTACTGGCAGTTGTGTATTTATCTGCAGACATGATTCTATTCTTCAGTTCTCCTAAACAACCACAAATTATAAAGGTAAACAGGCTCGACTCTGAGCACTCTAAATGTTCTTCAAGAGACTTTGGGCTTCTTTGGAAGCCCAAACCAACTTTGTACAGACCTGGTTTTAGCTTATCCTTGAGATATGGAACCAGTTTGTATTCCTTCAGTACAAGCTCCCAGTCCAGCTCTGGCAAGGTCAAATTTGCAAGTGTTCCCAGGCATTCAATCACAAATTCTTCTTCTTCATCATTTGACACTTGAGCTGCTAAATCACCAACGTATTCCTGAAGAAAATACAGCAACAACCATTACAAATGAATAATCTGTGTTTCTGAAGAACACACATCTCAGCCAAACTGAAGCTAGGTCTTCAAAGAAAACTAAAGAGACTTTGCTCCTGAAGTAAAGACTAATAAGGCAATTTCAATTCCTGTGGATGTCGATGAATAATCCAAGAAAACATTTTGGAACTCTTCCTCTCCGTCCTTTCCCTTTCAAGGGATGTGGATCATTTGTTCCAATGTTCCAAAAGCAGTTACTAAAACACTGAGTTTAAAAAAGCCCTTAGGAAAAAAAAGGAAAGGAAGGTAGAGAATACCATCCTGCACTAGTGACAGTAATGGAGCTCTTTACTTAAAGATTTAAATAAATAAGTACAAGATTTTCTGAGGACATGAACAGGGGAATAATGGCTTCTACTTACTCATTTCATACTGCTTTAAGATCATTTGATATTCGAGTCACATTTTAAGAGTAAGTTTAAAATCTCCATGATTAGAATGTTGTGTTTTTCTCCTTTCTTTTGAAAGGGTGGCTGTACAGGATCAATATTTATATATTAAGTATTTTAAATATCCACAAATCCAACACACTCGGCACAGAATGGGGGAAAAAAAAAGCACCAGATTTTTCTGTCTAGGTCCAAAAGCAGAAATTTACGATAACTTAATTGTTATGATGCTCACCCCAGCAGCTGGGGCTTTTTTGTTTGTTTGCTTGGGTTTGTGTGTTTATTTTGAAACTTACTGGATAAGGCTTAAGATCTGTTTTCCCCTTAGTGGGGGATCCACACTCTGATCTACCAGCTGAGATAACCTTATAAAACAGAACATAAATCACCCCAGGACAGACGAGGAAACTTCAACTGGACACCCTGCAAAACAAACCATGGCAGCTCTCCAGAGCCATTCTTATCCAGAAGGATAAAAAAACAGAGGTCACATTAGGTAAGACCTAATACTTACAATAAACTGGCTTTTAGTTGGCCCATCATGTTGTGAAATATTTCTGATCATCTTCATTAACAACGGGTCCTTAAACTTCAAAGCCCGCTTCATGAGCATTTTCAAACCATTTCCTGAAAAGAAACAAACACTTAGAAAATCCTCACAATAAAAAAAAAAGAGGAAAGTACTCATTGATCAAAAACCAGCATGAACCAAAAAAAAAAAAAGCTTTAAGCTTTAGAAGTTTAGAATGAAAAAGCACACAGCAGTTAGTCCAAGCACAGAGACATCTCTTCCCATTCCACGGAATAAATACATTGTTTCAGTTTTTAAAGTTTTTTTACCAAAGATCAGTGCACTGGAACAGATCTGAAGTACTCGACCACATAGAGCAAATCCCAGTGCTACCATTATGCTTCCAAAAGATCATCCTGCCTACCTAAAAGGTGCTGCTAAGCTTGAGTTTCACCTTTAACATAAAACTAGATCTCCCTTCTCCCCCTTCTACAGAGCTGCGCACGGAAGTTTCAAGAGGAATTTCAGGCCACAGAATCTCTTGATTTCAATTGCCCCCTTTGAAGGCCAGTAACTGACTGCAGCAGCTCTGAGGGAAAATGTTGAGCACAAGTGAAAGTTGGAGCTACTGAGCAGTATTTTTCCATTTAAAACTGGTAGTATGAAAATAATGAAACTTTAAAAGCAATCCAGAGCTACTGCAAGAAATGCAGAACTACCTAGATCATGAAAAAAATATCAGAACCCAAAATAACTCAATTATTATAAAAAAAAATAATGGAAAGATCCAACTGAAAGGCATCACTGCTATTGATTTGATACTGGCAGGTGAAACACCAATCAGCCAAAGCTGGATTTTTAGGCATTGGGCAGAATGAAGTCCTCATGTCTCCCTGCAGCTATGGTTTCCCATAGCAATGCCCTCAGCCTGTTCTTCAGAACTGTGGGCATGTACAAGAGGTGTGGGCATCCCCCTCAAGTGTCATTCCTGCCACCAAGAGCAAATGTGAGGAGGATGTGGCCATTTGCTTGCAGTCATCCAAATGCAAGCATT
The DNA here is from genome assembly GCA_013396955.1 of Regulus satrapa. Lineage (NCBI taxonomy): Eukaryota > Metazoa > Chordata > Aves > Passeriformes > Regulidae > Regulus > Regulus satrapa. Next base: position 79,780 of record VWZN01009636.1, read on the forward strand.
TTGTTTTTTCAAATCACATATATACATTTATACATGTAACTCCAATATAGATAATTTGCATATGCAAGTACAATATAAGAAAATATATAAGGTGTTGCCATCTCCAAACCAGCACCAAAACCCCAGTCCAGTTACCTTCACAGATAAGCTGCACATTTCTTTTGTTGGCAGCAAGGTTAATACAGAAAGAAATAAGTTCCAGGTCAACTCGCTCATCAGGACATTCAAAAAGCATCTTCATTAACTGCCAAGAAACACAAGCACACTTGGGTCATTAATCTTTCCAAAGCATTAGAAAAGCAGTCTTATGATATCAACTACAGCACCTTTTTACAAAATTAGTATTCAGCATTTTGACAGGAACAGTGAAAGTTACAAAGGTCAGGGGCATGACATGTACAGTTCCATTATTTAGGGATAACAATCCTTATAAAGTGCCAAAAGTGGCACTCACTCATCACCTTAAATTAACCTGGCTTAGTTACATTTTATTGCTATCACTGAAATTTTTGTTTTACTGGTTTTTAGCATTTGTGAATGGATACATTTGTTTAGAAAGCTTAGGTGAATTTAATACAGAAAAAAAAAAAAAAAGAAACCCACAATTTAATTCCGCAGAAAGTCAAATTAATACCTATTCTCTTAATAAAATTATATGACTCTAACCAGATACTTAACTGCAAAATAATTCTCCTACTCTTTTGCTGTGAGTGACTCCATTATAGGAAATGTAGCTGTCCCTGCAGCACCGTTCTTTATCTTTGCAGGTTCCAGCTAGAGCTGAACACTGCCACATCCCACAGACTCCGCAGCAGCAATCCCATTCTGCTGGTGACATTAATGGAAGCAGACAATCACCTGCAATCCTGCTCAGAAAATGTCAGTGGATTCCCAGGTGATTCCCAAGGCTCCTAACCCAGGGACTGCCATCATTTTGCACCCCTGGCCCTCTACTGTCCATTCCATCCCAGGCTGGCTATCCTGGCTCATTTGCTTCAACAGGAACAAGTTTGGAAATGGCATCTGGGATATATGAACGTGACTAAAATGAACCCATTTCTTTTCCCTCAGGTTCCAATCCTGGCAGACAAGCCCTGCACAACTCCGGGGCTTGGGGGCATCACCCTGTTTGCTTCTAAACCCACTCAGTTCATAAAAGATGTTTAGATTATAATGCACACCAGTGTGACAATGACAAGACTGAGATTACTGGAAGAAGAAACAACTAAGCATAAAGATAAACAGGACATGAAGTGCAAAAACTGTAGCTCAGAAAAGGGTGGGAGGACAAGAAAGCAACAAATAATCATTAAATGTAATGATTAACTAACCATTAAATATTTGTGTGCTTGCCCCCTGGTGGAAAGACAAATTTGTAATGTATTAAAAGCTAGAGAAAGTATGTGAAGAATCCATTTAAAGAGGAGAAAATAAAAACACATAATAGAATTGCACCAATTCCCTCCAAAGTGTTTTGCTCCAGCCATTCTGTATATTTACTTATTATCATATAGAAGCCTGTCCTCCCAAAGGGACCCAAAAAAACCCCCCAAATAACAACTACATTACAACGTAGCTATTTATGTCTTCCCCGAGACTTTCATGTACTTGTTTATCATTGATTTCTTCCTCCCTTTCTTAAAAAGGTAGAATCAGATTTCTCTAGGTAGTTTTGAGAACTTATAAAATCCCTGGTTTATTAAATCCTTAAGCCTGACAGTCAGGTAAGAGGAATTAACAGAGAAGAAAATTGCCATTTAACAAGTAGAACACGAGCACTCAAAAATCACCCCCTGCAACTCTTCTGTTACAAAACCTTTAAAAACAGATTTTTTTAAAACCCTTCAAATAATTTGAAGGGAAACATTCTCATTACTTACACAATACAAAATCTGTGGAAATTAAATGTTTAACAAGATGGGATTACACTGTTAATTACTGAACTACTTCTCTATAAAAAGAAAAAATATATCCAGTTTCAATTAAAGCCGTTCAAATTTTAAAATAATAGTTTCATACGAGTTCCATGTTTCCCATTATGTCTTCATTTAATTTGATTGCTTCTTGTGCCACTTCAAAAGGAAGAGTAATTGCTGCCAAATAGGAAATATTAAAATTAAATTTGTTCTGCTTTTACTATGTCCATTGTCATCTTTTACTGATTTACCAGGAAGGCAGTAAAAAGACTGCAGCATGTGCAATGAAGAGGCAGTAGTGTTCAATCAGACAAGTCCCATATTGAGTATCAGATACCACAGACCAGCACTGAAATCACTGTGTCTAGACTCTCTGGCACCTGCCTTCACTTATTTACCAGTGACCAGAGGCCAACCCCCACAGCTCTGTGTTCACATACACCTCTGTCCAACCCCCTCCCCGAGCCCAGCTCCAACATCTTTGAATGATTACGCCAGAACTGCATGCCTCAGGAATCTCTCCTGAGCGGCTACTCCCCGACTCCGCCGTTTGAAGTGATGCTCTGGTTTCTGAACTTCAGCAGATAATGGCGGACAGGAGCAAAGGGGGCTGTCAAGAGAGGACGTTTACCAGCATTAAGCTGAAAAGAAGCTTAGAGATCAAAGAGGGGCCAAACAGGACAACCGTGGTGGAAAACATGTGGGCAGCTTTGGAGAACCTCGCACACCGCTCTGCGGTAAAATATTAAATATCACCATGACATCACTGCCTAACCATGCCCTTTGATTGGCCAGGTTATTACCAATAAAGCCTTTTATAAGCATCTGGATGGCATTTGCACCTATTTAAACAAAACACGCATTGCTGAGGTCTAAACAAGAATGAACTGTTAATACTCACTTTTAACTGTTACTAGAGTGGCACCCACTAACTCCTGCCACGCACCAGGATCTTTACCCGGCCAGCACGCGCGAGCCCTCGGCCGCGCTCCCCGCAGCCCGGATTACCACGGGGGGCTGCTTGTTCCAAGCACTCTCTACAACAGCTGAACACTCATTAGTAATCGCCAGTCTAGCTGAACACCTTTCCTCAAAGAGAGACAAACCCAGGCAAGGGCGTGTACCGCTACTGAAAGGAGATTTGGGGTTTCCTGGGTAGAATTAGACAGCAGTGAGCTCTATTAGTGAGTCATTTTTTTTTCCCCGATGCCTTACCCACTTCCTAATGCTTTCTGCTACCTGTCTTCCTTGATAACCATCCTAATTTTGAGCATTCATTAGTAAAATTTAAGCTCTGGTTGCTCAGCTTCTTTTTGAACACTGCAGATGGGACCTGTAAAGCATCAATAGCCATAGTTATACTTTCCAAATTTGTTGTTTACTTCACTAAAGCAGAATTATTTGCTGCTCCACCAGTCTTTGGGCACAGCTCTGTAAGCACTGGGGGTGTCCAGAAGCCATACCAAGATTCCCCAAAAGCACATCACAAGCAAGCCCTGAGACACTGGTGCAGAAGTTTGAGTTTGGTTGGTAAGTGCTAGAACAAAGCAGATCCCTTATGTCACGCAAATTCCTTAAAAATTAATTGCCTCTTGCGCTAGAAAGGACAGCAGGATGCTTGTATGACCACTTGGTAACACATATTTGTTATTCCCAGCAGCTCTCCTCTCTCTATTACCCATTATCTTGTACATGGAAAAACTTTGCCATAAGATAATGACCAGAAACATTCTGATAACTTTCCATTCTGGAAGTATTTGATGTTAAAAACCCATTTGGCAGGAAGGAAGATACTACGGTACAATTTTGAAAAAGCTACCAGAGAGGTTTTACACTTAGGCAACACAGGCTTTCTCAACTCCAGCCTCACCAGGGTTGACAAAAAGGTCAGTAAAGACATGACTTGTTACTTGAGAAAAACAAAAAAAAAAACCCAAACCGATAAGAAACAACAAAACACATGTACACAAAAAACCAAACATACCCCCAAAAAACCCCAAACCCCATGATATTGTGTCTGCTTAAGTCAATAAGTAAATAAATGCAGCCTGGGAGATAGTGAAGAGCCTTCCACAGTCATCAAAGTCTCCCTGGCTGTACACTCCTGCAGTTGGAAAAGGAATTGTCATGTAGGAACGTAACCCTCCTTGGCTGGTTTCCAGCTCATATCCTGCACTACTGGCCACATTGAAATTTTGATACCCAATGGGATCAGGCAAGAATGCCTCCTAAAACTGTAAAGGAAATACTTTCCACTGCATTCCCAAAGGAGCCTCTCTGCACAAGCTTTAATCTCTCTCTTTAAGCAATTCCCCATCTTCGGCAGGAACCCACGGGGTCACCTGTAATTTCAGCAGCTGGCTGCTGCGGCTCAGGTGACAGAGATCGGTCCCCTCTGCTTTCGAAAGCCCAGAGCAGCCGTGCCCGAGGAGGAGGCGCCTCCTCAGCGGCAGCAGCACGGCCGCTGTTCCCCCCGCCTCCTGCGGGTGTCAGTGCGAGCTCTGCCATGAGCCAGGCGCTGCCAGCACGAGGGAAAGGTGGATTTTAGCAGCTCACCTGAGGGATACAGTCTGTGTATGCAAACATCGATTTAAAGCAATCGTCCATGCTGATGTGATACAGAATGCAAATCGCTACTTTTTTGTTATTTTCGTTTCCTAGGAGAGAAAAAGAAAAAATATCATTAGGAGAATTTTTAGCTGTTGTTAAATGCTCCAAAGAGGAAAATGAAAAACAGAACAGTCCCAGCTAATGGAGGGAAAATTTAAATCAGAATGACACATTAATGAAAGGGACTTGGCCTGGCCTAGCCAAATGAACCACAGATTAGTGCAAAGAGGGAACCAAGGCAATGGTAAATATTCCTTTTCCCAGTACCCCGAAACTCCACTTTGAAAGGCATGTATTTTGTGAAAGGAATGCTTAATAATGACTGGTCATCCAGAGAAAAGCTTCATCAGTTTCCAGCTAGAAAATTAAAATTTAGCTGTGGATGTTCCTATTGAAATAACAAGCTTGTCTTGAAGCGACACAATAAAGAATGTACCAATGCCAGAGAGAAGAATAAGAACCAGCACTAAGAGGTGTTGTAGAAGGATCTACTGCCTTTCAAGCAAATCACATATTGGTTGTTTTACTCTCTTAAATAATATTATCCCAACAGTGTCTTTTGTGTTTCATATGTGTCAAAAACGACATCAGTGTATTTTCATAGTGATTTACCAAAGAGACTCACAAGGAAAAATTACAAAGGGAGACTCACAAGGAGCAGGCAATGTGAGTGGGGTGAGAATTTAGCTGAAAGGTTCTATAAAATCATCTTGCACAAACATACAAATGTTTAAGACTAACACAGATGAATTTGCTTCTGAATTTGCTGCTGAAACCCAGGCTGAGCACTCTCCATTTCTCCTGCACGAGCAGGATATTGGCTATATATGGGATAAACCCCGCATCTGAATGTGCACGTTAGTTAAACCAGGATGCAGTAAGCTCACCAACTCCAAATTCATTCACAATTCTTACACAACTCATCAGCAGTACCCTACCTCCCACTTCTATTTAAGGCTAAGTCAGAAAATACCTATGTAATAATTTGGCAAAGCACAAAGACCTCAAACAGCAACCAACACAGTGGAATTTTCCTTCTGCATACATCACTGGGAGCTGGAATTGCCTTTGAGCAGCAAGGATATGATGCCTTTATCCAGAGAGTGAGCCTTTTAAAAAACTGATTATCCAAAGAAACCCATGAAACCCCTTGGGCAGCTGCCATACATGTGAGTGAAATATTCTTAGCCACATTAAACCAAAAAATCATAGCTGACCTTTCAAAGCCTTCTAGAGTCCTACCTGCTTAAAAAAAAATGTATCTGGCATTACAAACTTCTATACCTTTAAGAGCTGGAAGAAGGATAATGCCCAAATGTGAAAGCTACTCTGGCAATTATGAAAATAAAAGCACAGAAGGTACCAGCAAACTAATTGAAGTGTGTGTTATCTTTAATGCTTCTTCTCTGACTGGTCTTCTTACCTACCTATTAATCTGCAGAAACACTGATAAAATAATAATAATTAAAAATAATCATTAATAATTAATTAGTAATTAATAATAACAATAACAATAAAAATTTCATTTTAAAAACTTCCCACAGATACAGGGAAAAATTTCTTCTATACAAATTTATAAGTTTACAGAAGAAATGCTTCCTCCAAATTTCATGGGTTTAAGGAAAAAAAAAACCAAAAAACAAAACAAAACAAACCTGTTAACATTGCTCATAACACTTCACTCCATGCCTGTATTTAGAACTTAAACTCAAGACTCTAAGTATTAACTTAGACACTTAACACTAAGTATTAACTTAGACTTAGCTGGATAATGCAGTGAACTGTGTGTGAAGTAAAAAGTGAGTATAAAAGAGAGAAAAAGCTCCCCAAATCTCCAAGAAGAAAAACTGCAATGAAGTTAGACCAGACCTTCAGCACATATAAACTGCCAGACCATTACCAAGAATGATGCTAAATGTTACTGTTTAACTTCTGTCCTTTGTGGATTTTTCTTCCTCCTTGTTTTTAAAAGTTTCACTCATGCTAACATGAAGTATCAGCTAAGGTACAGTTTTGGTTTGTTTGTTCACATTTGGTAAGCTCAGCAGCTTCCTGGTATTTGGCAACATTAGTGGCTTATTTTCAATCATAACAGGCTGATAGAACAGTAAAGGCCTTCTGTTTTCTTTCTTAGAAGAAACTCTGGATGATTTCTCAAAGTTTTTTTTCAAAGGTGAAGCTGGTCTCAAGAACCCTTCTGATGCCTGACCACCACCTTGGGTGTCAGTGCTAAATGACACCACTGCCTCAGCTTCAAAACTACCAAAAATAATCCGAAATACCCAGCTACTCAACCTAAAGTGTGACGAATGTGTGGAATCCAAATAAACTTATTTTATCTGAATGAGCTCCTGAAAGAGTTGCTTTATAATGACTGGCACTTAAATCATTCTTGGAAAGTGCCTTCCATAAAGTAGATTTCATGACATACAAAAGGCAAAGACAACTAGAGCTTCAAAGAGAAGAACTGAATTTAAATTCCTCCTTGCTGTGCACTTATCTGACCAATTTTCCCTGAATTGCCCTGTCCTATTGTCAACTGGGGGAACAGAGAAGGGTTTGAAGCATTTAAATCACAGAGAAATACTGCACACCCTCAGCAAGGAAGTCCTTTTCAATTGTGAGTAAAACAAGTGACTTGTACTAACTTGATGATAGAAGCAAACTACAGAACTAAACTGAAAGCAAACAGTCTTGCACCTAACTCATCTTTTAGTATTTCAGGAGTATGTGTTTAATTTCATTTTAATTTCCCAGAAAGGAGGAGATTTCAGGCTGATGTCTGCAAGTTTCTCTGTTCTACTTTCCTCATGGATGCTCTTTGGTGAAGGAAAAGCAGACCCTTGTGCTTTTGTAAGTTCTCCCACAGAACAGTACAACTCCTGATCCAGAGAGTCAAACAGTGCAGGAAAATCAGGAGGAGATGGTTGTTCCTCAGCACAGGATTTAACTCAACTGTTCATCTCATGCTCACTTGGAAAGCACAGAGCCTGAAAAGTGAGAAAAGCTGACTGGAGACCAGGTAGAAGTAGTTGGTTGAAGATTAGGAAGAGCAGTAGTTGGTTGAAGATTAGGAAGAGCACACACAAAAGCTAAAGCATTTTAAACTCAAAACATCACCTGCATGCTGAAGGTTACACAAAAGGGGAAGAAGTGTCAGGCTCAGAAAAACCTACCAAGCCAATTCTCTTTTTTTTACGTTAGTACTTCAATTCCAAAAATATAAACTGGCAGCTGCTGACTATTACTTGAATGTCAGTACCAAGCTTCCTTTTTCTAATTATTTTCTACTCATCTGAATGCTAATTAATTAACCTTAAGTCAAGCATTGCATAAAGACTTGGCTGTAAAAATTACAAACCCTGCCCAGCACCTGGCTGGAAAACAGCTTTCCAAAGCACCAAGTGATAGCTTTTCTGCTATTTTTGACCACTGCTGAAGGCCACACGTGAAAAAGCAGACATTGCAAGGAAGACTTCCTTATGACTTAAGACTTCCTTATGCAGTAAGGATCAATTATTGCCCTAAATAGAAAAAGCAAGAGAAAAAAAAAAAAAAAAACAACCAAAAACCAGATCTCTGCCAAATGCGTTCATAAAAATCACCAAAGTTTTGGTGGGGAGCCAGAAAATTGTGGCCTACAAATGCTGGTAAGTTTTGAGCATCAAGCTTTTTATGAGTGAAGGTGGAATAGCCAAATGGCCTGAAGCAGTAAGGGCAGCCCTGGAAAATAATGGCCTAGTCATTATGGATTCTTCTGGTATTTATGGCAACAAAACATGAATCATAATGAACTCATTGGATATTAAATGTGAGGGTCACGAGCACTTCGATAGGATTTCCACAAGAATCTACCATTAATTAACCAAATAATTATTTGAAAGTGTAACTGAATTAGCCTTAGTTCTTACACAGCCATTCCTGAGAAATTGGTCATTCCCAGCTGAGTGCAGTTAATGCCTTAACAAACCAGTCATTAACTGCAGTTACTGATTTTGTGGGAATTATTGTGTTATAAAATACACTCAACAGTTTATAGAAACAATACTTAATTTTTTTTTTTTTTGCAGCTGTAGTTCAGCTGGAGCAGATGGGATGGAAAAATATCAGGTCCCTGGGGCTGTTTTCACAACTAGTTTTCTGCAAATTAGAGAGGGAAATAAATACATGATGGGTTCTGAGTTCAAAATGGCTTCAGATTTTTAGCCTTTGAACATTAATAAGAAGCCATGTGCCAGTTCTTGGGACCAATGCCTGAATTCCATGTTTAGCTCTTACTATAGTTAAAGATCTAAATAGTATTAGTAGCAGAAGCTAAAGAAAAAAATATGCTTTCATGATCAAGTCCTACATTTTGGTTGTTGACTTTGTGAGCTTAAAATAAAAAATCCCCCATTAGGTCCATGACAAAAAGAGAAACCCTAAAGCTGTAAAACTGAATTGCCAGTCTCAGTTGCAGCAGCAGCAGCAGCATTCGGCTTTCAAATGCTAAAGGAAAAAGGAGAATATAAATTATGGACAAAATTATTCAAATAGAACTCTATCAGTAAATCAAGCAGCCATCACTTCTAATGGAATAATCAATGTCTCCACCTTAGATATGAAATATTCCCCATCCCACCCATGTGCAAAATATTAACACTAAACCAAAACCAGAACACAAATGAAGATAAGTACCTGTTAAAATGTCACAGTGAATCTCTAATTCAGTTTCAAACTCTAACACCCTAATGTGATCTCCTGCAGAACTAGGCAAGCAAGAAATCTAGATTAGGAATGCCAAAAATTGAATATGTGCAGATCTATGTGCTGTCTCACCCTAATGTCACAAAACAGATCAATTAAGAGTTTATTCAAAGCTATCATAATTAGAAGTGATTTTAGGAAAAAAAAAAAGATAGAAACCAGTATTTCCACTTACGTCTATCCTATATAATTCCTCACAACCAGCTCTGAAACAGTTGGACTGAGTTAGCCCATGTGTGCTTTAGACACATACTGGTTTGATTTACATATGTAAATATAAATCATATTGGATATATCAGTTTATTTTATCAAGAGAAACTGAAAGATTTTTCAAATCTGCTCAGACTCAAGGAGACTAGACATTGTAAATAAAACATTATGATAGTAATTACATACTAATAACCCCTCCTGTGCCACCTTTATGTTATTTGAAACTGGCTTCATACCATAAGCCTAATTTAAAATCTCAGTGTTGCCATGGTTTGGGGTTTAGTTTTCTGGGGTTTGTTTTTCCCCTTCACCCAAAGAACTCAGTACATGTCGCATCTGAAACCTGGTTACAATTTTTTCCCTAGGAAACAAAGAAAGAATTTAAATGATTAATCCTAAAGGACTAAAAACGGGCGAATTTGAGTTATTTAACGTGGCAGCACAAGCAAAAATGAAGCTGCATGTCTGGAACCTCAGGCTCCATTTCTCTGCCTGGAACTCCATGCAAGACAGACTGAAAAGCACTCAGTAATCACCTCAGTGTAACACTGCCACTCAGAAAAACAACACAGCACAGCCACTGGGCGATTAACACACTGCTAGAATTACGTGTGTCCTTTTTTGAGGCAAAACATATCCCATTTTCTGTCCTTAGGATGGGCTATAACCAGTCATGCTTGAACTTACGTGACTTCACACAAACTGGAAGCTGATTAGTGGAAGCTAATACCCCACCTACCTCACAAAGCAGAAAGAAATCAACTCAAAATTCAGATTAGAGAGAAATCAAGAGGCAATAGGATTATCCCTGAAAGAAGAAGGTAAAGCTGTTTCTCTTTTCCACACAAAAATATTATGTTTTGGGCTAGGCTATGACCAAGAAGGAAAGCAAGAGATTAAAAAAAGTTAATGACTGCTGTTATTACAAGAAACTAGAAATCAGAACAGGTTCTTCGTTTGATTCAAACTAAGGAAATACACACTTCCAAAGTAAGTGGAAAAAATTCTAAGCAAAGGTCTTCTAGAAGTCACCACCACGCTAGATTAAATAGAAATGTACAGGATGTGCAAAATTTTTGCCATATCTGCACTATTATTTCATTAAAGTACATCAACTGCTCCAATTAAAATTAATAGGAAATACTGAAACTTTTTGGATTTAAACACACCCTTCTAATCTAGCTTGCAATTCAGTGGGAAAGGAAATAGGTGGAGGCTTTCTGTGCTCCTGGCTCCACAGCAGAGCATCTCAGCTCTGAATGATTGGTACAACTGGTTTTCAAGGTGCTCCTGTGCTTGAAGGAGGAGCAAACCCAGTGCAGGAGCTGCTTCTTGCCTTGAGAAAGGGATGATTCACCACTCGGAAATGGAAAGTGGTTTTACCCGTTTTGGAGATGCTGAAGTACAGAGATGAGGTTCAAATCTACTAAGCCCAAAAAGTGGAATAAAATATTGGTCTGGAGCTTCTGAGTCCTCCAGATAGCAAGAATTGAGCTCCATATTATTCAAGCACTCATTTAAAAATCATATTATCAACTGACAAAGCATTTCTCACCGCAGCAACTGCAGATATGGGGAACCTACAGTGGCCTCCTGGACTGCAACAATCACTACAGAAACTCTTAAGTAAAGAACAAACTCGTCTTGAAGGAAAGCAGAGTGTAACCTTCTCCCTTCCATCTGAGCTTGTAAAATCCTCAGGAGCTCAAGGACTACTCCAGCAGCAAAATTGTTCCACGTGGTCCTTTGAGGCAGCCCCTCTGCCTGCAGCCTTCCCAACAGCTCGGGAAAAGGTGCTGCTCTCTTGCACCCTGGCCCTCTTTAGGATGATCTTACCACAGATCAGGAAGATTAGCAGAAGTGCCCCACTCCTTCCTTATGGAGATTTTTCCAAGAAACCAGAACTAGTTGTTTGTGTTCTGTCATGCTTCAGGCATTCAAGTTAAGCTCTGTAAAGCTTTCAGATGTCAACAGTTCAGCAGAAGATTAGATTTACTTTTTTTTTTACTGTTAAGTATTAATTTGCTCTTGCAATAAGCTAAGAAACCATTAAAAGCATTGAACTCATCATTCACGTCGTGCAAGCTCCACAAGAGGAATACTGGCTCAGGGGATCCTTTCCATTCCTGAGTTCATGTCAGCTCCCTCACCTTTAGCTTGCTGCCATCTCTCCACTCCTGTCCTTGCTGCTGCCACGAGCATTTTTATTTTCAGTCAACACACATGAAGTTAGCTCCTTATGTTCCACTAAAGTTATCCTCCTTATTAAAAAAGCCAATAGCACAGGTAAATTCACACATTCACTCATGGTGACCAGCACACCACAGCAAGGAGCTTTCCCTCACCTGATACTGATGAGTCTTTACATTAAATGCCATGTTTCTCACAATGAGAAGTAATTTCTTCTTTAAGGTTTGCTATTTTTTTTTTTGCTTTTGTGTCTAATCCACATTCAAGGTTTCTAAATTTAAGTGTTGAGTTTTAAGACATATTGTGTACCCACCTCTCCTCGAGTCACTCAGACATGCTTAGGTCTGCCTGCACTTCTAAAAAGGATTTTGAAAATTAATGTTAAGAGACATTTTTGGTGTGTGGGGTTTTTTGTGTTGGGTTTTTTTTTTGTTGTTTGTTTGTTGCTGAGGGTTTTTCTTTTTTTTAAGCCTTGGCCATACTCACTACAAATGATAAAAAAAAAACCTACCATTAAAATAAATCCCTTAATAATTGCTGCTTTCCAACAGACTGGTCCCTGTAGTTGAACTGTTAGTTAATGTGCTTCAGCCAGCCTTTACTATAAAGGAATGGAGACACCCCAGGCAATATTCACACAAGTAGTATTGGAACCAGCTGCTGCAGAGCCACCTTAGGAAAAAAAGGTTTCTCAGTTTAATTGGGAAAACAGGAGGAAGCATAAATTTTACTGCCATTAATAACTTCAAGCAATCCCGATATGACTTTACCTCACCCTGATGGCTGGACATGTGCTTTCTGTTAGGATCTTTGCCACATCTGACCCTTATTGTTTGCTCACTTGATCAGGTAAGAAAATGTATGTTTCTTTATAGGATAAACGAGGCCTATTAAAGTCAGAAAAAACACTGCAGTAGCCTATAAGAAGCTCCATTTTTCAACAGATGTGTGAAGCTCCATAATAAGTTCATTACAAAAAGGCCAAGTGAACTCATAAAGAGAGCACATCTACTTTAAGCCTGCTTAAAAGAAACTTTCATAAAAGGAATAGAGCATTAAAACCCCACAGCACTCCGTTAATTAGAGAGCAAAGTACTACTTGGCTTTTTAAACAGCAGTCACCATATAACCCAGCTTGGCTGCATACCATATCAAGCCTTGATTGTTAAGAAGCCCAACATACAACTGCTTGGCAATTCTTTGATTGCTCATTAAACCAAACTTGTAAAAAATGGAAAAATATCAGAGGAATGTCAGCAGTTCCCAGAAAAGATTCTATCAATGAATCCAGTAAAGGCAGGCTCTTCGCTGATGGAACTGTCAGTGCTACTCTCTGCTCTGACTTCTCCAGCTTAAATGAACAAGTCAGACAAGTCTGACTTACTTTGGAGTTTGCATAGGCCTTGCATTTTTCATCTAAGATTAGGTGGCTGCTGCTTCTCATTTTGCTTATATTAAGCCTTAGAACACCAAGAAATGAAGAACATCATGCCAGGACGCTCACATTAATAAGGCTGGGCACAATCTGTGACTGGCAAAACCATACTGCTGCTACCTGGGGCTGCCCACACTGCATTTCAGAGTGCTGTGAAACAAACACTCATCTGCTTGGCTGAACACAAATCCACAAAGCCAAATTGCTTTCAGCCACTGTAATCTGGGCTGGAAACCCAGGATGGTCCTCACCACCTAATATCTTTTTGAGATTGACTGCCTTGGCACTGGGTGGCACTTTCACTGCAGTATGCACAACCCTTCTGCACTCCATGTTCCTTTTGGGCCTGATTTGCAAATTTGATCCTGTTCTGTGAGCCACCCACTTTTCAGCTCACCAGTATCTGTATCCAATCTTCAATTTTTAAAAGCAGATAGCAATTGCAAGTCAAAGAGATACTTAAGACTGACTTCCAAGCATAATAGGGTTTCATTCTTTCAGTGTGGCTTGCACTTGGGAAGTGAATGAAAAGCAACTGGCATTTCAAGACAGTATCTATGGAGTACACCTAAGAACTGTGCAGCAGCTCTGGAGATGAACACACACACCACTCTCTGCTCCCTACAGAGTCAGACCTACTCCTTTTACTCTTTGAGCAGCAGCAGTTCCCACTGTAACAGCATTTGCAACATTCCCTGTAATCTGCATCCTTGGAGAGGGATCCCTCAGCGATGGGAGGAAGCAGCAATGCCAGCACTGCCCCCCACACAGGGAGCTGCTCCTGAGCAGGGCTCCAGCAGCAGCTTTTCACGCTGCCTCGACTCCCGGAGCAGCACTCAGCTGGCTCTGCTGCACAAACTGCCTGCTGTTCTCATGGCAAACGGGGAACTGTTTGTCTCACTTCACAAAGGCTAAGGAACAACTCAGACACAGCATAAAATAGCACCCTTATTAGAAGAGTATGAATCACAAGCTGTGCCTAAAATTCAAGAGAGCCGTACTAAAAATTTTGTATTCAGTTTGGCCACTTAACTGAAAAATAAAGTGGATTTGGTCCAAACAAAAAGTGAGGGGTTTTTATTTTTCCTTGTAGACAATGTTTTCTTCTGTTTGTTGCCAGAGCATTTACTTTAGAAGCCAATCACACATCCAGGGGAAGAGTTATGAAAAAGGGTAACATTTCCCTTATGTACAACAGTGGAAGAGCATTTCCAGGGATCAAGAAAACAGATTTGTATCCTGTTTTTTAACTTCAGCTCCATGTTTCCCCCTTTCCAAACTCTTCCATAACTGCTGCAAGTCACTCTTCTGCTCCACTTCCCTTGAGTTCTGCCATGCAAAGCACAATGAGAACACTCTAAGAGTGAGGCAAACCTCCATAGAGTAATGTGTAGCAGGCTGCTTTGGTCTCTCTTTCTAAGGGGATGACTAGAAGACACTGAACCTGTGTTTTCCACATTTCAGGAAAACATCTAGTTCAAACCACTTGGAGAATCCACATGAATTCTCCCTTAGGCAACTGAAGTCACACTTCACACATATCAGCGCAGAAAGATCACTCTAAACATAATTTCTAAGAATTAAAACAAAGCCACGCTACAAAATACATTCTCTGCAGGGGCCTGATGATTCAACATTTAAAAGGTCTTCTTAAAGGATGGGAGTCACAACAAGCAACAAAAACTTTTTTCATAGATCCTCAAGCACCCTATGTATGGAAAAAGCTGAATACAGCAGATTGTATCTTAGAGGCCTCCACAGCTCTGCTCCAGCTTCAGATCTCAAGTCTGAAGCCAAACTTCCCTCAGCTGCACACAGCCCTTTGAGAGTCACAGCATAACAAAGATCAGCTGTGGCTGATTCATTTAGGTGCCTGCAGGGAGCAAGAGGAGCCTTGTCATACACATTACTTGAGACTTGTGAAGAGAAGCCACAGAAACGAGCCGTGCCGACTGGCACAGCTACATGGGGAAGCAGGCATTGGCACTATTAAAAAGAAAAAGCTAATTAAAATGGAAACCAAGTCTTAAGCACAATTTCTCATGTCCGTGCTTTTAACAGCAGCCTCAACACTCTGGAGTGTGATGGAAAGAAAGAAGATGGTCCTTCTCCATTATATCCATGGCATACTTACTCCATTCCTGAGAGCTCCGCTGGAGCCACTCCATTATATCCATGGATTTATTCCATTCCCGAGAGCCCAGCTGGAGCCACCTCATCCCCACTGCTGCAGCCTCCATCTCCATTCAGAGCCCTCCTGCTCCAAGCAATTAAGAGTCCCTTGGGAAAGCAGTGCCTCTTCCAGAACTGCATTCACCTGCATGCTCAGCCCTAAACCGTTGCCCAACAAATCCTTGGATTCTTTGCAATCTCAACTCTCCCCTTAAACACCCACCCACTACTCTTAATTTGCACCCATCTCAAACCCAGTGCTGAAGACTCCGAGGCCCAGCATGCACAATGCTAAATTTCAGGAGGTTGAGCCAGCACACTTGACCTCTTGGCATTAAGAGCTGTACAGGGATTGTCAGCAGCTGTCGTGCTGTGTTAGCACTTGGAGTGACCTGCAAACGTCAACTGAAGGGAACTGACTGGCATGGTGTGTGTTTAATACCCAAATAACCTGAATAAACGGGGCCTCTGGCACATGGCTCTTTCATTGCTCAGACTGCAGGCTTCTCTCAGATGAGCGATGCATTCGAAAGCTGTTTGAGTCACAATACCAAGGAAAGTCTCACAAATCACAGTGATGGTTTAAAGAAACAAGTAATAGACTATTTCTACCTAGATTTTCTAGTTAGCACATCAAAAATAAGTATCAACCAATTCTACAAGGAGAAGCAAGGACAAACAGCATATGCCTCTAAGTTCTCAAGGCGTTCACTAAAATGAAAAGAACAGTTCAATACTTCTGAGATGCAAAAAGAATCACAGAGTGAATATTCTGGAAGTACCAGCAGGACTTGCAGTAGATTACCCTAACAGCCACTTGAGGAAGAGACTCCAGTTTTAGCAACCAGTTCTTCTGAGCTGAACCAGCTTCACACAGGCCTAGTTACAACTCTAAGAGAATGGCATTTGAAAAGCAACTCTCCTCTGCACACTACAGACACTAGAAAGCAGATATTTAACTGGTGAGTTCAGTCTGACTCTAGTATTAAAAGGGGAATTTCTGGGAGCAGGGACTCCAGTGATTTGTGTCGTGCCATTGCCTGGGGTGACAAATCCCCAGCTCCCCTCAGAGCACCACGTTACCTGCTGCATGAACAAAAGGGACGAGTTCCTGCTCCAAAGAGCTTCCAGCCCAAGCTGAACCAAACGAACCAGATCCTCACTCAAACAGGAGGAAAGAGATCCCTCATTAGCTTCCATTTCTCAGTTCATTTTACTACCAGATAACATTGCCTTGAGGACAGAAAGATAAAGAAGAGGGATTTCAAATGCCAATTTTCATCGTCCTAGCTCAGACTGGTGCAAACAGGGTTGTGAGACAGAAGAATAAAAGAATGTGAGGCATTTCAGGCTGTGCTAGGTAGCTGTTATATAATAATCACCAACAGGATTAAGGCTTCCAAAGCACTCTTTAAGTTCTCAAGGCGTTCACTAAACAGCAATAAGGCTGCGTTGAGTTTGAAGCAGAACTGAGGAGACAAAAATCCCTAAGAGACTTCAAAGCTAGAGGGGAAGGCTGAGATTCACCACTGCACTGCCCTTGCTCCAGCCAGCATCTGGATACACCCTCTGGAGTCAGCACATCCCAAAGCCAACAGATTTCAGAAGGCTCCAGCAATGTCAGAGATTCACATCAGGCAAGATCCCCTGTTCCCACTCAGCAATCCTCAGAGCCAAAGTTGCTAAACCTTTAGTGCTTCTACCAGAGCAGCCTCTAGGTAGCATCAGCCAAAGCACACAAAGAACAAGCAATAAAGGTTCCTCCTCAGAACTCCAGCATACAACAATGATCAAAGAGAACAACCCTCTGCTTTTTCCAAACTCCTTATTGTTTCCATGGCTTTGCCCTAAAGACATCAAAAAGTTTCATTTGTACCTGATGTACTTACATGACCTTAACACAACACTGCTAAGTTGGAAGTCTAGAAATCAGTACTGCCTACACTGAAAACGCACAAAACTGAGATTTCTGATTTGGCTGGACAAGTTACAAGAGCCAGCAGGTATAACAAGCTCCATTAAAAATAAATTTAAAACTAAAGAAATGTAACTTATACCTCCATCAGCTAGGCTCTGTGAAGTTGCTGGCTATTTTTCCTAGGTGCTCTCCCAGAACTACAAACATGATTCATGTGTCAGTTCACGTGGTTTCCAGGTAGCTACTGAAGTAATTTGTAAAGAGTGGAAGATTCACTCTACAGTTTAAGAGACCTCAAAGGTAAATCTAGGAAACCTTCTAAGCTTCTGTTTGTGTGTGACAAGACGATGTGAACGCTGAGAAGCTGGGAGTAGTGAGGAAGTGGCAAAGACAAAAGTGGCTCAGCAACTTTTAGGTACATCAAGCCACGGTGCAGACAGCTTCACTGAAACACCGAAATGTCTGTGTTAGACCAAAAGAAATCATACCCAGGAGAGCAGTGAGCTTGGGCAGCAAACCAACATGGACCATTTTACTCCTCAGGCCTGTGTCAAAGGACAGATTCAGCAAGAGTCGAAGAGTGATATTCAGCAGGTCTTCATGTTCACATGGCACCATTTTCACAAGTTTTTCAACAATATCCATTTCCACCTGTATTTCAAAGAAAGAAAAAACAAAAATCATAATCCATCCAAACTTACTTTGGCTGTAATGTCCAATTTGTAGCCATAAGAGTGCCTGTTAATGCATTTTGATACAAAATAGTTTTGCTTATGCCTTTGTGGTTGAAGTCTTTTAGACTGGGTTACTGGAAAACATTGATTAAAAAAGGTTTTGGACCAACCAGTTTGGATGTCTTGGAAACATTCCTCAGTTGGAACACTGCAGGAATGTGGTGAAGACATCACCTGCAAAACTAGATTGGGGTGAGCAAACCCATTTAAACTTTAACACATGCAATCCTGCAGCAACTGCCAGCAGAGTCAAAGATCGACCCAATCAAGAGAGACAGAAAATTGGCATCCAAGAAGAATTTGAGACCTTTCATTACGAATTCCAAATGAACCCCGAGACAGAAGTGTGCATGTGCTGTCAGAACAGGCATGCCATCCTGCACGTTAATTTAATAAAAGCATGAAAGTCATCTTGAAACATGTATGACTTTCCAATTAAAAAGTGGAATCCAGGAACTGAGAAGTGGTGTCAGTTCCTGAGATCATGTTCACTTTACCAGCCAGAAAGCACATCTGAACTGGCAAGACTTCAGAAAGTTTTTATCATGTTTTAAGCAACATTTCTGTGCTTTTATTTGACATAATCTTTTTAATGCGTTCATTTTTTGTTTCCCAGATCCTTCTTTGGCCAGAAGGAGGCACATAAAATTACTTGGCACTCTTCAGACTTCTCCATGTACATTACTAGTCTGGTTATAAATAGACATTGAATGAACACTAAGAAAAGAAGCTACAGCTCTCCCCACACAGCACAGGGCAATAATCAAACAACTGCCTGGACAGCTTTGATCAGAAACTATCAGACAGCAAGAACTCCTACCTCACTGCTTTGAATTTCACATGGCCCTGGAATAGCCAAGGAAAGAACGTGCTATAAACACATACAGATTATTCAGTTTTACTTAGAATCAGGTGCTGCGCAACTAATCTTGGTTCATTTTGCCTTTGACAGTTTTGTATTATTGCCCAATACAAATATCAGAACCCCCCTCTCCTTCACTGGTAGCTTTCCTTAATAAGAACATGGAGAAAAAAAATCATCACCTTTATTATCAGCAAGGAATGCTCAGACAGCTGACCTGAAGCACACCAACATTTTCAAAACTGTTAGAACAGTCTGAAATAAAATTGACTCAACAACTTTTGTTTCATTTGTCTTTCCACTCAATCAGATGGAATGGGGAAAGTGTGCCAGCAAATCAGTGGGCTGGAGAGCTAATTCTTCTTTTCCTAACCAAGACCCATATATATAAATAAGGGAGGTAATTCCTGTCTGCAGTGTTCAGTGCACATGCATGCAAGGGTCCAGTTAATTCACTACTGCTTTTACACAGATCTTTTTATCTCAGTCTGTGTACCACTGATCTCAGATTACCTCTTGGATAAGTACAATGTATCATTTTCATCTAATAAATTGTAATAGAGGCACAAAGGTGAAGTCAAGCATCTATTAAAGTATCAGTAAAGGAGATACTTGGCTAGAATTTGAAGTCATAAAAATAATTATAATACTATTTCAGAAGCGTAAGACTTCACAAAGAAAAAAAAAAAGCTTATGAAGAATAACTGCCTCCAGTTCTTAGGAGCTACTGGCAGCAGGAAGGAACAGATGTTTAGTGCCTTTCAAAACCCAACTGACACAGGAAACAAGTAAACTAGCCTAGCAAACTCCAGAAGGATAAATACCTCCCTTCCCAAGTCAATACATGGCAGAAGCAAGAATATGCTGTCACAAGAGCATAGTCTGGGGGCAGAGTCATGGGCATCACCAGAAGTGGGGGTATGACAAAACTCTGAGGTGCTGAATTCAAAATATGGAATTTTGTGGATTACAGTTTGCATCACGTTCTCTGTTTGGGATGCCATTTCCTCAAAACTGTTTGCAGTAGGTTACAATTGGACGTTGTGCTTTTCTTTCACTCATTTTACTTGTAACAAAATAGGATAATCAGTGCTAGAGATACTCCATGTGAAAACAGAGATGTCTCCCTCTTCCCTCTGACCACACAAAGTTTTCAGAACCCCAACCTTTCCAGCATTGCAGTAGAGTGCTACAAGCCTCACCATATCATTTTTGTTCTCCAAGAAAATGCTGAGTTTCTTCAGAAAGGTTACAACGAGGATCAGCAGCTCAAAATTATCCCGGTCCAGTGCTTTCACCAACATGTGCACAATGTTCTTGTTCCTCATCTTCAGCTCAATGCGAGTATCCTCAGCGAGGTTTAGGAGCAGGTAAATTGCAACTAACAAAGGTCAACATGAATCACACCAACAGATCACAACCAACACAATTAAACAATTCTCTACTCACACTTTAAGTGCTGAAGATAAGACTTTCAGAAGCATTATGCTCCCTTTTCAATGCATTTTGGAGGAAATTGCCTGTAAAGGGTTATTTTGCCTCTTTAAAAGGCATTAACAAGATTAATTTTAATTGTGGCTCTGAAAAAAAATTAGAATTATGATCTCTAGAAGCTTTTTATGTCATGTGGTTTGTATTTTCTTTAATTTCAATTCCAACAGGAACCATTAAAAAGCCCCTCTCAGGAAAGGTTTGCCACTCACGTAATTTCAATATAACATGAAGTGTATTTTAGTACAAAAACTGAGATAGAATGAAATCTATTCAAGGAGTCAGATACAAGCTAAGTTAGGCAAAATCAAAAAACCCCAAATATCCAACTCCTCCCAAACCAACACCGTGAGCAGAGAAGAGTGGATCACTTTTGCTCTTCCTGTTACGACAAACTGCTTTTAGAATTACTAACAGTGTCAATCTGATTCAGTACTTGTCTTCTCCCTATTCCTTGGCAACATTCTTCCTTATCCATCCACACATTCAGGAGATTTAAGACATCCTGGTTACTGCAAGAATCAAACAGGATCCCTCATGCTTACCAACAACAAAATAATTTGCTATTTGGATTTGGTACCTCTAAGCAGCTGTTCCTGCTTGACAACCAGCCCTTTGTACTTCTTGTAAGTTTTCTCATAGTCCTTTTTCAGGGTTTGATTTTCAGGATCTTCATCAAGTGAATGACAGAAGTTAAGGAGTTCAGAGAAAAGCGATACAGGTTGGATGACAACTGTCCTCCAAGTATTCCTCAGTCACCAGTGAAAAGCAGGGGATCTGTGGAATCCCCAGGGCCCAGACCCTCCCTCAGCACCAGCCTGCTACACCTGCAGCCCAGGCCATGATTCTTCTCTCCTTCTAGGCAGGGATATTTATACCCCAATAAGCAGCACAGATGTTCTATCACACACTGCTGATAAAACACAAGTTTGGTTTTTTACTTGTGTTGCTTTAATAGCTTCAGCTTAACCTCTTCCAAATCCCAAAATCTTCACTCTTGGTCTTTCTCGTATTTGTAATTCTATTTTTCACTTTCTGGTAAATTCTACTGCTTTTATAGAGGTGCTGTACATTCACCTTGTGTAACCCAACACCACTCATCAAGACAAGTCAGAAGCCATCAGGCTATGCCAGAATAGCAAAAGGATATCAGCTTTCTTCTTCTTAGCAAGTTCTTCCTGCCAAAGCTCATGTCTCTTCAGTTCATGGTCGATGATATTCATACACAGAGCTCCAATTTTGTAATGGGTGATTATCCCATGAAATTGAGAGAAACTACATTGAAGAAATAATACTTGTGAGGAATGAATGCCAACAGCTCCGTATCTATTTTGACACCTATGATAGCAATTCTGCACCACATGAAATATTAAAGGTGGTGCTTACAAGTGTGCCCCATTATAGCACTTCCCTATTGAAAAATTATTTCAAAACAAGAAAAACCCCTGAAAACATTTTCTCAACTTGTAGAAAGACAAGGAACAGTTAATTGTTCCAGATCAAAATAAAAACACATTCCAATTTTCATGTATAAAGGAAAAGGTTTTCCCCTCAGCCCTGCCTCCATACTGCAAGTGTTTCAGAGCACTCTCTCCTCACCAGAAATATAACAGACCGAAAATCAAGGTAAATGCAATTTCTGCTTGAATTGTTTTTAGGAAGGGTATGCTGGCATAACAACAAAATAAGCTAAATAAGAGCAAGTGCTCACTTCAGTTTTGAACATTGTTTCTGCCCTGTAGGAGTGCAACGGAAATTAGAGGTGGCAGCTCAGCCACCTTCCACTTCTGACACAAAGCTTTGAGTCAGAATCTTTACTGGTTTCTTCCCAGCTCTCTTACAAACTGCCTCACCATGAGAGATTTTTGTTATAAGTGATAAAATTGAGGCACAAGCGTGTTTGTTTCTTTTTCCTGTCTCAGTGATGTTTTGTAGTGCAGAACAGAAAACAAATGAAAAGCCACTAAGCAGAGCTACATTCTTTATGTTCCTAAATCCAGTGGCTCTGCACTCACCTTGAAAAGCAGAAGAAAATGTAAATTATATTGGTAGCCAGTTCAATGCTTTGTTTCCAGTCTTCCCTCAGCACTCTAGCCAATGCACCCAGGGCAGTTTCTGAAGAGAACAAGGTTCAGAGAAGCATCAGCACTGTGTCCTTCCTTTTCAGCTTGTGAGCCTCAGGATTAGAATACACCTTATTCTACATCTGTCAGTTTTCCAGTGGAGCACTTTCACAGGCACCTCCCTTTAACAGGCACTGCTCACGAGCTCTGTTTGGAGACAGCACCGACTGCCCTGGCTGCTCACCCTGTCACAAACCCTCAGAGGCAGCAACATGGAAGGAAAGGGCAAACAAACACCAAAGTTATCTTAAAACTACCACTAACCTTCAGAGCTTCTGCCAGCTCTGTGTTCTGTACTACACTGTGTCCCCTGCCTAACACACCACTATTTTCACTTTCAAATCCCCCTTAAATTCTGCCTTGACAGACAGTACTTCTCATCCATCTTTCTATTTATTTTCCCCCCTGAATCTACTCTGCATTATTTAATAACTTGGTTTCTCCTTGTCTTCTTTAATCTCAGTGTTCCATTCACCTCCCCCTAGCTAGTCTCTCATGTACACCACATCCCTTGGTCAGAAAAGCAGCAGCTGGGAACAGGAAGCACTGATATTTTCAACAGCTCATAGGGACAAGCCATTATTTCATGGCTCATCCTTCCCATCCCATTCCATCCTTGCAAGATGGGCATGTGCTGAAGTCCTCATTTACTCAAAGGAGTGGGAGGGTGTAAGGGCTCAGCAAGAGACAGAAGGGGCAAGGGAAGAAAATCACAAAATTAACTTATGTCAGCTTGCAATCCCCTTGTCAAGGCAAGTTTCCTGTTCTAGAGCATACAACATCACATTCCCATCTCCAGTAGTAATGCCAGCTGAAGTTAATTTAGCATCAAAATAACTAAAATAAGAAAAACACAGCTGAAGCCTCTAGAGGCCAGGCAGATTTCAGTATTAGGCTCACCTAAGACCAGCCTGAGCAACACCCATTTGTAGAGAGACCCAACTGGGCTTTGATGG
Source organism: Regulus satrapa (assembly GCA_013396955.1). Taxonomy (NCBI): domain Eukaryota; kingdom Metazoa; phylum Chordata; class Aves; order Passeriformes; family Regulidae; genus Regulus; species Regulus satrapa. Next base: position 103,143 of record VWZN01009636.1, read on the forward strand.
TCGCCTTATTATATACAGAGAAACAGAGCCAAGCAAACCAAAGAAAATCCCAAATTAAAGGTGAATTACTTTTCCCTGGACACAAATTAAGGGCACATCGAGAGAAATTACCATTGGGTTTTAAAAATTACCATTTATAAGCAGCTCCTCCAAATTATCAGGATTCCTGGCCAGTTGCAGGATGAGGGCAGAGCCACGCACCTTGTCAGGAATGTCCTCGTACAGTAACTCAATGTACTCATCCATGTCATTGATATTGGCAACCTCATCAATCTGAAAGCAGCCAGAAGCAAGAGTTCCACAGAGAGACACGGCAATTCAACAGCAGCAATCGCAGCCTTTTGCTCGTCATGATGCCAAAGGGCACTCGGCCTCTTTAGGCAGAGCTCAGGCAGAAATAAAATACAACACATGCAGAATCACTGCCAATGAACACCAGGAAATCTGAGGAGATATAATTCCTAAAAATCAAAGGATGCTCAGACACGATTCTGTGTCCTGTCTGATGTTCCAGACCTCACTGGCTGTCCTGCTGTGTGCTATACTTGGAGGGGCAAGTATGCAAGTCAAATATTTTACCCTTTATGGAGATCATTTTTCTGCGTTGTGCAGTATTTCCAAAGCAAGTTCTTTGTTGAAAAAACAAGAAGCAAAAAAGTACAAGAATTCAGCATTTCCTCTCCCCTCCTCCCTTTTGTAACTGCTCACTGAAGTAGCAAACAGGGTCTGCATTTCTCTTTTAACACCAATATTTACCTCTGTTCCTTCAAATGGGGGTGGATCTTTTGGCTTGCTGGTTTTCTCTTTCTTTTCTGTGAAGAAAAAGACATGGGTGCAGTTATGTGACACACAAACACAGACCAAACACGTTTCCACTGTTCTCCTAATGAACACTCCAGTTAAATCAGGGTCACAGTCCTTCTGTGTCCAGCTGCCCTGCCAGACTAACACAGGTTCCTGAAGCTGAACAGTCCCAAGGGAGTAAAGCAAATCCTCGGGGGCCTTTTGACAGCTCAGTCCAAATGATCAGTGAGAGCCCCAGAGAGCTGGGGAGACAGAGGGTAATAAACCTCAGAGCAAGCCCAGAGTGACAACACTCACTCCCACAGTGAGACCTCTGATTCTGCTTGTGCTCTGCCACACACCAAGACACAGAAATGCACAGTGAAGGAGGGCAAAACGTGCAAAGCTCTTACAATCAAACCCCATATTTAACATAAATCTTTGCTTTAAATTTGTTTCTCTAGGAATCCAGCTGGAGAACAAAGGTTACCGTTTCATGGCTGCAAGAAACCTCGATAACCAAGGCAACGTAGAAATTAATGTTAAATATTCAACTGTCCCCTGAGCAGAAAGTTTCAGGTGAACTTAAGGCATAAACAGGAGCCTCAGGAGGCGAGGAACTTAAGATGGCAAGATGAGAGAAATACTCCAGGCTGTCTGCTACACAAGCTCTGAAACTCTCCAGCTTTACACAGCCCAAATTCAGCCTGGGCACACTGTCTACCCTCTTAAGGGGTGATGGCAGAGGTCCTTCTAGGAAGACCCTCATAGAGACTTTTGATGTCACTGTAAGAGCAGACTCAATGTGATGAGGCTACCCCAAAGAGCAGAATCTGTACCTCTCAAGTCCTGCTAAAGCACAAGGCAGCCAGTAAGAAGAATCAATACTAAGACTAAACAAAATAATAAGATAAATTTGGTTGTTAAAACGGTAATTTCCTCCAATCTCACTTCAAGATCATAATTGTTTCCAAGGGTGATAAAACACACATGTCTCCTGCTGCCACCATCCCCAGAGAACTGGTACATCAGGCACCTTGGGCTCTCAGCTAGAAACACCTCAGTACTTGTCCAAAGCTGGGGCACCCCAAAGCTGCCCTTTGTTCCTGTATTTTTTACCTTTTCCTGCTGAGGAATCTCTGCGGTTCTGCAGGTAGTACAGCAGCTGCTCCACTTCTGCCAGCTTGGAGGGGTGTATGAGCTTGCATTCTTCAACAACCTTCCGAGCCAGGGAAGCAATGTCTGTATTTGCATTAAGACTCTTCAGCCGAATTCTGCAACGCAGACAAGTCTCTTTTCAGTTTTTAAACTTTTTTTTAATCTTCAGTCCTTCGATTATGTTTACACAGGCATGAATTTTCTGGAAGCAGAAATGATCCTGGTACAGCCTTTCATGTCTGGGTGGTGTGTCTGAACTCCAAATGGCGAGTGTCAAACAGAGCCCATGGAGCGGAACTGTGCAGGAGCTGACAAGCAACGTCCAAGGCAGCTGCATGAACAGATCCCTCACAACCCTCTTAGACAGAAAAGACAGCAACTGATCTGCAATATACCCCATAAAAAGTGCACAGGAGCACAAAGGAGCATTGCACACAAAAAAGCCCCAAATGAGAGGCAGTTTTGGGTGCTGTCTGCACAGGGAGGTTCTTTTGCAGTGCCAGGAGCCTCCCACAGCTCCGGCAGATGTGCAGCCAGGTCCAGAGCAGTATCACATCTCTGTGGGCATTAACAAAAGGGTGGAACAAAAAGGAATTCCACCACCTTGCAGATGCAGGTTATGCTGATTCACCTGATGACAGAAGAATGTTTCTGATAGCTTCAAAAATTTGAGGCAATTTAGGGATTCTCTTTTCTCTTTCCCCCAATTATTCTTCTAACACGCACTCGCACATTCAGCTTAAATTTTCAAAAAGAAATCAGTACAGAGATAAAATCCCTCCTAGAACAGGTCCAACCTTGCAGCTTCAAAAGTGAAATTATGCTAGTTCTCCAGGCTTTTCCAGTGGGGAATATTATAATGGTCTTGACAGAAATTAACCAGGCAAAAGTAAAATGCAGGTGAAGCAGTGAATTCGCTGGTTGGGCAGAGGCAGATGAGAACAGGAGAGGCAGCAGCTGGAGCACAAGGCTGCCAGGAGGGCCAAGGGTGCTTCTTGCTCCAACATGAGCTACCATTTGCACAGGAAACAATCCCTTCACTGCCTCTGCCTCAACTACCCGTCATGTAAAACAGGAGTCATCCCTTTTCTTTACAAAACACCTTAAAGGACATGCTGAAAAGCAATTTACAATGTGTGTTTCAGATGTTAACCTTCCTAGGCACATGTTATTTCCTGGCTTTGAAACCCTCTGCAAGTCCAGCACTAGGCTGCACAAAGATTATAAATCCAGTTCCTCAGAGGTGGGTGGTACTCCGAGTCACTGGATCTGTGGCTACAGAGATTGAAATAAAACATCAGAGCTTGCTGTGACCTTACATTTTCTGACACTCCTTGCGTTCCCCCAGCATGGGGTCTCCCAGCTCTCCCAGAATCGTTGCTTCCACTTCATAATGGACAATGAGGGCTTTCTCAGATGGATGCACGTCTATGTTACCTCCTTTTACCTTCCTGTCATAAAGGAGAAAGAAGGTGATTAAATGAAAAGCTCAGAAAACACACCAGAGCAGGGGTCCTTCCTCCTGCTCTATGCACTGCTCTCCTTCCTTACATCCCATCCCACACAGCTGCACCAAAGCCTGGACTGGAATATTCTTGGCTATTTCCTCTAGTACTGAAATACCCAAGTCACGGGTAAAGCCTTACTCACAGAAATCAGGAAAGAAATCCGTCTCATCCTGTTCCACCTCACCACAATGAGTAAAAAGATGCGCTTCACCAAGCAGGTCAATTTCCCAGTCGATTCCCCATTGCCTTGTCAGTATTGACAAATCTTTGTCTAATGGCCTTCACTTAGTGCAGTCCTCTACAAATGGATTTTTTTGTCATTCTCTTGGCTGACTCTTAGTAGTTACAATTCTATGAGGCTGAATTACAAATAATTTGTATTTCAGTTTAACTATTCGCTCTTGAAACACAAACCTCTTTGCTGCTGTTCTTCACCTCATCGTGCCTGCTGCCAGGCTTGAGGGATTGCAAAAACCAACACCTGCCATCATAAATCATGACATAAATCATGTCTACCTGCTTTTCTACAGCTACAGATCCTTGGGAGAACTAATCTCCGGGGAAACACTCTGGGTGTGTCAGTGCCAAAAGGGCCTGTCCCGCTCTCTCCTCCTCTGTGCCAACAATGTCCATGCAGATCCAGGGGTCCTGAGGAACGGCTCAGGTGGATGAAGATAAAACCTCATTTCTGTTTTCAAGCAGTGGCAGAACCTCATCCAGAGGATACAGCGACACATTTTTATTAACTGGTGAAGACCACACTCATGCCCTTTCCATGTGGTGCTACCAATGGAATATGTGACACTGCCAATTAAAACCACCTCCAAAAAGTGGGTTTGGCTTTTGGGATGTGGAGTAGGTTTTTCTTGGGTGTCCAGGTTGTTTAGGTCGTGTCCATGAAGAGAATTACAGGTCATGATATCAGCAGGACACAGCGGGCAGCTGTGGCATGGGGTCCATTAGATCAGGGAAAACGACTTCAGCCTCAGGAAGGTGGATGGAAACGGCAGCAAATCCAGATTTGAGAACGTTTGAAAGGTGTCTCCATCTACCCAGTTACTTTCCCTTCTGCAGAACACAGCTGCAAAAAAAATACTTCTGTCTTGAGACACAGCTGCCCAAACCGCCCCAAACCACAGCAAGGTCTGCTCTGGGAAACAAAAAGTCCAGTTCATAAAAATGCACAGAGCAAACAAAAACATCTCCCTGCTAGAGAGTAACACCCCCCACGAGAGTACAGCAAAACTCCCTCTGTGACCTGAGATTTTCTGAAGAGACTGGGGTTCCTTGCCCCTGAACAGTACCTTGAAGCAGATGTTTCATTACACTCTGTTCTCACAAGGTCCAGTCTCGCAGGACACAAAGCTGATGGCAAATCTATTCCAAAAGAATCCAGACCTCATTCCCCACCTCCAAATATTTCTCCCACATTAAGATCTATCAGGAGGTGCCAAACACTGAGGCTCCTGACAGTCCAAGCTCTGGTTACTGACAGCTTAGTAATAATTACAGCCACAAAGAGAAGGATGGGTGGAGAACAGGAGTGTGGGAAAGTTTTGCACGAATAAAGCTGAACTAAGAGCTCATCACTGGCAAAAGGATTGGATTTCCCCACGTTTTCCCCGCTCCTGGCAGTCACCTTGGAGTTCGACACCGGGGCTGATCAATCCCAGCCAGTTCCAGCAATCCAACAGAAAACTCTCCATGTTTTGCACAGAGGAAGTTTTTCACTGTGTCACGGAACTAAAATGCTCCAGAGAAAAGGAACAACACTTTCTATTTATCATCAGGGAAAAGGAGGAGTGAGCCCTCCTTCTTTTGGCAACAGTAAACCACTGATGAGCTTAGCAAGCATGAGAACCTTAGCTTAAGACTGCTTAAACAGTTTTAGGACTTCCCATATTTAATTTTTTCTTTCGGAGGGGTAAACTGAAGAACTTAGAGCTGCAGAGATTTTTCTGCCCTCTCACACTGACAAACACCCTCTGTGCTGAGCTATTTCTGAGCTAATGAAGGCACAAATCAAGACACAGCTAAGATCCCTCTCTGAAAATCCTACCTGGTGAAACGCTTGAGGACCTACACTAAAAACTACTCCCCAGCCACCGAAGTTGTTTTTCTTTGGGAAAATACTGCATTCAGATTGTCAGCACAAGATAAACCTTTATTTACAGAAAAAGATCCCCTCCTCTCCCCCAGATCTTCAAACATTTTCTTTGCTGATTTTCTACGTATCTCGAGTCAGTAAATCCCTTCATAAAGCATTTACAACTGCAAATATTATAATGAGTGGAAGCAGCAGTGCACTGGGGAGCTCTCATGCACATGAGCCTGTCCTTTCACTTCACTGCTTGCTCTGTCAACAAGAACCCAGCTCAGTTCAAGGTTTAAAAGAGGAAGACAAAAGCTGGGCAAGCTGAGCTCACATAACCAAAGCTGGAGTGGAAATATCCTTTATTAACTAATTCCTTTAGAGGGAAAAAGCAAAAGCAAACCATCCTAAGAAAAGTGGGACAAACGGCGCACGTGGGTCAGGCTGGAAATCCAATAACAAATCCCAGCAAGCCAGGCTGGGTGGGAGGGGAGTGCCCCTGGAGGAGGAGGAAGGGGAGCAGGGAGCAGAGCAGTGCCAGGCGTGCAGCGTGTCACCAGCCCGGTGACATCAAACAGCACAGCAGGCAGCTCTGGGTTTGGGCACCCCCCCAAACAAAAGAGGCAACTGCACCTGCTGCAGGGATGGCTCCAAAACAAAGATTCCTCCAAAATCACACCAAATGGCACAGCCCGACCAAGTAAGGCTAAAAAAACCCCAAAAGTTACAGCTGCTGATTTAATTAAGGGTGGTCATTTGATTTGTACCCATCCCGGCATTGCTATGGCAGAATTGATGTTCAAAGATTAGCAAGAGGGGTTGGTTTTTTTTCCCTTCACTGTTTCCAGCTATGGATCTTATTATGGGGCATATAAGGAGAGAGTGAGCAAAACGTAGACAGTCTAAACAGGAAATTCTGCAAATACTAGTAAGTGGAAAGGAAGTAAAAAAAAAAAAAAAAAGTTTTTTTTATTAGGATTCAGGATGTCATGGATAAAAACCACCATCAAGATAGAAAAAGTGACACTGTCCACACATCGGATCTGAACAGAGGCCTGGATGACCCAGCATCTTTTGGGGTTGATTCCCTTTTGCTCTGAAACAACTGACAGACATCCAGCAGATGCCAGCTCAGGCCCTGTTCTTTCAGCTGACTGGTCTCACTGCCAAACAGACAGATAAAAGGCACTGTTCATTCATCACATCTGCAACATCAAACCCAGATCACACACTTCCCACACCACAGTTACCTCTTCCTCTCCCGTCACTGCTCCATCTACCCTTCACATCTCCTCAGAGCCAGTCTCCAGCTGCTCCCTGAACCCGGCCCTGCTGTCTCTTACCCACCCCTGATGCCCAGAGGATCCACCTGCCCCATGCCAGCGCCTAAAACACAATAATCCTCTCCACTCATCCCCTCCCAGCGCCTCTCCTCCTCTCCACACGCCGCCACGGCCACCCCCGGAGCAGAGCCCCCTCCAAAGGCTC
>VWZN01009636.1:110499-168810 GCA_013396955.1 Regulus satrapa
CCCCCACCCGCGCGCCTTTCCCTCCCCGTTAGCGCCCCCTGGAGGCGCGGGGGAGGCGCTGCCCCGGCCGCTGCCGGCCCCTCACGGGCCAGGGAGCGGGAAAATGAAATGAAATGAAATGAAATAAATGAAATGAAAATGAAATAATGAAATTAAATAAATGAAATTAAAATTAAATAATGAAATGAAATGAAATGAAATGAAATAAATGAAATGAAATTAAATGAAATGAAATGAAAATGAAATGAAATGAAATTTAAATGAAATGTGGCTGGTTCAACTCCCCCCGCCCCCGGTAAATATGTGCTCCAGAGTTAAGTTTCTAAACTTGAGACGCCGCGTTTCTGGCCGTCGGTATGCTCAGCTGCGGTGTTCAGGCTGGTAGCGAGCTGGCTGAGAGTGAAAAGTGGCCTGGCCTCACTACACTAGAGGCAGGTGGGTTGGTACCCTTTACTTAGTCTATTGCATTTATTTAAAGCTTATTATTTTGAAACTGATCTGTATCGCTGCCGCCTCCTGACCAATGACGAATTTTTCAATTAATCAGCGAGCTGTTTTTGGCGAGAGGTACTTCAGGAGGCTGCGAGCAGCAGGAGCGAGGGCGCTTCGTGTTCGGGGCTGCGAAGGGAGCTCTGGAGATCACCGTGGCCGCCCCTGTGCCGAGAAGGGCTGCAGCCAGGTGGGGATCTTGGAGATGCCTCCGGAGAGAATCTCCAGCCTGCCTGGACAGCCTCCTCCGCCAGCCTCAGTGCAAAGAACCTCCTCGCGTTGAGGTGGAGCTCCTTGTGTTCCAGTTCACGGCTGCTGCGCCTCGTCCCGTCACTGGACACCATCCTCTTGGCACCTGCCCTTGGGACATTTATATGGACTGACGAGACGCCCTTTCTTCTCCAGGCTATGCTGTCCCAGCCCCCGCAGCCTCTCCTCATCCAGAGACGCTCCAGCCCCCGTGTGCAGGGTTTAGAGGAGGATGGGAGGAGGGCTCTTGTGGTGTCCTGCCCCGTTGTGGCCACCTGAGCTGGGCACTGGTCCTCAGCCCCAGCTCTTGGCTAAGCCCAGACTTTGTGCTTTGAAACTTAATCTTCCTTTTTGGGTCAGCCACTGACACACGGAGAGCAGGGGGGATGACACTGCTGTAGCTCCACACTCAGGCTAAGTGGCTGCAAATCCAAAATCTTGTTGGAAGAGCTACACATTCAGCCAGCACCTGAACCCTCTGTGCCTTTATCTTGTCCCCAAGCCACTCTAAGAGCAAGCAAACAGCTTCATATCCAAGAGGTCTCAGAAAGGGTCTTAATGGGCTGTAGTTTGTTGGAGTGTTCTTTACTGCCCTGTAATGTAAAACCAAAAATTCTGCCTGCCCAGAGTTGTAGGAGTAATGCAGAAATAAAGAATAGACGACAAAGCTTTTGGGTTTTTTTGTGGCAAAATATTAAGCATAAATACTTAATGTCTACTGATCCCATTAAAGGCTGAGAATTTTTATACTTTCATAATCTGTAACTGAGCAAATAAAATACTTTGTGGAATTCACACAATGCCTGCTTTTGTTTTAACAGAAAATGGAAAAAGAAAGTACCTTGTGAAATATTAAGTGCTACCTTCGTGCAATGAATTTACAAAACATTGCTAGAACATAACACCTTTGTTACTAGGCTTGTTCTATTTTTATCACAGTAATATTGTCATAAAGAAAAAAAAAATGCAGCTGCCTAATGAGAATGATAATTCTCCAGTGATTTCAGCAGCTCTCCAGATAAGCATAAGCCAAACATTAAACCGTGAAGCCATATAAATAGCCTGATATTTACCGAGCACTAAGTACCTGACAGTCTCCAGTTATTTCACTAGGTATTTATCTTATTTATCTGGTCACACATGCCTGTGAATGGAGTCTGGTTTTAGACACCTATGGAAAATAGGCCAGAGAGTACAAGACGAGAAGGATAAAAAGAATGTGAGAACTGAAAAATATGAGTAAAGGAGCATTTATTCCAGTTAAGTGTGCCATGATGTTTGGGCTAAAATTGAAAGGACAGCAGAGCCTGGAAGAGTCCAAGTGAAATACCTCAGCTTTGTGGGCGTTGAGCCACCAGCACTGCCAAGACCAGACGACTCTGTTGGTCAGTGGCAACCAGCTGATGCTGGGTTTAGAAAACCACACGGCATGAGCACCAAAACCCATGCACTGCCTGGTGGATTCTCCTCAAATTAAACTGCAGAGCACCTGCTGCCTGAGGTTTCGTTCTACTGCCTTGCCCTGAGCTCCTGACGTTGTTCTGCACAATTCCTGACATCCTTTTCCTTTTAGTGTGTTGAGGTTTATGGGATGGGACTCTGGAGATCCCCTCACCTGCATGGTAGAGGCACATGCAAGGAGGAAAGAGAGGGTGGTATTTGAGGCAGAAGGGTGATCAAGTTGCAAGCAGAAGCTGGAATGTACAAGATTTTTTGTGTTTCTACTTTCTTCTTTTGTTTCGGCGATTTTGGGGTAGTTTGGCTGGTTGTTGGGTTTTTTTGTTTTGTTTTGGGATTTTTTGGTGGGTTTTTTTGTGGATTTTGGGGTTTTTGGGGTTTCTTTGGTGTTTTTTTGTTTGTTTGTTTGTTTTTTTGGGTTTTTTGTTTTTTGGGGTTTTTTTGTTGGTTTTTTTTTTCCATAGGAGAGTTGTAAGAAATATTGTCCTGGAGTCAGAAGAGAAGAGGAGATTTTTCTTCTTCTTCTTCTTCTTCTTCTTGAAGAAGAGTTTTGGTTTTTTTTCTTTTAGTGAGGGAATATAAAGGAGGGTGTGAAAGTGCATGGGAGTTGCAGAGAAAATCAGAGAATGGTGGAGAAAGTTGCATGAGGAAAAGCTGGACAAGAGGAGTGAAGCAGGTAGCTGGAAAACAAGAGGAAAGACAGAAATGTGTAGTGTTCTCATATGGTGTATATATATGTATGTATCTATCTATATATAGAGAGAGATATGGTAGAATAAGCACAGATAGGGTAATTAACAACATTTTCATGCAAACACCCCCAAATTTGTGGTTTTTGGTCAAGCTTCAGACAGATGTTATTAACCAGATGGACAGAATACACTCAGTGACATTGGAGCAACACCCACCACCTTGCCTCATGGTAAACTTGATTTTATTTCTTCTTGTTTGTTCTCCTAGGATTGAAAAGTACTGATACTAGTGGTGATTTTTAAATCATAAAAGGTGTTTCCATTGTCTTCAGTGAGGCTCTGGTACATGACAAGATTGCATGTTGAAAATGCAACATGGGACTGATTTCTTTTACATCACTGTGAAAGAAAAAAATTCAACCAAAATAACCACCACTGTTTTTCTGTAGCAAATGGAATTGTTAAAATGTAATAGACTAATCTCTTGTGTCTTATAGGGTTGAGAAACCAAAGCAACCTTGACATTTGTAATCTACCCATCAAAGATTGCATCTTGCTCTCAGGAAAAAAAAAAAACAAACAGTGGTTTTGTAGGGAAAATCATTAATATGGCACATTTACCTAGACCTTATAAAATGAACTGTGTATAAAACTCCTTAAGACTCTTTATTAGCTAAAATAAAGTGGAGCACTCTGAAAGGATGACTTCCAGGGAAACATGGTAGGTGATTAGACAGCTCAGTGGGGGAGGGAGATGATGTTGTTCTGATGTGTAAGAACACAGTAAGGGATTGAGGAATGGAGGTAATAAAACCTGGGCTTAAAAGTTTATACTGGGAGGAGGAAGTGAGACGAGGCAAAGCAAAATCTGATACGCAAAGGGAAAGTCTGGCTTAGCTCTTCTGGATGGAATTAATCTTGGAGCACAGATCAAGGTGATTCCTGAATGCCTTTTTGATCAGCAGTGACAGGGACATCTGCACAGGAGGAGGACATTTTCAGTGTGACACATGATCCTGCTGGCAAATCATGGGTGCTTTTCTTATTCTTGAACATGAGACTCCACAAAAACGAAAGCAAGTTTCTCCATGAAGTGCTTGGTTTGTGTTTTATAATCTATTTAATCCAATACTGAGCTAAGTAAATGCATCCATTTGCAACTCATTCAAACTAGAGAAAAAAATTACCTGTAGGCTTCCATCATTTCAGATATAAAAAGAAACATCTAAAGATGCAAAGAGAATCTCCATAGAGAGTTCACTGTAGAGCAGAGTGTGCTCTTTTCTCCTTTGGCCTACTGAAACCAGAATTGCTGCCTTCCATGGGACTGATATTCTCCAATGCCCTTCTGGAGCTGGGGTTGTGGTAAAGTAACCACCTGCATGGAGTTCCAGTGCCTGACTTGAGACAAAGCCTTTAAGAGAGGATTTTGCTGGGAGGAACACAGAGCAGCACGTTGTGTGTTGTCATAGAGCCTTAGAATCACGTAGATCGGAAAAACTTTTAAGATGGAGTCCAAGAATTAACCTAACGCTGCCAAATCCACCCCTAAAGCACATCCCGAAGTGCCACACCTACCTGTCAGAGTGTTCTGGGTGTGGATGTTCAGTATTTGCACTGCACTGGGATTTGCATTCTCCGTTTCTCCTCATTTTCTGGCAAACAGCCCGAAAAGATTAAATATAGAAGTGTCCATGCAAGAAGGAACAGATGGCCTCTCTCTGCTCATGTCATCTCCTGACCCCTAATGACAATGAGGGGGATTTCTTGTGTAAAATCCTTGTTCTGCTGAAATCAACGAGAGTTTACCACTGACCCCAGTGGGGACAGAATTTCACCTCTTAATGTTTATTAGATGCAGCAGGCAGAAAGCAGACTCATAGCTATAAAGGCTGTGACATTTTATGATTCTGACTCTGCAACCACTCAAGCACATGCTTAATTTTGCCACAGTAATAAAGTTAAGCACTAGCTAAAGTGTTTTCAAGGAGGGGTCTCTTTTACACTTGAACGAGTCTATATTTCATCATAAATCAGGAATTCTTCCCCTTCAAAGGAAAAGGATTCTGCATTGATCATCAAATTGTTTCTACTTTACACAACAGTAATTGCCTGTTTTTCAGTTTTTGTCCAAAAAAAGCAAAGGAAGAGTAAGGAATGAGTCCCTCAGCTGAAGTGGTGTTGCTCTGGTGACATTTGACTTAAATCATTTCAAATGGATTGGAAATTAGGAGGGGAAAACTAAATTTTCAATATTAATTCTAAATACCTCAGACACTGGTTATTTTCCTTTAAAAAGTAAAGATTTTGCACAACGCTTTACAGCCAGAATATTTTGTTACATTTCTAAATTATCGTAGACAGCACCAGCATTGTTCTTCGTGTCAGGGAAAACTCTTCTACCTTTCCAGTATTTTTGTATTTGTTTGCTCCTAATTTTAGCCAAAGCGCACAAGGAGTGTAGCAGAGTGGAAGTACCAGGAGAGGCATTCAAGCTAGATTAATTCAGACCTAAAATAAAGCATAACATTTTTGTGGGATAGCACTTAACACATGGACTGACTTACCTTAGGATTTATGAGTTGATGCTTCCCCATTACTACCAGTCTTTATATCAGGAGTTTAAGAAAGAGAATGTGGGTGAGTGTAGAGTAAATCCTTTCCCAGGATCTGTCCTGATGCTAATTTGTTTTATTTCCATTGTGGAAGGAACCAAGCAGAGTCTGAACTTGGGTTGGATTTCGTGCACTTGCCCCTTCGCCCTGCTTGGTGAGGGAAAAGCAGAAGAGCATTTGGGGCAGCTGGAAGAGGCTGTCAGAGGAGGATGGTGATGGGGTGGGATGGCAGCAGAAGACCCAAGAGGTGGAAGGGAATGTGGGGTGAAGAACATTCCTTCACCCTCCCAGCTGTGTTTTCCAGGAGCCTGAAAAGCACTGGGGGAAGGAAAAAAAACTGGGGCTGGTCTGGCTGGCCCACGAGGAAGAAAATATGAGAGCCTGGGAGTTCAGCTGTGGAAATTCCTGGTTCTCAGGAGCTTCTGGGTTACAATAATGGAGGTTTTACAGTGCTGTTGAGCTGTGTGTTGAAAAAACAATCCTTCAGCTTTCGACTAATTTAGTTACCATCTGTAAGCTGTTTAAGCCATTCCACTTATTTCACTTTCCCCATTTAATTTTGCTCTGCATGCTTTTTCTTCATTCCACCTCCTACACGTGCATCTGTGCAGGCACAGAGAAGAACATAGGTGTGTAACTGAGGATTTTCTAGATACAAAACATAAAACACAGCTGTCACTGATGTTCTCTGTGGGCAGAACAGGGGAATGCTACATTATTACATCCACAGACTGCTGGCATTTTGCTGTTGGGGACCTGTGGCCTGTTCCTCACACCAGTGTATTTTATATAGATACAGAAAGAGCAAAAACATTAAAACAAATAAAAATTAAAGTGCTTTGTGCTACAAAACTCCAACATCGGCATTTGTATAGATGTCTGAGTCTTATTTTGTACAAAACTCAGTTTGCTGCTGGATTTCAGGTTTCAGAGTTAGCATATTGAAGTTGTCCTTAGCTCACCCAGCTGAGCATCTCATATGTTTCATGAGATTCCCCTGGAACCCAGGGGCATATCAGTTGTCGTGGCAAGGCATAGTGAGGTGAGTTAATTAGTAGCATTCCAACATATCCTGGGCTTTATTGGCTAGTAGTGAGGAATCCCAGAAGAAGGAAAGCACTGTAATTGTGCCAGATCCATTCTGTGTTTCCTATAGTTTCACTCTAGAATTTTTCTCATACATATTGTCTGGGTGCCAGTGCTCGTGGTCTCTGAAATTAAAAGCTTTTCTCATAAAGGGGATTATGAGATTAAAAATATTGCTCGTAAAGAGCACATTGATCCTCACTGGGAGGATGACAGACATAAAAACATCAAACTACTGATGTCACAAAATAAAACTAATTTAGGAGATAACATTACATTTTAAAATAAATAGTGGGGATGTATTAGATTTACAAACTGCAAGAACTTTCCTTCCCAGTGTGCTCATTCTTCATTTATCATTTTATAAGAAAACCCCTTTAACTAAAAGTTAGTCTCATACAAATGTCACTTGCTAGCTTTCTTGCTAATCCAGAGGAAATATTATCCTAGTGGTCCCTGAGGTCCAATGTCTAGGTGTTGGATACATGATAAACTTACTTGAAGCTTTCTCAGTGAGATATAGTCCTCTGGAGACAGCTGTGGATTTAATTTTTCAAGCTTTAGTACAACCTAACCTCTTAAAAGTAAGATTTAAGTTTCCCTTGTCAGGTCACTTAAGTGTTTCTTCTTTTATTTTACTTTTCTTTTTTTTTTTTCCTTTTTTTTTTTTTTTTTTCCCTCCTCTGCTACTTGCCCAGACTGTTAATCCCCAGCCTCTGGAGGAAACATTTAACCATCTCAAACCTTTCATGTCTTGATCATTTTTGGTTCCAAAAGACAACACAATTTGGCTTTTGAATCATTCTGGTTTGAGAGTTTCTCTAGAAAGTATCAATGCAAAGCAAACCATTTCCAGTCTGGTAGGTTTCTACGTCAGTTCTAAACAGAGGCGGTTTCTGCAAATTTTGAGTCACTCCTCTGTGTAAGAGCAGTATTTCACATGAAGAGGTGTGTTTCTAGTCTCTGCAATCCATCTTCCTGTGTGTTTAGGCCGTCCAGGAGTTGAGTTTAATCTAGTTTTCTTGCCCCTTGATATTTATCACTTAGTGTTTCAGAAGTGGTAAATTTAATGTTTCCAGGCATGCACAGAATTTAACTGGCAAGTTCCCGGTATTGAGAAACTCCACACAGCTCAGAGACAGGCTAAGGATGAAGGCTGATCGAGCCAGCAATATCACAGGCACTGAAATGTATCCGAAATGCAAGGGATATTACACCCTTGATACTTTTACTGATCCACAAAAAATGCTGCTTTACAGCTCCTGACCTCCCCTCATCTCCACACACACTCACAGGCTTTGCCAGACTGTTCCTTCGCGAGAGCTGAAGGTGCCACGGGTCTTTCAAGGTCGCTTGTCATATTTGTTCTCTACAGCCACCTTTTCTTTTCTTCCTTTCAGCTTGTTTTGCTTTGACTTCCTGAGGAAATCAGTTTTCTCTTGCCTTACCTATCTGTGCATTCATCAGGTTTCTTCTCCCTCCCTCTTAATTACCTCGTGACACGTTGGCCAAGTGCAATCACCACTGAAAGATGTGCACGGAGTCTGCAACTTAATTCAGTTTCTAGAAGTTTGTGTGCTCTGGCTGCCAGGTAGAGGAGGGAGAGACCTGTGCTGAGGTCTGTGCTGAGGGAGAGTTAAGCAGAGTTCAGCTCTTTGGCAGCAGTGAGGGGTCAGTCCCTCCGTGCACACTCTCCAGACAGACAGACAGCACAGAGGAACTGCTGGCCAAGCTGTCCCAGAGCAGCTCCAGCCTGGCTGCAGCACAGGCTGTTTCTTGTCCAGGGAGGATCTTTCCCAACAGATGGCAAGTGAGAGGAGCTATGGGGGTTGTTTCAGATGGAGGCAGAAAGACACACATCTAAAAGAAGCTCTCGTGTTGCTCTGTGGCTCACAGAACTATCTATTTTCCATTTTAGTTCTAACAGTTCTGGCTGAAACAGTGTTCACCACCACTGCTGTGAAATGTGCTGCTGTGTCACATCAGGGAAACCCTGTCTGATGTTTGCCATCCGAGCCAACAGCACAGAAGGACTCACAGAGCTGCAGATCTGAAAGTCTGGATCTTTACATCTCTGCCTCTGCAAAAAGAGATGCAGATTGAGAAGGTTACTCGGTCTCTCTCACCTGTGGTCTGCATCTTTCTTCTTTCTACAGCTCTGTTGTTACCCATTGCACTCTCCTTTCTCAGGGTGGAGTTTTTTTTGTCAGGATGTTCACACTCCACACAAAGGCTGTCCCCTCCTCACATCACCACTTTCATGTCACATCACCAGCGTGTGCCCTGGTTTTCCCACTTGGGAGCTTCATGCCTGGGTCTTCTAAGAGTTCAGGGAAATACCTGCTCTGGCTCTGTGCAGGAGCAGCATGGAAATGCTCAGAGCTAGCCAAAGCACATTTCCTACCTAATGGGTTTAGGCTGCTCCCTAACTCTGCTGCCAGTGGCTGCCAGACACAGGATAACTGGGCAGTCGCTCTGTGGCCTGAGCAGATGGGTCAGTCTCATGCCTTAGGTAGGAAGGATCCAGCTGAGAGGAAGTGGGAAGGCATGTTTTTTCTGGCAGTGTTGTGTGCAGAAGGAGCTTTGATGGTGTGGGTTGCCATCTTCCTTTTACTTTGGAATGGAAAATAAATCCTTGAGAGACTTTTCACCAAAGCATTTCTGGCAGATGCATGCCAGAGCTGAAAGACATTAAGGCTAACTTATCTCCCACTTGCCCACTTCTCCCTGAGGGGTTTCTGCATTCCTTTTTGTGCCGTTTCATGAGTGTGCAACATCCTCTTTATTCCCTCTCACCAGACCCCGATCTGCTCTGATCACTCCTTTAAACTTTCTTCTTACATGCAGCCTTCAATGGCCAAGCCAGGCAGTTTCCAGAGCCCTCCTTGCTTAGAGCTGTGCCTGCATTCTTAAACAGAGCCGTGGGGGCATAGGAACTGTGCACACACACACGGCTACAGCAGACGTGATCCTGCATTTTCCAAACCCCACAAGCCTCCCCTCTCAGCCAGGAGGAGACTTTTGTTAGCTTTCACCTCAGAAAGGAGTTTTACCCTGCCCTTGAGCCAACAGAGGGCAATAGACTCAAAATTCAATATTGAAAAGAAATGCTTTTAAAAGTCGGCTCAGAACAGCCCAGCCCTTGCTGTATCTGGAGTCACATATCACAGTGAAAGGCGGCATTCCACGCTGGACCTAAAACCTTCTCAGGCTCCATCAATTAAACCACCACATCTGGGGTGGAAGAGACTCAGCAAGGAACTCTCACTAGGGTTCAATAAGAACCAGATGTTGTGGGCACAGCTGTCATGCTTCTTATCAAGAAGAACAGAGCAGCCCCTGCTGCAGTTTCATCAGGAACCCTGCCCTTCCTTCCCTTCATCCTCGGCACTACTGAGCGTCCCTAACCAGAACCAAATAAAATCCTCACGGCCAAAGCGTTCAGTCCTCCCCAAATATTGCTGTTTGTGTTAGCATACTGTTTGTGGATCTCCAGATCAGGGTCCTGCTAGGACTCTCACTATGCTTGGGACACGATCTTCAAGCTGCCTCTCCTCTCAAGAGTGGCTTCACTCACTCCCTTAGTAATGAAATTTAGTGTTGGCACCATGGCTAGAAAGATTAGAGGGAAAGAAGTGTGTGTTCCCCCCATAGGGATAGAGCTCTGGCCAATTTCAGTTACATTAATTTTAATATATTTACCCATAGGGCTCAGATGCCGCGTTTTGTTGCTTTAGATGGAATTCCAGATTGCTGAATTCCAATTGTATAAACGATAACAGATTGCTGCTGTGACTGCACCCATGAAAGCGCCTGGGAATTGTGCAGGATATGCCCTGAAGGCTGTGAGTCATCCTGACCTACAAGCACTGAACTCTGCTTTGGAAATGTGGTTCAAAGCAAGGGTTTCTCCTGAGACATCAGAAGTCTTATCCTCCCAAGGTTGGGTCTTTGCCCAAGGACTTGCTTTGCTCTGCAGTTCCTTGCCACAGAGTGATTTTGAAAGACTGATTGGTCCGCTGGAGACATTATTCTTGTTTGCACTTGTAAATGATACACTGAAACCAATTCTACCTGAATCTGATTATAAATAAGCAAATAAAAAATTAGAAGAGAAATAGCCCTGAAAACAGACCAAAACATTTTGTTTGGCCCGGCACAGAAATTTTTTTGTGTGTGAGAAAAAGGCAATATTTCAGTTTCTCATCAACCCAAAGTACTTTTTTTTATTTTTTTGATAGTTCCACAGTCAACTCAAAACTAAACTATTTCCACAGTAATGACTTTGAAAACTGCTAAGTCTGATTGGACCCATGAGTGGCGTTCAGGATTGTGACTAAGAGTTCTGGACCTCAGCAAGTCAGACAATTTGTGCATGCACTGTCATATTGCTGTTTTCCAGCCTGACAGCCAGACAGGGGCGTTCACTGCTGCTCTGAACGAGCCACCGAAGCTGCAGCCAGAACAATCCAGGCAGCAGGCAGCTATAAAGGTTACCAGCTGCCATCCAACCTGCAGCTGTTCTGCACTGCCCTCGGAACTGCACGTGTGCCCTCTGCCCGTGCCTCTTCTGTCGACATCACCCTGTGCTTCTCAGGAACTCTTAAAAACCTGTTGTCAAGGATAAAACAAAAATTACTTGCTCTATTCCTGACAGCATGGGCTGAGCGTGAGTGTGAGGGAGAAGAAGGACTGTAGGGGCCTTTCTAAGATAAAGAGAAATCTTACAACAGTCCTGATGGCTTGTCTGTGTGGAAATCAGATTGTGTTTTGTAAGCAGAGAGCAGTCATTTAAAGGCAACATTGACCCTTTGTGATCTGTGTGATACGTGGAGCTTGTGCACATGTTTTTGTTTTCCTCTTCTGTGCAGCTGATGTGTTTCAGAAGCAGCGTGTACAGCTCAAATCTGTAGAGACACGTGGTTGCCTACTAATGTAAAAGCAAGTCCAGCTTCTCTTTCAATATCCTGATACTCCAGCGAGCAGATCTGCCCTGGATCTTGCAGCAACTCATCCTAAGCCATCTGATACCTTGTTTTAAGTGGGCTACTTAGGCAGAGATGAGCTGCAGGTGTTTTAAGAGGAAGCCGCTCTAGCTGATCCCTAATTTTAATTTCTGCTAAACCTCTTGTCGCAGAACTGCCTGATCTCACGGGAAGGAAGTCACACAGAGGAACTATTTGCTTACCCACATAAATACAAGCACATTCTTATTTTAGACCAAAAGCTGTTCAAGCCAATGAATGTCAGGCATTATGAATGTGTTAGGCTGTTAGTTTAGTTTAGTTTACTCCACTTTATCCATAGCTCTGGATTCTCCAGGGTCCCTACCACCAAGACAAAGCCTGGGTAGCTGGCTTCAACTTCAGAAAGAATCAAATGGCCATTTGGGAAAGGAAACTAAAGTTGAGATGTGGGTTTGCTCACATTTCAGCAGTCACACCACAGGTAGTATGGGTGTCATCGTGCCCATACTCAAACCCCACACTTCTTGTTAATGCAGACGTGGGATGTGTAATAGTGCTTGAATTGTTGACAGCTTCTGGGTGGACTGATACTAGTCCTGTCCAGAATATGAGTTTAGGAGACAGCGTGAACCACTTGTGAGTTGTTCTTGGCAGAAAATATTAATATGCTGATGATGACAGATAGAAAATGAAGCATCCACTTTGTGAAAAGAAAAAAACTAAGAAACCCCCACCAAAACAACAAACCTAACCCTGCTATTTATGCATTCTTTATTACACAGCTCTGGGCACAAATTTGTTTGATCTAAGTTTTGACAGCAGTAAGAAGTGCTTTGAAAGTGCTTTAAAAGGCTCAGTGCTCCTGAGATTCACTCGCTTAGCTGCACTAGGGTCTGAGGACCAAGGGTGTGTCCACAGCAGCTCATGGATTACAGAGCTGCAGCAGGGATTTGATCACATGCAGGTAAAGTAATAGAAGTAGTGTTCATGCAGCCTTCTGGAGATCTTCACTCTTTCTGTGTAGGGCTGTGAGTCAAATCCACCACTAATTTATCTAAAAGAGTTATAACCAATATTCACCCTGAAAAATGAACCCTGGTTTTTTTTTTCAGAACTGTTATTTCTGACACATTTGTTCGTATTGGGTGAGAACAGCACTATGGAAAGACTAGTGTGGGTGTCATTGTGCCCAACAATTCTTATGGGGTTTATGGTGTCTGGTAAGAGGAAATCTCACTTTGCTGAGTGAAACCAGGATTACCTTTGGCTGTTTACCTTTATTTACCTTTGGCACCCCCTGGAGCACACCTCTCTGGGAGGATGGATACAGCCACTGCCATCCCACTGTTCCAGCCCCCAGACTGTGGCACATGATGAATTCCCACATGTCAGCTGTGAGCTGGACTAGGGAACCGATCCCACTTAAAAGAAAATCAGGTTATTTTTCCAAATAAGATTTATTTTCTGTGGTGAAGGCTGGGTCACTTTTGTGCTGTTCTTAAAACCTTGGTCAGGTATTTTTGAGGAGGTTGCAGAGCTGCTGGGGATGTTGGGCAGCCCATTTGTATTTGGAGCATCCAATCTCCTGACTGTGTTTCTGCAGTGCAGCATGCTGATACTGCAGATGCTGGAACAAACAGCTCAAAAAGGGTTTTTTCGCTTTTGCTTCACACTTTATTAGGACTCAGTTTGTGTAGAGGCACATCCATGTTTTATCTTCTGGCCTTCCCCTTGAGTGCCCTGCACTGGAGAACTAATAGTGAGGGAGAGACACGGAAACAAAATCACCCTGCAAGAGGGAGATTCTGGATAATATCTGAGTTCTTTTGGAGAGAAAATGGAATAGAATAAGAAAAATACAATTGAATTAAAGCCACTCATTTTTGGAGTATTGGATATATCTAACTATGGATGAGCAATTTCCTGGTGGATTTTTTTTTGTTTGCTTGGGTTATTTTTTTTTTTCCACCTTCCAGCACCTGCTGGTTCCAGAGGGCGACGCTCCAGGGATCAGTGTGAGCCAGTGCCAAGCATTTCTCACTCCCCTCTCGCCCGCCTCCACCCCCTGCCACACACCCCGATATAGAATGACAGCACATTGCCACAATTTAAATGACACTGCCTCTGCCCCCTCGGAAGGACAGGGCCTCCAGAGAACACCAGCCACAGCAGCTGTCCATTCTCCCCCAAAAAATATCTTCATCATGGCCTATAAAGCAGCACATTTGGCCTTTAAGTCGCGCTGGCACAAGACGGACGAAGAGCTCTGCCGGCACAGCATGTCCTTTGTCTTGCACAAGGCAATCCAAAATGACTTCTTCAAGTGTTACCTTTATCTGCTGGAAAAGCTTCCCCTGGGTGAGTAGCCATGGGCAGGAGTGTCCGTGTGTGCTCTGGGAAGATGGATCGTGTCAGATGGTGGAGGGCAAACGCGTTACTGACAGGGAGGAGGAGGAGGAGGAGTAGTTTGGAGAAGCCCAGCTCAAGAGACTGCAGTGCTCCCTAAAGATTTTGGAACCGTGTCTCCCAACTCCCTCTAATCCAGTAGGCTGTCGTTTCACCTAAATACTCCACAGATTCTTAGAGGAAGGCAGGGGAAAGACTTGCAAGGGTGAACGAGAAGTTTGGTTTCTGGCCGGCCCTTCCTATTTTTTGCCATAATTTGTGTAAAACATGCTTTGACCTGTTTGGAGCTTGGAAGGACAAATGCAAAACTAGCAGAGCTGGCAGGTGGTTCTTTCTTTTGCCTGATTCCTGTTTTTGTTGTCAGTTTGGGTGTCCTTAGCTCTGGTGTTGGTATTGTTTTGGACAAGTGCCTGAAAGGTAGTGATTTCAATTTTTTTTTCAAGAGTCTTTGTTAAGGAGATCTCTGCAGCAGATCTTGCTCTCTGGGAGGAAAATGCTTCCAAAAAATTGTTTATAGACAAATACAGAGTGCCAAGAGGTTTTGGTGGGTTTTTGGGGGGTTTTTTTAAGATGTAGAAAATGAATGTTCATTTCTTATTAAAATTTGACCCTAAATAAGAAACAAAATTTCCCTTTGAGAATAAAGCTAAAAAGTACATTTGACTTGAGTCTGTATAATGTTAACATGTCCTGTTTTAAGCAGAATTATTCAGCCTACACTCAATGTCAGAACTCTAAGAATTTTCAGATGGGAAGGATGAACAATCTGTTTAACTGAATTCTTGGGGGTTCCTTTCTAATTGAATGATCTATTTAGGCAAAAGGAATATCTTACCTGTTTGTGTGAACTGTACAGATACCAGTGATAACTCTGCTCAAGAGGGTAGAATTCATTAATACTGTAAAGAGAAAAAACATTTCCATGGTATCTTTGTATTTTTAATGTGGCTTTTTAAATGCAGCAGTATCTGCAGCTATTTAAAATGAAACATGGAAGATAAGTACTCCTATCCCTAGTGGTAGGTAGCGTGAACAATGGAAAAAAAAGGAAAGATGGAAAGAAAGAGAAATCAATTAGAAGTTGATGGAATCCCACAAAGTCAATGGAAATGTTATTTTTGCATTCCTTTTGAAAATAAACACAACTTATTAGAAACTGAGCAGGATTTCCTACAGTGTTACCTGCTAGTGTAAGTACCACTACATCATTTTAAGGTTCGAAGGTATCATTATGAGCATCTAACTTAGAACTGAGTGTAAAAATTCTGGCATCATGCTTGTAACTTGCCTGGGTCACAGTATGCATTTATGAACACAAAAATACTTTGGTTTAAGTGTTTCATATGGCTGAGAAGCCATCAGTCACCGTTCAGCTGTTTCCAGGCCTAATTGCTTCACTCATAAAACTGTAATTATTTCTTGTCTGAATTTCATTTGAATTTCCATTCCTGGCCAGCAGGCTTTATAAAATGTTCCTATCAGACCAAAGGTCCCCTCTGCCAGGATTTTCATGACCTGACTCATTAAAACTTAACTAATGATCTTACAAGCCTTTTGCCAGCTAATCCAAATTACTTGGACTCCGTGGAAGAGGGACAGTGAGCCCAGCCTTCACGTGAATATGCAGCATGTCTCTTACTCCGTGGTTATTGTTATGAAGTAAAATGGACATGAGGACAGGTGGGGTGGTTCATGTGCTGTGGAAACACGTCCAGGGAACTTCACACCCTGCTGTGATGTCAGGGTCTGGCTTGGGTGACAGTCAGGCAGATAAAAAATGTTTGGGTGATGGGCTCAGAGAGTTGTGGGAAAATCTTGAACTCAGTGGAATCCTACGAGGGTCTGTCCTGGGACCTGTCCTGTTTAGAACCATGGTATGGTTTGGGCTGGAAGGCACCTTAAAGGCATCTGGTTTCAACCCCCCTGCCATCTTTATCAGTGACCTGGAGGAGGTGGAGGACTGTTTTACTGTTTAATCATCACACCCAGAGATTGCAGCCTACTGCCAGGACTTGCCCACAAGCTCTAAGCCAGGACTGCCATCCAGAAGCATCTAAACAGGTTGGAGGAAAGAGACAGCAGCAATTCAAATCCCCTGAAATGCCAGCCCAAATGGCAGGTCGTGTACCTGGGTAGGAAAAACCCCTTGGAGGGATCAGTGTCTGGCCAGGGAGTGCCCTCCCGGTGGGGTTTTGGTAGGCAGCAGCTGAATGTCCTGGAAGTGAAGGCAGCCAACAGAACCCCAGGATGAATTGACAAAAGCATGGCTAGTTGAAGGAAGGAAGTGGTGGTCCCCTTTTCTGCAGCTGTCATTAGAGCCTGTGTGTGGACCCTTGGACTGTGGGAAGTGACATGGAATGAGCTGGGAGGTGTGTGGTGAGGGAACCGGAGCATGGAAAACAGACAAAGGGAGTGGGGCATGTTCAGCCAGGAGAGAGACCAAATATCATCCTGCTAGTACTTACAGAAAGGTCATCGATAAGATGGAGCCAAGATCTGCACAGCTGTGTGTGGCAGGAGGACAAAGGCTGGTGGCCATAAATCAAAAGTAGTCCAGACTGGCTATAAGGAAAAAAAATCTATTTATGTGAGGACAGTCGGGTACTGGAACAGGTTGCTCAGGGAAGTTGTACAATTCTCCATTTCTGGAGGCTTTCTAAACCTAGCTGTCTAAACTCTGATGAACCTCAACTGACATCATGTCTGTCCCTGCTTGGAGCAGCAGTCTGGACCAGAGACTTCCTGAGATCTCTTTCAACTTGGACTGTCCTGTGACCCAGTGCTGTCTGTGATGGAAAGGACAGATTGTGGCAGGTCTGAACATCTCTGCATAATGACAGTTTCCAGCTCAGTTCAGAGCAGACCTGAGCAGAAATGAGCTGAACTCCTCAGGCTTCAAGACTAGAGCCAAATATCTCTGCGTAAACAGTGTCAAAGGACTAGAGCAACACCGTGACCTTGCAGGGAAGTTAAGTGTGTGCTTAACCCTACTTAGGAATAATAACACTGAAACCAAGCCTCACACTGAATCCTGCAGTGCTGCCCAGGGTCAGCAAGGTCCAAAGCTTCCTTCAAACTCTGCTGACTCCACGCTCCCCCCACTCCATTGCTGGGTTCAGTGCTGGAGCTCTTCTGGGCGTGTTTATTTAGGAGCTGAGCGTATCTGGTATCACAGCCTGTTAAGAGAAACATGTCACTTTTACAGACCAGGCTAGCATTTATAAATAAAAGACATGAGTAACTTCAGGCCCTGATCCAACAATGTACTTAAACGTGTGTGAGAGCCCTTAAGCTTAGTGGACTTTATTGGAGCTACTCAGATGCTGGAAATTATGCACGTGTTTACACGGGCTGTGGGACTCAGTGCCAGTGGGCTGAGCTCTGCAGTGGAAAGCTGAGAAGATCCATCCCTGGAGACAAATATTCCTGCATGTGGGACACGTGGCTGTCAGTAAAATCTGCTTTGGGGGTGGGATGATGTTCATCCTCTATAAAACAGAATTTACATGGTGCTCAGACCACAGTAGAGAGGTGGATTCTACCATCCACACAGATAACTGTTTTTCAACTGATGCACAAAGCAGATGTTGCATTTAAAAGGGAGCACTCAGCCAAACTGGAATTAGTTCAGTATCTTGCAGAAAGCAATTGGAGCCACAAAGTAATGTTCACAAATAAAAACTTCAAAAAAATTACTTGCAACATTTACTTCTGCCAGGGAACTTTAGCTGAGGAAGCCCTGAAGTCAAGAACTGGAAGTCAGTATACTGCAGGTTGGGGTTGCTCTGGGTCTTACGTATTATGTGGTCCATTTCTTTAGAGATTTAGACCAGATGCACTGGAAAACAACATTTTTAACTGATCCATAAGCAAATATGAAAGATAATGTTTTGAACTTTGCAGGGCAGAAGGCTCAGGTGGATAGTGCCTGTCTAGTCCACACTGGTTGTCATTCAGCTGTAGATCACCACTCTGCATCCCGACTATGTTTGCAGTGACTGAAAATTATTGATGTCCCATGACTGGAGTGACCTTTAGGGAGCCAGTCTGTGCCCTCAGCCTGCTTGAGCAGTGGGTTTGCTTCAACCATCTCCGCTTGGGGACTTGCCAGCAGATTCAGCTGAGGGACAAGTATGCCATGAAAAAGGTTATTCTTTACTGGAAACACATTTCTGACCTTAAATCTTACAAGTTACCTGCCCTAACACTGAAAACCTCATATGTTAGACAGCTGCCTGCCCTGTGATGTCTGAGGAAGTTGCAGCCTGAGTTGTTCTATCCTGCTCATGCCCTACTTTACGGAATTCATTGAAGGCAGGCTGTGCACCCATAGCAGGCCTCACAAGTATTTAATTTCCTGATGCATGAGGCAGTCCCACATGGGTCATGGAAAAGGAGATGCCTCTGGCTAGGCAGGTCCTGTGATGAGGGGGAAGCATGGCTACAACCCTGACAGCCAGCAAGGACATGTGGTGCTTCTCCTTTGAGGGAAGATTCCTGCTAGCTGGCATGATGCCTTCCGTTTTAGCTTTCATATTTTCCAGATTCTCTCCTACATTAATACATAACTCTGAACTTCATATAAAGAGTGTTAGCGAGTTCTCCTCCCAGCTCAGTCAGACAAATCAATCCTTTTCCAGCCCCAGAACCAAGGACACCGCTGCAGCTTCAGGCCCAAAAGGTGCAAACAACAGCAAACTGAGGAGAGCAGCCTGGGAGGATGGGACTACATAACCTGGAGCTGTAATTGGACAATTAACCCCAGTATACAAATGGACCAAAGCTTATAAAGGTGTGAAACTCGTGACCGGGTTCCATCTTGGGTGTAGCCACAGCCAGGCTCTTGCACTGCCCAAGGTGTTTTCTGTGAAAGTCTTTTAATAAATCCTCACTTTATTCCTTTGGCACAGCCTAGCCTCTGTTCTAGGTAGCCTCAGAGGCATCAGGCAAACCTGCTCCTCATCCCTGTGGTGCTGTTGCTGGAGCCTGCATGCCAGGCACAGCTGTGAGGCAGAGCAGAGGTGAGGTTGATTTGCTGTGCCTGGGTCGTGCACTGGGAGAGTTGGCGATGCTGCAAATTCTGAGAGGAACGAGCAACACTGAGGGAGCAAGAGGTGGAAATCACCTCGATAGACCTCACACTGTACAAGTGAGGCTGTGGGTCCACAGAAAAAAACTTTGGGTCCAGTGCCCCTCTTTTCATGGGCCCATGTCCTTGCATGCCCTGGGGAGGGAAACATGCATAAAAACATCTTTGCATGGAGAAGTTTCTGTGGATGCTCACCCAGAGCTGGTTTTGAATGCCAGCACACAGGGCAGGGCTCTGGGGCCCCAGATGGCCCAGGAGGAACTGCAGTCAGCTGGTGTGTGCGTGCAAGTCCTGGCAGGAATTCTGCAAGCCTGATATTGGTTCTGAGTGAGAAATGTGAGAGCACACACTCCAGATCTGATATCCTGAACACCACATTGTCAGGCTCACGTTTTGAGTAGAAGGACTCTGAATATTTGTTGTTTGTGCTGTCCTGGTGTGCAGACAGCCTGTAAACACCTTTTTTTCAAGCTAGCAAAATGGCATAAATCACTGTCCCTTGACAGTTCCATGAAACAACCCCTGGAATCATCACTGGGCTCTTTCTTATATGGAAGATCTTGCAAAGCCAACACACAGGGATTCAGTTCAGTTCAGCAGACAGGCTGACCTCTTAAATAGACCAAAAGGCAACACAGAGAAGACAAGATGGTGCCACTTCTGGATAAAGACAGAGATCCCTTACTGCAAAAATCCCAGCCACCGATGGAGTTTTTCCCCAGGCTCTGGGACCCACCCTGGCCAAGTTGTTCTGGGGATTGGCTGCTGCCCCCTTCGTATTAATTTCTTCAGCTAAATGGTTTCTTCTGAGTTTGTGAATATAATCAGTGGAGTGTGTAAAACTCCCAGGTTTGACCCTTGCTGGGCTCAGTGCTTCTTGTGGTATAAATTTCTCAGGCATAACATAAATGTGTAATGGATTAAAGCTTTAATAGTATCCGTTCAGCAGTTGACTTAAGCAGGTGATGACAAGAGGGGCTGGTAATGCTGCTTTTGTTGGATGAGGGATATGCTGGGCATGCTGCTTATATGTAACCCAATAGCACTATTCTGTTCTGAGTGGTCCTTGGTGGTAATTATTCCCTATCCTACTTCCTTTGTCCCCCCCTCATTTGCCTCCAAAGTGTCACTCTCCTGCTGAGGATGGGCAGGCACACACTTATCATTCCCCACTGAGCTTGCTTGCCCTCAATTAAATACATTCCAGGCTCATATTCAGGGCCTCTGGCCTTACTCTCCTCCTCGGTGTGGAGGGCATAATTCCTGTTCCCCAGCCTGCACAAGCCTATTCAGCCTCTTCCCAGCAGCAGCTGGCAGTGCTCCCATGGATGTTTGAAGATGCAGGGACAGAGAGCTGCTCCCTGGTCCTTCTGTGCAGCTGGCAGGGAGCTCTCCCTGTCCCTCTTGTCATGAGCTCAGAAGGTGTTTGCTGCTGGATCGTTTCCAGTCCCCTGAGCTGCAGCAGGGCTGGCCCCCCGCTGCAAGGTGGTGCTTGCAAAGGTTTTTCCCAGTGTGACTGCATCCCTCCTCATTGCTTGGCCTCCACTGTCAGGCTTGGAGTTGTGGTTTTGGGGGAAGGTCTGTCACACACACAGGAGAATGCTTGGGCACTTGTGTGCATGAAGGAGGCAGTCAGAGGTAATGATTTCCAAGCAAAATTGCATCAGTCTGAACTTTTGAGCTTTGAATCCACACTTTTGATATGCCGATGCACATTGAGTACAGAAAACCCCAGGATGTGGAGGATAGACCTCGGTTTTTAATAATAAAGGGCAAAATAGCCCTTTATCCAGCAAAACTCACAGGTTTTAATGAATCAGCTCCAAAATACTGATTGCTGTATGTTACCAACAACAGGGCCAAGCAATGAAAAGAAGCATCCAAGCCTCTGGCACACAGGAACCTTTCAGTATATCACCCACTGATTACCTTGCTCCTTGACCTGTGCCAGACGAAAATTTAGGACTGTCTCTTCTAAACTGTGTCCCCCCCGTGTACTCATTTAGGCCTGAGACTACCATCTGCTCCTTGGTTCAGCTTACTTGCACTGCCACAGACCATACAGTATCACTAAAAATAAACCAGAGCAAGTGCCTCATTCATCCACTTTCTTCCTGCTGCACTCTCAGTGCAGCTGTCAATGGCTGGAAAGCATATCTGGAAATGTGCACAGCAGTTGGGTCAGTGGTAGCAGAAATGATGACCCTATGGCATAGTAGTAAATGCTGCCCACAGCTTTTCCAGGAAAAATCTGACCATTTTATGTCCTTGGCACGCGCGTTCACTTCAAACCTGAAGTGATTTTTCACTGACATGAAAGCACAGAGTGATGACTGAAATGACTTCTGAACCTGGAAAGCACCGAATTTGCATGAGGAGGGCTGGATCCCTTCGAGGTCTTGTAGGATTCAATCCAACACCTCTCCTTCCACCGCTGCTTTAGAAACAGATTTGGTGTTTTGAGGGCTCAACTTCAGTTGACAGATCTCCGTCATTGTGCCTCCAGAGCAATTAACTGAGCCAGAAATATCCGTCACTAACGATAAAACGGTGATTTTTCTGCTTGCAGTGAAACTTTACGCTCTGACAAGTCAGGTCATCAACGGGGAGATGCAGTTCTACGCCAGGGCCAAACACTTCTACCGGGAGGTGCCCGCCACCGAGGAGGGAATGATGGGAGACTACATCGAGCTCTCCAACACAGACGTTGAATCCTCCCGGGAATTTCTCAGGAAGTTTGTTGGGGTGAGTCATTTCATCTCACCTTCTGCAGTGTCGAAAATGGCGCGCACGGTGCCCGGCCACGCCTGGTTCAAACGGCACCGCAGGCCACGTCTGATTCGCAGTCACAGGTCTGCCAGCCCGTTCATCTGCCCGAATACACATTTTGCATAATCTTACATCATTATTTGCCTGCTTTATGTCCTTTTCTAATGCTCCCAAGCTGCAACGAGGATTGTGCAAGGGGTTCTTGTAGCTGGGTTTGAGTGACAGATTAATTCTGAGTGCAGCTTTGGGACCTTTCATAAGATCCTTGTTGGCTTCACAGATTTGTCTGTGCAAATTCTTGCAGTCCAGTTGGGAAACAAGCTGAGACTAAATGCCCGGTTTCTGGTTTGCCTATTTATACATACTTCTGAGAATGCTGCAGCAAAACCCATCATCTCCCACACATTGGAAGCATATAGAATAAGCTACACATTATTAGGGAGATGATTTTTCCTTAAACATTCCAGTGTCACTGAACACCTTTTCAGGTAGATTGCTGAAGGTCTGTAAACATCTTTAAAGGCCTGCTTTGGCCTGAATTGCAAGGAGATGCCATGTGGGATTTCAAGAGCAGTATCATTTTGTTCCTTAGGTTTCTGAAAATCCTGTTGAGTGCTAAAAATGTCTTTGGGAATCTGAAAATCTTTAGGAATGTGTCCTGATGGTTTTCTGACTGCCCTTCCCTCTTGCCAGGGAAGGAGCCCACTAAATCAGCTCAACAACAGTATTAGATTTTAAAGAATCCGCAAACAAATTTGTTAAGTTCTCCAGCAGAGAAAATGACTAGTTCTATACAATGCTACCATAGATCTTTAATTTTCTGCTCAAATGTACAAATTTGGGATAGCCAGACAACCTTTTTTTAGTCTTAATGATCCACTGTGGGAAGAAAGCTCAATAGGTTAATTAGATGTTGTATATGGGAAAAAATCCTGGCACAGTTTAAAATGGATTGGGATGGAAAATGAGTGTGGCTTGACAACAGATAGAAATCATGCAGAGCAGTGAAGAGCAAGTGATGGCAAAGTTTGCTGTACCTGATGGAGGGAGACTTTTGGGGCCATGAGCTCGAAAAGCACAAGTGAACAGCTGCATTTTTCTTTATCCACAATCATTTGTACCAATGCTGAGGCAAAAAAGGCTTCTCAGAGCCTCCCTGTATCCCGCTGTCAACAAACACAAAATGAGAAAATACAAAGGAGGTTCAGTGAAGACCTGAACCTGATGGTAACATTTCAAAATGACGTTTCTGAAAACCGCATTTTCCGAAGGAAAATGAAATGCAGTTGGGGCACATTCCTTAAATCTCATTTAAGTCTTGTTTTAAGGACATCTGTGGCATTCAAGTGGTGCATGTGTGTGTGCTCAGGGGAGGGTTTCACCCTTCCTAGACACCACATAGATGCAGTTTCCTGCAGGAGGTTTGTGTCACACTCTTGCATTTTCTCCTCTCCAAGACCCAAAAAGGGAAGAAGTACAGTCTGTGACAGAGTTTCACATGCCAAGGAGGAATCATACCCAATGCATCAGCTATGACGACAGATGCAAAATACTCCAGAGCAAAATCTCTACTCCTATAATTAGCCAGGGATAGAAAGGATACCCTGAATGGCCGAGATCAAACAAGAAAAAAAAAAAAAAAGGAGCAGAATGGAGGCTGCACTTTTTGCTTGTTCTGACTGAGTTTATTAAAGCCTGTCCTCTGTTGAGATGTAGTCAATTGATTATGTTACTCATGGTTTATTTTCTTCTCTTACTACTGGAATTTAAATCCTGCTCAACCAGATACAGATATTTAGTGGCTTTTTGTAGCAGTGACTTTATAATAAAGCTAATGAACTGTCTTACCAAGTTTATGACTCTATTAATTTTTTTTTAACCCATACTGTGATCGAGATAGAAAAAAAACTCCTATCTGCTTCACCCTAATATACTTTCTCTTTTCCAAAGAGAAGTTTAATAAAATTCAAAAGTAGGAAAATTTATTTCAGATTAAATGAACTGATTTTTTTTTTATTGTTTCACCCTCTGACAAACTTTTCCCCTTGTTTTCAAGAGCTCAAGTCAGTTCCAAAATAAAAAATGCTCCTTAGAAATGAAAAGTTGACAAGTTTGGTTTCTTTTTTCCTTGAAAGTTATGAAAAAAAAAAATTACTTTGACATTTTCAACATTCTTTCCCATGTTATTTTGGCCAAAAATTATTCTCTAGATTTGAAATACCAGTTTCACAGAGAGCTTTATTCTTTTAAAACTTTACAGTCAGGCAAAACCAGTGCTCCCTGAAGAAATACTTGCCCAGTTCCACTCGAATTACCCCTCTTGAGTGAGTTTGGCTGGCGTGGAAATGCCACACAGTGACATTTCCCTTCCATGACTGATGGTGCATACCTTCAGGTACGGCATTTCTTAGCGCGATCCTTAGCCCCACTGTAAACTGAGCTACAGATTTCTTTACCATGGGAGAGTTTCTCTTGCCTGGGCACATGGAAGGAATTACAGAGAGGGGCTGAGGGCTTCACTTGTATTTTAGCGTGCCTCCTTCGCGGGCGAGCCGAGCGGCGTTGAAAGTGCCACTGTGCTCGAGTTAAGAGGTTTTACGTGTGTGTGGGCAGAACTCAAACCAAGAGCAACACGGCTGGAGCCAGCAGTGCTCTGCAGACAAGCTCCAGGCTGTCTCAGCTGCAGGGTTATCAGCACGGCCCTGGCCCTGCACGTTTATGGCAGCGTGCTCGTGCCTCGATGCCCGCACAGCCGCTGCGCTTCCAAGTGCCTAATCCGGAGGAAGTGAGGAAAAAAAACCAAAAAAGAGAAAACAGAGAAAACAAAGGAAGCATTAATTCAGCATCGGCAGTGAGCTGTAGGTGTGTAAAATGTTACACGTGGAGGTTATATTGACTTTACAGCTCCCTTGCTGCCCTCAGCGCTCTCTCCCTTTCTTGCCCCCAACTCATCGGCGTGACTAGTTACTTGCTGAGTGAAAACTTCTTGAAAGTGATTTTTCTCCAGTTTGATCAGGGTGACAGAAGAGATGTTGTTGAAAACATGCTCTTTTTTATTTATTTGGAAGGAAAACCCCTGGGATTTTTATCTAGTTCTTGAACTCTGATTCCTCGTTTTGTCCTATATAGCTTCACTGCTTTTTTGCTCTTTCAAGACCTGAAGTAGCACCAGGAAAAAATCCCAAAGCTCTTTTATTCAGAATGAAATTTATGAGTGCCCTATTTAGCTTAAGAGAACAATTTTGGGGTGTATATGTGTCCTAAAGGACAGTGGTTCTGAGTAATGGGAAGCAAGTAGTCAGAGGAGCAGTCAGTCTCAAATTTTGAAGCCTGTTCTGGCTTTACAGTTTTCACTTATACTATTTTTTTAAATAAGGAGTCTGATTTTCAACTCAATTAGACTTTTGGGAAAATGTTTGCCTTCCAAGGAAAATGTTAATACTCTGTCAAAGCCCTGAGCACTTCCAAACTGAAAATATATGAGCTGAACATGGAATTATGTCAACATTTTCATTACGAACGGAGCCGTGGTGTTTCACAGGGCTTCTCAGCTGACTGCTCGAAGCTCTCACTCCTTTCCAGCAAAGTGTGGGATCGAACTTCATCTCCCATGACTGTTCCCTTTCGTTCTTCTCGATGGCACACAGAGATGTGTCACCAGAGGTCCTTGCTGTGGCGTGTCATGGGAGATGAATTCCCTGTTTTGAGCGAGGTACTGTGACTGTAGATTCTGTGAAACACAAATGTTGAAGGAATTACCTGGCTTTTTTGTTGAATTCTGTTGGTGGTTTTGGTAAATCATCCCAGTTTTCTCAGCAGCCTTCTCAAAGATTTTCAGTTAATCCCATCAAGTGTACACCTGAACGTATCTGCCAGCCAACAGTATGGAAATCCACCTTGCAAAGATTCAAGGCACAATTCCTTCTCCTG
Source organism: Regulus satrapa (assembly GCA_013396955.1). Taxonomy (NCBI): domain Eukaryota; kingdom Metazoa; phylum Chordata; class Aves; order Passeriformes; family Regulidae; genus Regulus; species Regulus satrapa. The sequence continues at coordinate 136,250 of VWZN01009636.1, forward strand.
CCCTCAACTCCTTGTTACCTCTAAGTCTAGTCCTCAGCAAAGGACTAGACTGCCTCAGCAAAGCACCACATGCTCCAAAGTGCAACCTATGGATGAGGAATGGCTCCCATTTTGTGCCTAGCTGCAAACAGGTAGGCTCCAGAGCCAGCTGGGTTGAAGGTCTGTGGACTCATGCAGACATCAGGGGATTAATCTCCCAGGGCACACAAATTTGGAGCAGCAGCCCTGGGCACTAGTGAGAGCCCTTGAGGGCCGAGTGCTCTTTCTACAATTACTGTGTGTAATCAGATGCTCGCCTGGGCTATTCATAGTCATGTCATTGACAGTGCTGTCCTTTGACCTTAACAATCTACTGAATTACCCACTGAAGCCAGGCCAAAAAAGTGTGAGTAACATGATTTATGTTCATTACAAAGTGGGGGGTCTCCCAATAAGCAGGAGGAGCAAGACTCTTCCTGGGCTCATTGCCTTTGAGTGCAGTGAAGTTGCAGCAGGGACTTTGGCCCACAGCTTTCACTTCAACACTCAGTGCCAGGGAAAGGACAGGGAAAAGGTGTTTACATTTGCTTTTAAAGTATTTGTTTAACAGATAACTTTGGCCAGGGCAGCTCCTATCCCACAGTCAGTGCATGTGTAGACTCAAAATTTCTGTTTTACAGAACAGCAGCAGGCTCTTAAGAGCTGTTTTATAGCTAGAATGGAAGCTTTAGGGGTGAATTACAGCTTTCATTATAAAGCTTCATTATTTACAGTGCTTCATTATTTTCTCATGGTCACAGCCCTTGTGCCACATTTTTTCATGTCTGATCTCTGTCCAAAGATGACATTTATATGAAGAAAAAAGGAACAGTTAAGCAAAACCTAGTCCATCATCTTTCTTGTTCCTATGCCTAAAAGAGGAATTCTGTATGTGCTCCAGCCCAAACTTCTTGAGTTTTCATAAGTTACCAACACTCCAAGATCTCTGTTCAAACATAATTTGTTTTGAGAACTGCACTTTGATCCTGGGAATTCTGTATATCTGCAGAAATGCCCGTGGGCACCTCAGGAGCTCTATGCTGCAGAAATTACTGCTCACATGCAGTATTTGGTGTACACTTCCTTTTTTATTGGCCTCGACAGGGCACAGAGCGAGGCTTATCGAGCCGCGTAGCTGACTGTGAGGTGTGAACATTTGAAGTTGCAAGGACTTTACAAGGAGTAGCGGATCTTCTGAGAAAGCTAGGAGCTTGTGAGAGGCTCTGTCTCATCTTACACCCAGCAGAAACTCCCTGTACAGCAGTAAATGCAGCAGGAAGTCCCAGCAGCAGGAATGTGACAGCCCATCCGGGCTCAGACAGCGCTACCCAAATCCGTGCTGATTCTTACCCATCTTCCAACAGCCCCGCAAAGATAAGGAGAGAAGACACCAGGCTGGCTGGACACATAGCCAAGGTCACAGGGCTGCTGTGATCTTTTTCAGGTGGTGTTTTTCAGGTTTCACATGGTTTTCTGGTGTCCCGCAGGGGGTGGGGAAAGCCGGCACCGGCCGCGCCCTGGACTGTGGCTCGGGGATAGGGCGCATCAGCAAGCACGTCCTGCTGCCCGTGTTCCAGAGCGTGGAGCTGGTGGATATGATGGAGAATTTCCTGGCTGAGGTCCCCAACTACCTGCAGGGCAAGGAGGACAGAGTGGAGACGTATTACTGCAAAAGCCTCCAGGAATTCACGCCGGGCCCGCGAAGATACGATGTCATCTGGATTCAGTGGGTTTCAGGTGAGCTCTGCGCAATCCTTCTAGCCCGGCACCTCATGGAATAGGCAGCCTATGCTCAAAGGAGTTTCTCAGAACTTTGGGACTACTTCTTAACACATCACAAGAGGCTTCTGAGAGTTCCCACAAGCCACACACACAGTGGGTACAAATCAAGTGGGTTTTTTCAGGTCACGCGTTGGAGAAACGTACCAGTTCCCAGAGAGCAGCCTGAAGGCAAAGGTGCAGCTGAGGGAGAGGCCTCATATATGGATTTTCTGGAGCAGGAATACTCTTTCTTAGTTTGCTGGGGTGCAGAGAGATACATGGGGCTGACCGCACTTGTGAGCAGTTGTTTCTGAAGCTGCTGATTATCCAGGCTTGGAGGTGTTTCAGGAAACAATGAGTAAAAAAAAGCCACACACCAATGTGTAAATCACATCAGGTCTTATTAAGTGCACTGATGTCTATCAGACAGGTTCCCTTAGCTATGCTCCACAGTAGCCCCTTCTATAAGACACATCTGCTTCTTCTCCTGCAGCCACCCCAGGGAATGGTCTGCAGCATTTAGAGCAATCACATAAGGAAGGCTATGTACCTTACAAAAAACAAAACAAAACAAAACAAAAATTTCTCTGCGGTGGAAGAAAGTTTTCTCCTAATCTGTGAACCAAAGTGTCCATGGTGCAATTTCAGAGGGCAGAAGGACTTATTCAAGAGGAGGTCTGCACAAGTTGCTTTAGACCAGTATAATTTTCCCTTGTAGTTTTGCTTTTCTTTATTGAGTCATTGCAATAAATGTAGATCCTGCCTCACCTTTTGAGGAAATCCAAATCAAAATGAGGAGGAAGGAGCTTAGACCTATCTAAGGCTGTATTGATCAAATTATGTGGCTCCTAACTAAGGGAGTATATAATATTCTTAGCATAGACACAGATCTGAATCTTTTTGCTCCATCAATGCCAAGGAAATATAAGATTAATATCTTAAGCATTAAGCAAACTTCTACCCCTCTCTTGAATTTGGCTGAAATATGCCAATAAATTCATTTGATGGAGAGAGGGAAGGACCGTCTGCTAGAGAGCAACACCTTGAAAATCTCATTTTCTTGGGAAACTACATTAAAAGGCAAGTAAAGAGAAAAAGACGTTTCAAATTAGGTGTTCAAAAGCTTCAATGAATCTTGCCAGTGAAATCTTGATTTGTCTTATATATGCATAAGCATATGAACCCTGGCAGTCATTTTGTTAAAAAAGTAAAAGTGCAAGCTTACATTTCATTTAGAAATTACCATTTTCCTTCAACTTGAAAGGTATTCGCTTTAGGTTTTGGGGTTTTTTCCTTTTTTTTTTTATTTTGTAAATTTTTTTATTTATTTTTTTTTTTTTTTAGTTAGGACTGGTTAAAGAAACTTGACATGCTATGTCAAAATGTGGTTTTGAAATGACAACTTCAATTTATAAAAGTTTAAGTATTTCACCAAGAAAACTAAATATTTTAGCTAGAAAATGCAGGTGATTCTTTTTTCCGAATTTTTTGTTCCATTTCTGATCACCTGTCCTTGTTTATTTTTAGATGCTTAAAATGTGAGAGTTCTCATTTTGCTCTTCTCTGGTCTCCACCCATGCTCTCAACTGTGAAAAGATCTCTCTTCCTGAAGGAAGGATAAGAAACAGAATCTCAATCCCATACTGAAAAGAGCACTATTAAAAAATATACACATATCTGCAAAAATCCCACGGGGTGTGGAGTAACATGAGGAGTTTACCTGGCATTGTGGACACGCCTGCATTCTTTGCTGCATCTTTGACCCAGAACTCCTTTGATGGGTGTATAGTGCTACACAAAGTTATTAAGATTTTAAGGAGTAAAAGACAGAGGGGACTAGGATTATCTAGTTTGACCTACTCTATATGCTGAGCTGTTCTGTTCACTCCTTTACCCTTGTGCTAAGCCGGTAGTTTGTGTTCGATTAAAACATTTCTTGAAAGATCCAAACACACTTGGTTTGAGGACTTTGAGAGGTGGTAAACCCCATTTCTGTTGGTAGTTCCCAATTGGGTAATTGCTTACACTGTTAAACAGTTGTCACTTATTCCCTGTATGAATCTATTTGGCTCCAGCTTCCTGCCCCTGATTCTTATTACAACTTAAACCACCAGATTAAAGAACCCTTCACCACCCGCTATTTTCTCCACTCTCCTCAGCAGCTTCTGTCCACATCTGTTGCTGCTGCCAGTATAGATCCTAAATACTGATCAGAGTTTGCATTTTTCGATCTTGTTGATTTGCCCAAGATTTCCTAGTTAAATCTATCGGGACTAGAATAAGAATTTTCTGCAACGAAGAGAAGACTCAGAGATCAAGTCAGACTTGGAGACTCAGATCAAGTTAGAATGGTTATGGAGTCCGAATGGTTAACAGGCATCCATTCTCCATCTTTTCCCCTGTAGGATATCTGACAGACAAAGATCTCCTGGAGTTTCTCATCCGCTGCCAGGATGGCCTGAAGGATAACGGTGTCATCATTCTGAAGGACAATGTGGCCAGGGAGGGCTGCACGCTGGACTGCCTGGACAGCAGCGTGATCCGAGACCTGAACATCCTGCACAGCCTCATCGAGATGAGCGGACTGACCATCCTGAGGGAGGAGAGGCAGGAGGGCTTCCCCGAGCAGTGTGTCCCTGTCTGGATGCTGGCCATGCAGAAAGGCCACTCCTGACTGCCCTGCCAGACGGCAGGCACCGGGCTGTGGATGAACCGTGGCGCTGGGAGGGAGAAAAGCACCTCCTGGGATCCTCCTAACCACGCTCTGCTCCAGGGCAGCAGCTCCTAAAGGGTCTGGAGAGAATGACAGCGCTTCTCCCAGGAGCAGTCTGCTTCTAAATCCCACCTGCTCCATCATTCTTTCCATTTTTAAAAGCTTTCCTAACCTCCTTGTCAGATCTCTCTTCTGCTAAGGAGTCAATGCTGTACAAAACTCATCTAATGGGAAATAATTAGGTCGGGAGGTTCTGTAGTAGTTAATACATTTTGGGATGTTCTGAATGAGATGTTAACAAGCCTGGTTTTTACTGTGGCACTTAAGTCTTCTTGGGATTTAAGAAGGATCTGCCAGACCACCAAGGCAAGAAATTCAAGTGACTTCCGGAAAACTTCACCCAAATTTTGACTGTCCTCTCTACCTGTACTTTAAAATATTCAAACCAAGAATATAACAGAAGTTTTGTTGGTTTTTGGCAGTTTTTGGGGGGGTTTGGGGTTTTTTCTTTGATTTCTGTCAATTTGGATAATAAAACAAGCTGGTTAATTTTCCATTTTTAGGAGCTACTTCATCTTCCTGATGTTTCTGCTGCAGAACAAGGGTGCATAAGGGATTTCACACTCTGGCAGAATTTTGACTGACTAATATCTTCATGTTTGCATTGAAATTTTGTGAAAAGCTTGCCCCACATATTATTTTCTGGATTTTTTTTAAATGTTCACAGTGGAAACCACTTGAAAGCCTCTCTTTATTATCCACACCACTGTACATTTCTTTCTTTCCCACATTCAGAACAAGTCTGGCACCATATGCAGAGCTAATGGGATTTCACGGACCGTTAATAGTAAGACTGTAAGAAGAACTAATACAGTATTGTATTAATTAACAACTGTGCTAAACTGCAGAGAGTGTTAGTGTAACCCAAAAGATATTATTTATATTCAAAGAGCAGCTGTATAAGCCTGTATTTGAAAATACTGACATGCAGCCCATCTCCTTAAGGCTCACATAAATTATACCTTAAGCTTCTTGTTCTCTTCGTAGAGGCAATCAAAGTGCTGTGGGAGGACAGAAGTTCATTTTGCAAACAAACTCAGAATCTGGAATTCTGCTTTGTCCTAAAGATGTGAAGGGCAAATTTTGAAATTTGTTATGCTGGAAAGCTACACAACCACAGTTTCCCAAGTTGATTAATTTTTTTTTATCCAGACAATATCAAATGTTTCTTTTGAATTGAACTTTTAACATAAGTTATCACATTTACTCCCCCGAAATGCAACCCTGGCAAAGCTTTTCAGACTTTGTAAAGAGTTGCACTACGACAAATCTCTCTGTGCTAGTGGGAGTTCCATAAAACATCCCTCACATGATAGCAGGCCCAATTGGTTGTGTCAAATATTGTCAGCTGTGTTACATTAACTAAAATAGAAGACTGAGGATAACAAGATAAGGGAGCTTCTCAGCTGGATTTTAGTACACGTTGCTGTCCTTTGATAACAAATCTCCAATTTGGATTTTAATTGCGTAACTCATCTTCTCTGGCAATATGTTTGCACATGTTGAGAATTACCATTTTATGGCAGAAGGCTTTCTGCCATCAACTCTTATCCAGTAACTCTTCTGTTAATGTTCCATTGCTAATTGTAGCATTAAGGAAAACCACACTGGTGATTTGGTGAATATTCTGGCATTTCTTACAGCCTCAAAACCTTTGGTTCCCACGACACAGATGTTTCTGGAATGTTTTGACTAATTCTTCCATTCTGATCAGCTGGTTTTGGATGGAAATTGAGTAAGTTACACTTTTATCAAGAAAGAGGCATCAATCCTATAGTTAGTAACACCGATTAGCAAAAAGGGAATATTTTCATATTTCCCTTTACAGGAATTACAAATCATTTGCCCTTCACTGTTTTTTCTTCCAGCCAGAGACATCTGCCATGGTGCAGAATACTTGGGGACTGCTGGAGATCCTTGTGCAGTGGTGCCAGGCAGGTCTGAGTGGTGTTGTCACTGCAATGGTGAAAGAATGGCATTTTGGAAACGTGGAATAAAGAATTTTAAACAAATCTAAACAGCTGCTGCCTCATCTTACAGGGCACAGTGTATCAGCTGGTCATGTACACACCAGAGCGGGTGCAGTTCAGTAAAGAGAGATGTGGCTCCAAGGTGGATATAAAATGCAAAGTGGTTCAGGATGAAAAATGGAATATAAATGACTGGTGTGGTTACCAGTGAAATACATTTTTCAATGTAAAAATGTTCTTCCTGTGTTTTGTGTATCTTTCCTATTAGAATTTACAGAATGCATATACATAAATATATAATGAAAATTGGTTCCCTCAACTATGTAAGAAGAGAGAAAAGCAAAATCTTAATTTAGTAGAAAACCCCATATTTCATGGTTTCCACATTCCTGGAAATTAATGTTTCATGGCTACATTGCTTCCACAGTAAAATAGTAAAGCTTTTCTGGTGACATAATGAATCTCAAGAGTAAAGAAACACAAGTCCTTCAGGGGTTTAAATGCATGAGAAGGTTGCAGACTGAACAATATTTTGGTTTCCTCCCTTTCTGAGGTATATTTTAATTCAAGAACTCCCAGTCATCTACTACAGGCCACCCTTAAAAGTTCCTTAATTTGGGTTAGGGCCATTCTTAGCTTAGAAATTCGGGGCTGTTTGCGCTTTACCTATAGCATATAATAATAATAATAAATAATCACATTTTTCAAAGAGAAGATTTTGCTTAGAAATCATCTATGTATCAGTTGTTCTTTGGTGTTCAAGGACTGGATAGTCGATTCAATGGCTCTGTCTCAACTTCTTTGTTATTTAAACCACTCATTTAAACAAGTCTTTAGCTCCTTGGATTGCATAGAGGGTTTGAATCCCATTTGTTTGGTGCTCATTTAAGACTTGTTCCCAACCTTGATGTTACCAGAGATTTAATCCAAGACCAAGAGCCTTTCAGAAACAAGGCTTACAGAACACTGAAGGTCCTTCCAGCTCAAGTCCTCATCCACCACTGACAGATGATTCAGGAAATACCCAACTTGTCCTTCAGTCAGATCTTTCTCCTGGGCAACCACACCAAGTCAAGGCTTAGCCAAAGTAAATCCCATTGCTGCCAAGCCACCACCCAAGTTCTGGTGTCACTGGCTTTCTCCATATCAGCTCCAGTGCTTCCATTTTGTGTGACTGAAGACCAAGTGTTGCCTTTGCTATATAAATGTTATATGAACCTGAGCCTCGAGCCCTGGCCATCATTTCCAAACACCACTGCAACCCCACAAAATGCAGAGAAGCAATTGTTGCAGCGATTGTTGCATTCTGACCGGCAATCCCAGCCAGGCAGCTCCAGCAGCCATCGCGGCTCAAGGTGCTCGTGTTCCAAAGGCCGTTCAGACTTTGCAAACGTCCTTTCATTCCTGACTGGAGGAGAGCCCCGTCACTTTGAAACACACAGCCAAAGGGATGTGCTGAAATGCTTTGTTTCAGAAGTGCTGAAATGATATCAGATATTTTAAACTTGACTTTCTTGTTTGGATGTTTATATAAGCTAGTTTGAGCTGACGTGTTATGTGAGATGACAGCGTAATACATAATATGGTATTGAAATAGTTGAAGTAAAACATCAGTTTCCTATAGAATACACTGATAAAATCATCCCATTCCCTGTCCCTAAATTGAGTAAAACAAGTCAGCAATTTCCAGAGGAAAGTGATTTAAAGAGGAACGGCCCTGTCCAGAAGCATTTCCCCAAGCACTCTTTATCCTGGCCTATCCCACCCACTCTGGCAGCTCGGCATGCCCGCTCTAGGAATCAGCCACTGGAGGCTCTTTGACAGGCAAGAAGGGGCAGCTGACACCTCCAGAGCACACTCTGCCCAGCTCAGAGCAGGACTGGACTGAAATCAGAGCTTCCCCTCTCCCGTGGCTGTGCAGTGACAGGGCATCCTTGTTACCACCAACTCAGCATCTCCACTGCAATGCCAAGCAGGGGTGCTTGGCTTGCAGGAGTGTTCTGAGAAGCTGTGGCTATCAAAAAGAAGCCAGGGACTTGGATAACCAAGCTGAAAATCAGTCATGGAACCAGCATGCTGCATTCAAGGGACACTTTAGCACTGCCTAATGCCAGCGGGTGAAAGCTTTGCCAGTCAGTCCACCAAGAGCCCTGAGTACCTTTGCGCCGCTCACTTGTTTTTTTCCAGGCTCCTCAGAATGTTTACAATGACATATCAGACAGTAGGCCGGTCCAGAGGAACTTCACTCTTATGTGTGATTAAAAACAGTTGTGCTGCATCCCATCCTTCTCTTCCTTTGATGCTTCTTCCAAGCTTGCCAAAGAAAATACTGCCTCCACTTGCCAAAAATGATTTGTTTTCTGTGGACATCTCCACATCGCATTGAAGTAAAACAGATTATCTTTGATTTTAAGAGGAGGCAATTCTGCTTTTCTGAGAGCAATAACAACACGCTGCATTTCAGACATGCAGGTTAATTCCTTCTTTTCCAAAGGATGGCAAGTAGGCACCCCCAGACCACTGTAGCAAACTGAGCTCACGTTCTCATCACCATAAATAACAACGTTTGTATGACACCGTACACCCCTAGGCCATGAAGAATGGGGTTTATTGAGTTTGGGATAAGGAAACTGAGGCACAGAAGGGCAGAATTATAGCTTTACCTAAGTGGTAGCTGTGGGTGAGTAGCATCTCTACAAACCAGGCCACCAGAGGAACTACAGAATGTTTTGCAGGCAGACATAAACTGATTCTGGCTGTGCTTGGGACAGATTGAAACTGCTTCACCCAACCTGGAATGTTCTCCAAAGAGAGGGCTCAGGCTGAACGTTATGCTCAGGAATACGAACAGCTTCTGTTCCTTTCCAAGTGTTGGAACAGCAACCCAGTGTACCCCTGCAGCAAAAGTAAAAACACACAGCTGGTGAAAAGTCTCTCTTCCCTGTATCTTTCTTCAAAGAAATGTTGAATTTTCAGCCATTTCAACCTGTTGTGGTGTCTGCAGGCTCCTGAGAGAGACTTTGCAGAGGCTTCTCCATTCAACTGTGCCTCTTCACAGGACTTGAGCTGCTTTGTAGGTACGCTGGGCCTGGTTGTTCCTCTCTTCCCTCATCTAGTCAAAAATCACAGATTTAGGTTCCAAATCTTTGTTTGGGTCATTCCCCTCTGCGTGCATGTAGAATATATGCAGCTTGCACTGGCCAAGGTGACCTGTGGTCCTAGCAATATGTGTGGCTTGCCAGCTTTTCACGAGGCATCTGCTGCAGTGGAACAGGGGCTGCTGTGTGATCTGGATCCCAAACCACCCAGAGTAATTCCCTGTTTGCCAAGGGAATTGTTGCTGGATCAGCACTGGATGTCATCTGCTCAACCTGGCCCTATCCCAGGACTCCATGGCAAATCCCCCGGGTGACATCTGACATATCTCGCTTGCAAAACCCACTCAAATCTGTCCCAGCCTCTTTGAATTATTGCAGCTTGTGTCTTAAGCCTCTCAGTCATGTGAGGATTTTGTCATGTGGGACACAACATTGGCTGAAGTGACCTAAGCACCTTGTGGCTGCCTTCTCCAGGGCTGCCTGGTGCTCACAGGGCACACCAGGTGCTTCTCACCTGATTTGGACATCTAAGAGAAACTCATCTGGGGCTAAGGCAGTGTCAAGAATTCCCACAGTTGTCACTGGGGAGGGGTCAGCTCCTCCCAGGAAGCTGCTTCCTTCCTGTGGTGGTTGTCCCAAGGTTATCCCATAGACACAAGAAGGAGACTAGGGGCCTGCCTCAGGTCCAGACAAGTAATTCTTTGGTGTCTAAGAGAGGTGGAATGAATTCCAGCTCCAGTGTATGGAAATTCACAGGTCCTGTTTGAGATTTGAGTGTGTTCAAGTTTGTTCTTTCTCCCACAGATGCAAACTTGGATCTGCAGCCCCAGCTGCAAAAATCTTAAAACTCTGAAAGTCTCTCCAGACATCTGAAGTCTTGGTTGTTGGAAATTACTGCATCTTTTGGCATTTTCCTTTCAGAAGGAGTGGGCACAGAAACTCCTGGAAACTCAGTGGAGTGCAAACCACGCTGCTATTTGGCCAGTACCTCCCTCAGATAGACACGATGAGTTTCCTGAGAGGTACTTTTTGCACTCCGGATTGATCAGTTTACCAATGAACCAGGGCTGACCTTCTGCTGGGTCTTATTAAATAACACTCTAGTCTTATTTATGGCTCAGTATGTGAGTGCACTGCTAAATTAACAGGTGACTTCTCCTAAAATTGGGGTGCCATTGGCAAATTCTTAAAAATCCAACCTGTAAAATAAACAGACTCCAGGAGTTACCTCTTACTCCTGCCACTGAAGGCACTTCAAGGCAAAAAGAATTCAATAAACCCCCATCAACAAAATCTCCACTGGGATCCAGTCAACTGAGACTCTGAAGCAGCACTCATCAAGAGAAAGGAAGTGATCCAGTAAAACATTAGAGTTCCCAGAGGAATCATACTTGCCTTGATTTGAGGCAGCCCTGACCACTCCCCAAGGGCAGGCAGGCTCCTGTGGATTGTGTCTGTAGAGTCCCTCTGCTTTCTGACATGCTCCCTGTCTGTGCCTCACCCCTAAATATCTGCATGCCAGGGCTGGGGGACCCTGAGCAATGAGTTTTCTCATCCTACTCCAAATCATTTCACTGCCCAGGTGGGGCTCAGTCCCTCTTGCTCTGCTCTCAAGCTGATGTCTGATAACACCTTCCGTTTAAGCAATTCTAATTTCCACAGAAATTTCCAGAGCAAACCTGGCCTTGACCCCAATGCAGCCAAGATCAGGAGCTAATTCCCTCTTTTTCTGGGCTCCTTCAGCACAGACAGCTTCATCCTGCCTCCCCCAGCAGACTGCAATCTCTACAGCAAGGAGAGAAATACCACAAAAGATGGCCTCGAACACCAAGGAGGTGCAAATCAGTTATACAACAGCCAGGACAGGTGCATGTACCAAACAAAAAGGATTTAGGAACCAGTGGGCTCCTTTCCACTGCTGCCTTCTCAGGTAGACAGATCCACTTTCAGCCAGGCTTCTGTGGCCTCCAGCATTTCAGTACTAGGGCAGTTTTTAATAATTAGGATGTTTTCCACCCCACTGTCAGGTAGGGAAGGACTAAGTAGCTTCGTTGCATGTATGGGAAGCCCAAAAAGCAGAGTACATTGTGCTAGTGTTAGTCCAGCTGTTTAGTCCAATGGGTTATTACATCAGGGAAGCAGGGCCAGCTCCTCTGCAGGATTTTCAGTACACCCAGGGCTACTGGACGAAGCTGACATGAGGAATACCCTGTCCTTCACTGCTGGTCTTCAGCTAGGATCAAATGCAAGATGGGTTGAATCTCATCCTTAGGGAAGAGGGGCCTTAGAGATCTGTATGAGTTAGGGCAGGGAACAGACCCAGCTCTCCTTAGTCACAGCCATGTGCTCATGCCACTGAGCCATTTTCTCTCTTCTTTGTGTAAACCCAAGGGGATTTGGGTTTCCAATATGGTAAACAAAGATTTAACTACTTCCTCCCTCCTCCCAAATAACTTTCCCTGAAATTAACATGGTAAACAGAGCCTCTGCTCTTAAAAAAACCCTTTTTGTTTGGTGTTGTTTTTGAAACTGATCCTCTGCTGGAAAACAAGCAACTCACATTTCTGCTAAAAACAACCCAAGGGAACCCCTTAATAATAACTTTTACAAGAAGTCTTATACCCCGCTCCACTGGGTCCTGTGACAAAAGAATGGATACCCACCCATGGATGGGTTTGCAATCCTGTGGAATAAAGAAGCTCTGGGGCAGCTGGCAGCACACAGCAGAGAATATCTCGCTCCCCTCCTGCTTTGTACCTTGCTTGGCAGTCAGACTGGCCAGAGCAGCCTCTATCCCCTGGCATTGTGAGTCAAAAAGAAAAAGTGCTCTCATGGCATGTGTGAATTGCAATATATGGTGGTGGGAAAGGAGGGGGATGTTTGACATAGAAAGCCAGAGAGTTGACAGGCTGGAGCATTTTCATCCTCATACATCCTATAGTAATAATTTTTTTTTCTTTTCTTTCCTTTTTTTTTCACATAATGACATTTTAGAAAATTAGTGTCTTGTGTTTGTAGTTAACACCCTTTCAGGCTTAATTCCACGGCGAAGGTTAGAAAACTGTTCTCTCAGAATGAAAATCCTCACATAACTCGAGAACGCAGAAGTGGATCCAACTGGCCTTTGCAGACTGTCCTTCCTTTCTGTCCCCTCACTGTGAGTGCACACAAGTAGCCTGATGTATCCATAAAAGCACAGTGGCAGAAAACAAAGACCAAGACAAGATGGGAGAAGAGGCAGTAGATGTGAAAAACAGGAGTGTGCTACTCCTTTAGCCTGGAGAACAGTGAGAAACCTCCTCTCTGTCACATAGTCTAGGAGTATGTTTTGGAGCTGGGCCTTCTAAATGTCTTTACTTAAGTCTAGGCCTAAAAGCACAAAATAGCTTACAGCGATTTCATATCTAGATGCCAAAGGTGTAGGGCAGGGAGAAGCAAAAGGAATCTCTATTTTGGGAGGGAAAAGGATGGCCCAGAGCATCAGATCACTGGGCAGCCAAGCTGGGAATCCCTCCTGAATCAATCCTTCCTCCAGACAAAGCTGCTCCTTCCTTATGTGTACCACAGGTACGTTTCTCACCGGTGAGGGCTGTTTTTTCTTGGACACACTGTGCAGGTTTCCTTCCCAAAGGATCTGAAATGAGAGCATACGGCCAGCCCTTGGCCACAGCCTCGCTGCCGGGCCTGCAAGGAGAGCGTCTTGGTATGGTAGGACAGGAGCTCCAGCCAGGACAGCTGAGGTGAAAATCCTGCACAAATCCATGTGAGACACCCGTGCAGCTCAAGACATCCCTCAGCTAATCTTCCTTCTGGCAATCTCCCCACTTCCATCAAAGGAGTTTGGGTTACGACGGCTGCTGTCTCAATGAGTGTGACTCTGAGGAGGATGACTTCTCCAGGACAAAAATAGAGCACTCTGCACTGTCTTGGTCACCTTGGAGAACCAGACACTTGACAAACTGCTGCTGACCTCAGGAGGGAGGCGAGTCCTCAGCCAGGGAGTTGTGCATGCAGAGCTGGGACCAAGGGAAGCCAAGTGCCTGTCTCATGCTACAAAATAATTTTGACCTGAACTGGACACAGAATGTGCATCTCCCACCATGCAATTTGTGAGGCCAAGGACCTGGCTGTTCACTGTCACACAGACCTAGCAGTGTTCTTTTTTTGGCAGATGGAAGGTATTAACTCACATTTCCTGGCCACACTTCAATTTGGCTGGCTATATTTTTTACTTTCTGATATTTCTGCCCCACCCAACCAACCAGTTTTGGCCATTTGCTGATTCCCCCCATCACTCATTCCCATTGGTTGTCCAGAGGCTTCTCTTTCAGCCTGGAGCTCACTGCATTGTGCTGCATAAATGATCTCATGTTCTAAGTTCACCTACAGTGACATTCCCTGTTCTGGAGAAGAGAGTTTGCCAGAGAGGTTCCCTCCATTCCTTTTCAACCCTTGGAAGTACAGCTGTCACAAGAAGGGTGGTGGAACAGGGTGCTCTCATGTGCTGTTGCGAAGCTGATGTGCTTCAAGAGGGTTTTTCTAGTTTCTCACTCCTTTCCCCCCCTGTAACTATTGGAACAAATTGGCCATGCCCTTGTAATCAAAGAAATGTGAGGTTAGCAAGAGGCTCCAAATACATTTTCTGGCAACAAGGCAAAAACAAGTCTACTGAGAAGTTTATGCAGAGGGAACATTTCTTGTATATACAGTTGTGTCTTGTTCTCAGATGCCCATACCAAAGCAATTACTGTATGGGAGATGCTGACTGGCTGGAAGAACCTGTTCATTCTGGGTCTGGAAAGGAGTCTGTGAGGAGCTCAGCTTCCTTGGGGTGGAAGGAGGTAAGTGTGTGTGAGGAAGGGAGGCTGGGGCATGTTTATTTGGGAGGGTAACCTTTCTGGGCTGGGAGCCTACTTTGTAATTTATTTGGTGCCACGGGAAAATTTGTCACATCACATTCTTCAGGTCCCATTTGCACCGAGGTGGTTACGTCACCCCAGAGCCATAGGTAGCTTACAGGGATGCAGCTGTATAAAGTGCAGGTTGGCCCTCTCATGGTGGCAGCAATGCCATTTGTCCCAAAGACAAACAAAGTTGCACAGGAGAGGTAAAAGTCTGCCTCCAGCCAGGGAAATGCAGACCCCAGGCCAGCTCTGAACTTTGAGCCAGCCCATGGTTGGTACTTTCCAGGTGTTCTTTTCCCCTGCCCATGAGCTCCTCTCATCAGATCCAGAGACACATTGTGGTCTCTATGTTCCCGCAAGCACAAGGGCTGTCATTTCTGGGTTCCAGGAAGAAATACCCAGTACCAAGGTTTTTCCAAAAGGCAACTCCAAAGGTCTGAGCAGCATTTCGATGGTCTGGAGTTGCAAGGCATCTTGGCTTCTTTACAACACTGTATTTTGCAAAAGGAGAGTGAAGGCTCAAGGTCCACAGGAGCTGGGGCAAAACCAGACATAGGGCTGTGGAAAAAGTGCTGAGGGCTGAGGACTGTGGAAAGGGAGAGCTCCAGGGTGTGGAGTTTCCATGGCAGGGAATCAGTGGCTCTCCCATCACACGCTCTCTTTTTTGGTGCCATCCCACATACAAGAGAGAATACAGAACACTTTGTGCTCTTGGTTTGGCAAGATCAGCCTCAGTGTTCAAAGGGACATCGAGGGATTTACTCATGGAGTCTCACAGCGTGTTTGAGAGGTGTCCAAGTACTTCACCCGTTTTGCTCACAGCTAATTACCTGCTTTTCTGGTGGTAAGGCGGTGCAGAGAATCACCTTTCACAGCAGAGAGTGCAACAGTGTCAGAGCCGGGCTGCCTGATGCTCACTCAGCTCGCTGTGTTCTCCTCCAGATCCTCTGCTTCCTCTGCAAAATGCTGCATCTGCTTCTGCCCCATGCATCATGTTTCTGGTCTATCTCAGCACCAAAATCTTAACTGCTGTTTAAAACTGGCAAAATTGGTTTTGATACCTGCGAGCTCTTGCAAACAGGGATTCTGTCTCCAAGAGCTGAGCCATTCCTCTTGCCACGCAAAGCAGCCATACTTCCAGGGAGTTCGTAAATCCATGCAAGCTCTTTAAAAGAAATCAAGAGGATTTTTTAGACATTTTTAGGCAAAGGTTCTTTTTTTTTTTCCTTTTTTTTTCTCCACGCAGCCTCCTTGGTAACCAGTTAAAACAAATTCCTCCAGACTGTAAACTAGAGATAATGGAGTGCGCCTTTAATCTCCGTCCGCTGCAGATCAAGTTACCTCTTAGAAATTACTTATCCTGGCCAAGCAAATGAATTGGAATTGATGTTCTTAATTGTTTTCTAAATTGCTGTTCCCCACTCCCTTCCTCCCCTTCTATGCACACAGCTGTTTTGCATCAGAGTCTAGTCTAATGGGTACTGTCACTCACACGAGGGGGTGAAGTCATGTGGTCATAAAAGAGAAAGATTGGGGGAAGAGAGGGAAATACCACCCAGTGCATTATCTGGCTGTGACACACACAAACTGAATAGAAATAATTCCTCCTAGGGGGCTAGTCCCAACAATGGACACAGTGCTGTCTTGGGCTGGAAAAATGCGGAGACTCACTGCGTTCTCTGATACTCGTTTCTCTCTCACAGAGAAGGAAGATGATTGAAGTCCTAGTTTGGGACACAGGAAACCTGAGTTGAAACTGCTGACTCTGCGGCAACCTCCTTTGTCTGGTTTTGTGCAAGTTGCTTTGTTTATGCCTTGGTGGCTGTAATTGCAATGCATAAATA
Source organism: Regulus satrapa (assembly GCA_013396955.1). Classification (NCBI taxonomy): domain Eukaryota; kingdom Metazoa; phylum Chordata; class Aves; order Passeriformes; family Regulidae; genus Regulus; species Regulus satrapa. Next base: position 152,618 of record VWZN01009636.1, read on the forward strand.
ATACAATTCCCTTCCGTTCTCCTCGGGGCAACAATGATCTTTCATTAGCTGTATCTTACAAAACAGCTTAACCTGCTCACCCTCTCCAAAACGTGCTCCAGTTCTTCCTGTGCTTACATATCTCAGTCTCCAGCTCACTCAGAACTTGCACTGCAAAGCCTTTGGGCGCTGGGAGCATCAGGCCGGGGCTTAACACCAGAATCCCATTCCTCTGTATCTCCTAAAGTAGGCAAAGGTCTCAAGTCTTAAGCAGGACCCATCCCCTGAAGACATTTTCCTCCTATAAAATTCATTCTTGCATGTGAAATGCATGCAAACTATTCCACCAACTTCTCTGTCCTGCCCCTATGTTCCCTCCCAACCTATTAATGACCAATAATTCCAGTTTTGCTGCTAGCAGTTTTCCAGAACTCAGCTGTTCCCTTTTAGACCATGTAATTCCGTGGACTAGCAACTGTTTGCATGGACTGGCAATTCTCTGTTCATCGCTCCATTCAGAATAGAACCCAAAAGAACAGTGGTTGTCCTCTTCTTTATGTCTCCCAGAAGAGACATATTGTATTTCTTGACAAACAGTCTAACATTTACTCTTGTTGTGATGGTGGATCAGTTTTCTTTCAACAGACTCTTGGATACCTGCTTGTGATATCTGAGAGGAGTGTGTAGGATAAATCCAAGATAAAATGGCCAAAAAGAAGGAATTTTATACAGAATGAATTAAAAATCATGCTAATGGTGAGGAAGCCTGACTATTTTAAGGGTGAAGTTTCTTCCCCTCTTTTTCAGTAAGGAAAAAATGGATTTCTGAGCTGGTCATTGTGCTGGGAGGGGATGAAATGTGCAGGTGTCAGGTATTGTAAGTGAGACTTTCAAAAGACTGAATAGGAGTTAGGAGCACAGCTTGTTTCCAAGTTGTGTGAATCAGGTACAACTGATTGTCTAAATGTGGGATTCATTCAGCTGCCCAGAAGTTTTTGTGCCCAGTTCAAAGCTAGGAGGAAAAGCAGACAAAAGCTGTTTAGAGCAATGCTCAGGAAGGTACTCTGTCCTTCTCATCACAGCTTCTCTTTATCGCAGGAGGATTTTTGTAGATGTTTGAGCTATAAGCTGAGCTCCTGTACTTTTTGCTTCTTATCACACTAGCACAAAGGAAGAATCTGCAATCAGCATTTTGCTGGAGAGGTGCCAGGAGGAAGGGAACCCGATGTGCTTTGTCTGTAGCAGAGTGTGCTAATAGGAGAAAAAACTCATTTATGTCAATGGAGCAAACAGCTGTGAGTCTTAGATGGTGCTGCCCTTGCTGACATGAGGTACTTGCTGACTCCTTGAATAGCTCCATTCAAGTCAACATAACTGCTCTCGGGGTGAGGTTCTGCTCAGTGTTAATGAAGATGTCAGGGTCTGGCCCATGGGGAATAAACACATTGAGCAAGAAGGAGCTCTTTTATAACCTCTTTCCTAGAACATGTTTGGAGGCCTACATTTGCAGCTGGTTCCTATCTCAAAGCCAGGCCAAACCAAGCTCACCCTCACCAGAAGATGCAAGCGTGCCCAGACTTTTGGAAGTTCATCTCCAGATCCAAACGTAGGCCTGATCCAAAGCTGATAGACTCCCACTGACCTAAACAGACACTTGGCCTGAGTCCCCACAACTTGGGCCCATCCTGCCACAAAGCAATACACCACACACCAACACTACTGGCATGTCTGTATGAATATGATCCCTTTTCTCTTTTTTCCCTCTTGCTTTTACTTCTTCTTTTTCTTTATGTCTATTTGTAGGAGGCATTTAGCACTCGAAAGGCAGCAGGAGTTCTGGGCTGTGGCNTTTTTTTTTTTTGGGGGGGGGGAGGAAAGGGATTAGTCTCAGGGAGGCATAAACTCCCTTCTTTTCCATCCCCGACTGAGTATCAAACTGCTCCGCTGAGATTTCTCCATGGAGACATTGGGTTTTCCTGGCAGGCAGGGTTGCAAACTACTCAGTGGAATGTCTGCAGCTCTGCAGCTCGAGAGGAGCCAGGAGGCTGGGCATCCCAGCCAAGGGAAATACTGCTGTCGTCCCAAGAACACTTTCATGGAGACAGAGGTGCACGCTGGATTAGAGGCGGCTAAGCTGGGCTGGTGTGTTTTTTTCTTTCCTCTTTCCCCTCGGGAACCTAAAGCACAGGGGAGAGAAGCGCACGCATGAGAAATGCGGGGATCCTGGTGGATGCTGAAAAATGCGGTTTGTTAATGGGTCTTTTTTTTATTTCTGGTGCTTCTGGCTTGTTCGATGCATACACACACAAACACACATACAGAGAATAACTTGGCAAGCTCGTGTTTTCGTGGCACAGCACCAGGAAATGGGAGTTCCCCTCCCAACAGAGAAGATCAGGGCAATGAGGCAAAGGTGGGGAATCAGACCCAGCCTGAGTCTCAGTGGAGCTCTGGCCCGGACAACTCTTACACAAATAATCTCCAGGAGCTCTGAACCCATGCTTCATTGTGGACACAGACAGTGCTGAAGAAAAAACAGACTGAAATTGCTTCTTTTTCATGGCATCTGTAGTGTAAAAACGGTTTTTGTCCAAGACATTTGCGGTCGGAAAATCCTGACACCTCATAAATTATCTTAGAGGCGCAACAAAGCTTCAAAAAGATGAAACTCAGTGCTGAGGTCAGCAGGAATTTTTTTGCATCTTCTGCAGTGAAGGAGCGTTTTCAGTCTCAGGAAAACCACCACAAAAAGAGGCAGCAAGAAGGGAGAATATTTCTTGGCATGAGAGCCTCAGTGCTCAGGGGAGCAAGGCGTCTTCTATTATTTATTTTTGGCCACCTCTGTGTTCACACATCATCAGAACATGATCCAAGCGACCACGGGCACCCGACAGCGAGGTGGCTGCTGCAGCTGGGTGACACTTCCAGGTCCACCCAAACACTCAGGCTAATTACCCTGGCACGGTGCTGGGGGCTGCGCAGGTTGAGCACCTCCTGACTACACTTTATAGGTGAGGTGAGTGTGGGACAGGGCAAAACCACAGTCAGCTTCAGTGCGAGCTTGCAAAGAGCGTGGAACAGCATCGTGAGGAGTGGTTTATGGTCTCTATCAGCTCATAGCCACAAGCAGTCAGCAGGCATTTTTAAAAGCTGTTTTCCTATTCCTCCTGACTACAAATGCAACCCTGCCGCTGGAGCTCTGCTGCCCTGCTGCGTGAGGCTGAACAGGCTCCTTAATCCCTCACACCTCCCCAGATCACAGCTAGTCTGAGTGAGGACGACTGCCTGGCAGTTTCCCTTGCTCTCTGCTTGGATATTTCTTTTTCGTTAGGCAGAGAAGAGTTTCCTTCTACCAGACAAGAGCTAGGTGGAGAAAGACAGCCCTGAGGGCCATGTCACAGGCAGCCTTTTTTGACACAAGCAAAAAAGTTATACCACATGTGGTGTTAGGGTGGCACCCAGCTGTCCTCTGCAGCACATTAAACCCCAAGTTGCCCAAACCAGAGAGAGGTGGGGTTTGAAACTGAGGTGGTGTTTGAAAGGAGGACAGAAATCTGATGTCCAGGATGGCCTGTGGCTCCCCTGCTGTGGTGTGTGGCAGGAAGGACCTAGGCAAAGTTTGTTTTTTGGGTNGTGGAAGAGATGTTTCTAAGAAGGCAGAGTGGGGTTTGGGGTTGTTATTTATCCCTTTTACTGTGTAGTCATCAAAATGGCTCCATTTAATCTCCAGCGTTGCTTTTATGTATTTTATCTTGGAGAGTGAAGTTACAAGGTAAGATATGAACTGCTCTCCATTTCTGTGCGTGGACAAAACTTTCAGATTTAAAACTTCTCTCCATCTGTTCAGCTCTCTGAGTCCCTTGCAGGATCTGACCTCCCTGCCCACTTAGTAAATCAATGGTTTCTAAGGCATGTAGAACTGATTTTATGGCAGCAAGATGCATTTCACTAGATTTATGTTATTAAACTGAAGGGGGGGAAGCCTCCTTTTATTTGGGGCAGTCCTTGAGTTTTACAGGCTTGTTTGAGTAAGTAATTATTTTGGTAGTGCTGGGGCCTCCTTTATTGGATCGTAAATGCATCCTGAACAGCTCTCTGAATAACAAGCAGACCTTTCCCCGAAAGGCTAAGGACTGCCTTGATTAACAAATCTGAACATTAGTAGTTTACTTTGTGATTAGCTTTGCTGCTGAGAGCTGCCTTGGTTCATTTCTCCGGGACTACTCACAGGATTAGGAGTGTGTGTAAATGTTTGCAGGATCAGTGTCACAGATTTTTAAAAAAATGAAATCCAACCCAAAAGCCATTTCTTTGGAAACATCCTCTCTGACCATGTTAGGGAAAAGGATCAGATAATTGGGATCTTTATGATGCTTATTATAAAAAATGTTTTGGAACTAGTTCAAGCACCAATCAGAAACCACATTGTTCCACTAAATCACTTTCAGATGCCATTTCAGATACAGAATACAATTACTCCTAGTTTAAAAATATAAATGTTCCCTTCATAAAACACATACACACACACAACTATTTCAATTTATTTTATTTTTATCTGTCTTGGCTGGAGTACAGGCCTTCCACAGATGATCTATCAACAGTTTTTGTGCCATTTCTTTCTGCCAGGCGTCGCGCAGAGCCCACGTAGAGTGCAGAAGAGCTGTGACATGGGCTTTGGGGCTTTACAAGCAAAAGAGCTCTTGCACAAACCGGGAAGCTGGAGGCCCAGGCTTGGATGTCTGTGTGCTTAAGAAATCCATTCAAAGCAAAACCCTGAACAAAAATTCTTCCTGAGTGTTGCATTAAAAACCCACCCGAGATGCCTGGAGGGGTTCCTGGCCCGTCACTTTTGGTTATTGGATCCCTACGGGTTTGGGGAAGCAAAGTCCTTTCTCTACGGGGCAGCTGCCTCCCACACGCACTCCTGGCTGTTGGGGGAGCTGGGGGCCAGTCTGGGATGAGCCCAAACTGAGAGCCTGGCCCTGCTGGCGATGGGGACCCCCCTGCCAGCCCTGCTGTTCATGTGCGAGCACAGGCTGGTGGAAAGCTGGGGAGGGAAGAGGCTGTTCCACCGTGGGCTGCATGGACCCTCTGCCCTCTGGGGTCGGCACAGCATGAGCACTGCCTTGAGCAGCCCCTGCTTGAGAAAAACTTGGTGTTGGCAGCACATGCATCTCCTTCCTTCTGGGCCACCACCAGGCACCTCCGGAGGGCTCCCCAGCCTCTCTGCAAGGTGTGACTCCTTCCCAGGAGGCAGCATCCCTGCAGGGAGGTAAGGAGAGAGCCACAACAACAGCAGCTGACCCCAAGGCTCAGTCGGGCATAGGATGTTTGGCAGAGGAGCCAGTCTGCCCAGCAGAAGCCCTGAGGCAGGGTCCTGAGCCTCAGGCTCTTGGGGTGCAGCTGCTGGGCTGCGCAGAGGACGTTTTCTCCTCTGCCAGCACACCGTGTTGACTCTGGGTTGGGACTGTCTGGGACAATGGAAATCTTTCCTTGCTGTCAGGAAGCCATCCTTCGTCGCTGCTGAAATCCTCGAGAGTGGCCGTGTTTTGGTGGTTGGTGCCAGAAGACGCCGTGTTTTCCAGGCCCTGGGGCCCCTGGGCTCAGCCCTGCTGTGGGACAGGAAGCCCACAGACACTTGGGGGCAGTGCCCCAGAATCCAGACAAAGCCCCCAGGGATGCCAGACCCCCAACAAGCTGGCACAAAGCCCTGGGAACCTGGGATCAAAACAGGATAAGGATGCTTGAGGAAAAACACAGAAGGGATGCTTGAGGATGCTGCCATCTTTCAGACACTCCATGGGCTGTCCTTTTAATTTTTTTTCTTTTTCTGGGGCGAGCAGAGGGATTTCTCAGCATCAGAGCAACACGAGACTCTTGAGGGCTGCATTTTGGAAAAAAATATATGGAAACATTTTCGTACTTTCCAAAACAAAAGATGCTAAGGGGTTTGTTACTAAGGGAAAATTCCTGCACGGGTTTTGCAAAGGCTGAGATTTCTGAGTTTCCTTAGCGCCGCTCGTGGCTTCTTTAGGAGGGCTTTGGTCTGACATGGAGAGGAATGGCCTTTGAACTCAGTGGTGGCTTAAAGGCAGTGTGGGAAATCTTGGCCCCACGGGAAGCCCCAGCTAGTGAGATCAAGAACTCGGGTGCAGTGCATTAGCTGACATTGCTGGGGCCTCATGGTGGAGTAAGGGATCTGCTGAGAGCCAGAATCTTAGCAGGCATGACCAAAGACCACTTTGCTTCCATGTCTCCAGTGGCTGAGAGTTTGAATGGAGACCAAAGCCGTTTCTGAAGAAGGGATCTTTAGACTGATATAAGAGTTGAAGAAGTGTTTTACAGCAGTCTGTGATAAATCTGAGAGAGGCGACTTTCAGAAGCTCTGGCTGTTCGTCCTAACACCAGTGACTGATTTTACAGTGGGAGCCGAGTCAGGCTGATGCAAGGTGGCTGTGGAAATTGGACCATCAGTGCTCTGGATTTTTAGTGTTTCTGACCAGAAAACTGGAGCACTTGCTGTGATGTGATTACTTTTGTGATGTTTTGTTGTTACAGAAGAGTCATAGCCTTGTTCAAAGGCCAGAACCTCCCTGTAACTTGCTGCATCTCTAAAGAACATCCCATTGATCCAACTGGGCAATACCCTACCCTAGTAAAGGGCAGCCCACAATCCATTTCTATGAGGATTGTTTAATTATTACACATTACATTCATTAATCATTTTGTTTTTCAGCAAGATGGTTGTGGCATTTGCTGCAACGTACTGATTTCTATTTAATAGAGACATTGCTGACAAATGTTTCCCAGCCCTTGTGTTAAGATCAGGGATGAAAGTTCACCTCAGGGATGGAAGGTTGGTTTGCAAACAGGAAATACTTTTCACTGATGGGATGGGGAAATGTTACTAGAGAGGCATTAGTGATGGGAGAGGTGGGAATGGGTTGAAACTAAAAGAGGGTAGACATATTGGGCACTGAAAGGAAGTTCTTCACCCCAAGAGAGGTGGGACACTGGCATGAGTTGCCCAGTGCTGCCCCATCCCTGGAAGGGTTCAGGGCCAGGTTGGACAAGGCTTGGAGCAACCTGGTCTAGTGGAAGATTTCCCTGCCTATGTCCTATTCTATCCCTGCCTAGGATACTGGAAGGAGATGATTTTTGAGGCCATTTCCTGCCCAAACCATTCTGTGACACAGATTTAAGGATCAGGTTTGGGGCATTAGTCATTGGTAGGATGTGATTATTCAAACCTCTCAGGTTTTCTTTTTCCCAAGCTTATATTCCTTGTCCATCTTACAAGAAGAATTTCAGCAATGTGAGACAACTGCACATGAAAGCCTAACAAAACCTAGAAATTCAATAAAAATGTGCCTTGTTTCTTGTTCTTTTCCCTCTTTTCCTTTCTTCTCCTCCTTTTCGTGGCTGCCTCTTCATTCAGTAGTGAGGTTTGGAGGCACAGAAAACTGCACACAAGAACCTGGCATTGTCCTGGGAGGCTGTGTAAGAAATGGGGCTCCGTGGTGGGTGAGAAACTAACAACAAATACCACATTGCCTCCTGCCAGGAGGACGGAGAGCAGGGAGAGGCCCGTGGCAGAGGGGACACGGAACAAGCAAAGGATGTTCATTAGTTCTTCACTGTGTCTCTTACCAAGCATAACCAACCTCACCACCACCAAAAGAGACTGTGACCATGGAATGAACTCTCCTCTGGGACCCACTGGAAATTTTTCACTAGAGCTTTTTCTTAAACATTTTTTTTTTTTTTTTTTTTTTTTTTTTTTTGACAATACTTTAAAAATTCACTTTTTTTTTTTGTGCAAACATTTAAAAAGTACCTGTTTTGAATAATTTTTTTTTTCTGGACAAAAGAAAAGCAAAGAAAAACCAGTCTTTCCCCAAAATGAAATGCAAGAAAGTTCTGTTTTCCACAGCTTTTGAATGTTCTGAACTTTCTTATTTTCCAGTAAGAAATGTATTTGGTTATAATTTTTAAAATATTTCGGAAAACCAGTGTTGAATTGAAACACATGCACTCATACATATCTGTTTATTCAGTTTGATTGTGAGAAGTTTATTTCTAAATACTACCTTATTGCCAATATAAAATGTTCTTATCCACTCTGGAAGAGCAAAGGAATTCAAAATCATGGGAAAAGCTCATGACTTGCAGGACCAGAAAGAAGAGGAAGACAGATGGCAATGAAGAGAAGCAGAGGAGAAGACATTAGGAAGGAAACAGAGGGCATTCAGTGAAGAACCACCTAGGTTAAAAATGGAGAAAGCAGGATGAAGCTGCTTGCAGAATAGATTCCCTGGTGTGGAGTTCTCCACAGGAGGATAAATGTGGACAGTTCACAGGCCTTGATCCAAGTTCAAGAGATTGTGCAAGGCTGGTGATGACAAGGAGGATGGGGATCTGCTGAACTCTGATGTATTGCTCTGTTTGGGCCTGTCTTAAAAGTTTTATGCAACCTACCATAAAAAGTAACAGTACTAAAGATTTTTTCAAAACCTGCATGTCAGAGGCTTTGCCTGTCCGGGGTCACTGGAGAGCATGAGCAAGACGTAGAGGCCTGGCGGTCTGGTTTCCATGGGATGGGATCAGAGCTCCTGGGATGTGCAGGGAAGGCCAGGGAAGGCAGCACTGGTGGCTCAGGAAACCCAAGAACGCTGTTCCTGTGCACTGCAGGGAGCCTGGAGATCATCCAGAGCAGGGACAGAGTCTAACTTGTGACCCCTGCACAGCCACACAGCAGGCCAAGGAGGAGGATGACGATGATGTGCTTTACTCCCAACACCCCTCCGTCACTGGCAGGCAAACCCGCCCACAGGTCTGCAGCCACCCCCTTCCACAGAGCACGCTGGGGTGGGGGTTCAGGCACTCGCAGGGGCTTTGAAAGCCACCTCTTGGGTGTGCTCCAGTCTTGAGTAAACACTTCAAGGACACCAACGAGGTCCCCTGCCTCTCAGGCAGCATGAGCCAAAGTGATAAAAATTGAAATAAAACCCCCAAAGCAAAGGCAGAAGAAAGAGGGAGAAAATGCTGTGAGGCCCAAAGGGCTGAGGATGTGGATACTGCTGGGCTGAATTGTCTTCTTCCCTGCTGTGCAAGGAGGAATGTTCCTGGGACAGCACTGCTGACTTTTGGATTGTTACTGGTTGGGCTTTTTAATAATATGATTTTCTTCCCCCAGAGCCAACAGGCAAGTGACATAAAGCAAGCGGAATTGCGGTTCTGAAGCTGGGGAAGTCAGAGTCAATCCCTGGCTGGAAAATCCAGATCTGGGTTTTGAGCTCCCTGTGTAGCACGAGGCCTTCAGGGACCTTCAGCTGGGTTGGGTCTGCCATGTGCAGAGGGGGCGAGTGGCCAACTGCAGAGTCAGGTTCAGGTTTGGATTCTGAAACACACCCCCCTTGCCAAAAGCCCAGGGTCAGTCCCAGAGGCTCAGGAGGGAAGAGCCAATTCCAGCCCTTCTCCCTTAACAAATCATCTGGGCACCTAATGAGGAAAGCTGTCTTCTTTGTGTTGACAGTTAAATATATGCTCAGGCTCGTTTCTCCATCAAAAGTTTACATTGTATCAGGTTTAAATTATTTTTTTACCCTGGTTGCACCCTCATTTCACAAACCTTTCAGCCTATTCTGGTTTGGAAGGTGGAGAACTTCTAAAGATCAGGAATTAAAGCAGGAAGATATCTTCTCACAACCTGTGACCTTGTTTCCATAATCAGCCTTGAATCCACACCATTGACTTGTCTGCAGGGACATGAGGGGGCTGAAAACATCCAGGAAGGACACGTAAGACAAAAGCTTTGAGCTCAAATAATCACAGCAAATCTGTGATTAATGCTTGGTTTGAAAGCTGGAGTTCTCCCCAAACTCATGGGCTGGCTGGACCATCCATCAGGTTGTTGGAAAGGAAACAGTTAGGATTTGATCAACATCTCAAAGCAAATCAGTGAGGTTGATTAAACAGAAACCCTGAACTCTAAGAGCTTTTTCACAACGTGGGTTCTCCTCAAAAGAGATTGCTCTGAGCTCCTCAGCCAGGAGACAGTGTTAAAAGTCACTCATGCCTCCTCATCCTCATGGCCTCCACAGGCACAAATTTGAAGGGCATTTCAAGGAGATGGCACAAAGCAACCCCAGAGTCTGTGATTGACTCGGGCTGGTGAAAGGGGAGTAAAGGGAGTACAGTTACTGTGTAGGAAATAGGGTCCATGAAGCATGCAGGGCTTTCAGACACCGGGATTTTTTGCAACATTTATTGGAACAGACAGGCTAAGAGCACTGAGGGATAAAGGATCCCAAATCAAACAGGCTAATTGGTCTCAAATGGAGTGACTAAGGAACTCTCTCCATTCCAAAATGGGTCAAATTGCATTTTAGAAGGAGATCTCTGAAATTTGAGTGGGAGGCCTGGATAGAAAAACGAATGGATGAACTCATAATTGACATGGATTCCATTATGGCTAATACCTGTGTCAGAGCTGCCACCGAATACGGCCTGCAAATCCAGTCTGGGGGAATTCCCTTTAGAGATGTGACCCAGGTGAAGCAGACTATTTGCCATGAGCCTGTGAGGAACTGAGACTTTAATTGCAAACATATGGCTGGGTAACTTTCCAGCAAGTGAAAACTGGGGGATAGAGAGAGACCTGCTCTGAAACAGATGATCCAGGAAGGCTTTCACTATCTCCAGTGATGGGTTTCTGTGCTCTCTTATCACTTTTTCTGTTATCTGTGCTGAACAGAAGATTGTAAAGAAAGGAAAATTACGCTCAAATATAACATTGGCACAAAGAGTCCTGTGATTGTAGGAAGAAGAAGAGTGAAATTAAGTTTCCCATTAATTAACTATGACATGGTTCCCTGATTTTGTCTTTTAAAAGGCAGCTGTCTGATCTTTGGCTCGCTCCTGTACTGGAGGAGATGTGAGGTGGTTTGTGCCATGGGCAGTTCTGCCTGGGCTTGAGAAGATGGCCTGAAGGACAGGAGCATCACCCTCTTGTGATGGGCTGCTTGCATTGCCTGTCCTGGTGCTCAGCAGGCGGGGTGAGTGCGCTGCCACGGGGGCGTGAGCACCAGCTCCTGGAGCTGACTGCTTCCAGGGACAGCAGAGGAACACGTGGAGAGAACACCTCACCCTCCACATCCAGCAGCAGAACCAGCAGGGTCTGGGAGCACAGGCAAACCTACAAGACCAAGAGGCCGAGTCTATAGGCAGCTCCCGTGGGAATTGGGGAGGAGCCCTGCAAAGGCTGCTGTTATCTCTTGTCATTTTTCATGGCAGCGTGATCCCAGCTTGCAGCAGCACCATGGCAGGGCTGGCCTGTAGCACAGGCAGCCAAACCCCAAGGCCAGGGAGGAGGCTGCAGAGTTTTCAGTGCACTCAGCCCGGGAAATGCAGACTGTGACTTAATCTTCTCTGTTGCTATGTCTTCTGACTGTCCCAAAGGTTTTCCATGGTTTGCAGAATACCTTTAATCCTAGGAAGTCCGTGTGTGTTGTGCTTTTCTCTGGGACCTGGAAGCATGACTTAATGCATGATGAGGGGCAAAGAACTATTGTCTGTATGACAGCGAAGGGGAACGTGGGCTGGCATTGATCCCAAGAACAGGAGGGATGAGCTCAAGGGAGTTTTCTTTTCTGGAACTGTTTTTGTTTGTCAGGTGACCTTGAGAGAACACAAACTTAATGAGGCAGGAGCTGCCCTTTGGTGGCTGGACAGCAATGTCAGCAGGGCCAGTCGAAGTTTGTTGAGGTTGCACAGCATCTTCTGGGTCCTGGCTTGGGAGAAGCAGCTCCTTGGTGTCTCTCGGCCAGTCCAGGGGGAACTTGGACCTTTGCCGGGCTGGAGGAGTTTGACTCCAGAGTGTTGGAGGTCCAAGTTCCAGAAAAAATTGAGGAAGGCCTGTACTTGCTGTGGGGAAGGGATTTCTCCTTCCTTGAGCAGGCATCCAGGTGAGGAGTGCCACCTCAAGTGTCAGCTGGGAGGTTGGCTTTAGGAAGAGAACCAAGGATGAGTTGGAACAAACACAGCAACCTGTGAGTGCTGGTTTTGTGTCTGTAACTGCACTTTTCCATGTGACCTAAACATCAGGGTTTGAGGAGGCAAAGATTGTAAGTAACTAACAGACTAATTGTTGCTTTGTGATGATCTTTAGCAGTCCACACAGACCAAAGCACCAATTTTTGGTCAGGATAACTTTTATTTTAAAGGCAGTGTCTGAGACATCTGTGGCAAAGGCTCTGGTTATGCTGAGGAGTCCTGAGAATGAAACCAAAAAAAGTCAGGTCTGCAAAAACCAAAGCATTTCCCAGTAAATATTCCCTTAACCAGTGACCACAGGTATGAAAAGGAAGATTTATATAAAATGGGAAGGGAAGTTTCATAACAGCACTCCATAGTGAAGTAACAGTGATGTATGCACACATGTACACACACACTCATTCCAGATGAGATCAAATGCCCAGCACCCCAAAGCTGATACACTTCTATGTATTTTTATCCTTATGACTATGAATTATATATTTTCTAGGACTGACTGTTCCAGATAGAAGTGCTGTAGATGATTCTGTCAGCTGCTGCTGGGGGTGAGCTCTTTACTTTGCCTGTATCAATGGATGTACCCCAGGTCTTTCCTGCCTGTAATCCTCCTTGCATCTCCTAGTCCTCTGCTCCCTCAAGTCCTGCTCTCTTTGCTTTGCACATCCCTTTCCAGGACCCTGGAATGCACCTCCACTGAGATGTGCTGTTGCCAGTGATTTTGGCAGATAATATAGAGGCAGAGATTGGAGCACAGCCATTGAAGCAATAGTGGGATCTGTTGGAAGGGAGGAAGTGCAGAAAGGAGAGAGAAAAGAAGGAAAAAGATGGAAGTGGAATGGAGGAGAAGTGGAAAGGGGAAGGTGAAGAGGAAGAAATGAGTGAAAAAACAAGGATCCAAAAGAATGACAAATTACTCCTTTGGGCCATGTTATATGCTGCATAATTTACAGTAAATTGAAATATTGTTTATCTGTATTGTTCTCTTTTTCTCTTGGCCAGCTACTGCTGACGTAAGCAGAAACTCTGTTCTGGGCTAAAGCAGTCAAGAGCCTTGCAAGAGAGCCTGGTGCCCAGACTGGAGCTGGAAGAGGGATTTGGCCTCTGCTGTGATGGCTTTGAGGACTCAGGCTTAGAGGAACCCAGGGAATGTGAGGTTGTTGAGCAAGCTTCTGGAGCTTTCAGTCAGTGTTTCTTCTACAAAAGCTCATAAAAATGCATCTTTAAATCTTGTCCAGGAAGATGTCAGAGCTCTCCTACGGAGTTAATATGCCTAACACAGAGACCAGCTTAGTTATGACAGGACAAAGCATTGTCCTGCCAGGAGTTCATGTATTCTGCAATATAGGACATATGAATACTGGATATATATCTTAGGATATAGCAATATGAGTATTGTTTCAGGTTCATATATCCTGCAAATCTCACTCCGTGAGATGTATAAATGTATCTGGGTGTATATATAAGTGTGTGTGTGTGTCACTGTGTATAAGCTTATGCAGGTATCTGTTTTCTCCCAATAATTCAGTAACTCTGCCTGCAGCTTTGCAGACTCCAGGATCCTGGCCAGCTGGAGCAGGGGAGGCTGCCAAGCCCGTCAGGTTGATGGAGCCAGCAGGCTGCTCCACCTGACTGTCTGGAAGCATTCTTTTGCTCTCTTGGGAGCTTCCCAGCACATCTCCATTTCCTCTGGAAGAAGGTTTGCCCATGGCTGCCAGCATCTGTGGCAGGTCTTCTTTCCTTGGCTGGTGTGGCTGCACAACCCAGGGACCCACAGCCCTTCTCAGCACTGTTTTAGCCATCTCCCAGCTGCACAAGGCCTGAAAATGTACAAAATGCAGCTCATGAAGGAAATGAAAATACACGGGCTCTTTGCTGGTGCATAACTGCTTTATAGAGATAGAGGGGATGATCTCATTAAGAATTCTGTATATGCCACAACCTGGTGAAAACAGTAATAAATCATGGTTTTCTTTTCTTTCAAAGGAGAACTTCCTTGTCAGCAACTGAGAAGATCCTGAAGAGTTCCAAGGTGCGTGAGGACGTAACAAGGGGGCAGCTAAAATTTATATTATCCTTAACTTCCCATGCTAATATCAAGAATGCTCCTACTGAGAAAGTAAATTCTTTGCTCATGAATATGGTATTCAGGTGCCCTGCAGGAGCAGTGCAGAGACACAGGAAAGGTTTTTCCCCACTTGATCTCAGCATGTGGCTCTCATCTGGCGCTGTGCTCTGTCTGCTCCTTGCCTGGGACAGTGTCAGAGCAAGTGGGGGTTTCAAAACTGATCTCTGGGGGGGAGGGCAGGAGTAATCCCATTTTCCTTGCTGCCCAGACTACAGAAATTGCTCCAACCACACCTTCTCTACTGAGTCCTCCTTCCAAGGAGAGCTTCTGCACAGCATCTGGAAGCAGAGCCTTGCACAGCCCTCTCATTGACAGTCTGCAGTCATGCCCTGCTCTTCCACTGCCCACTGCCTGCTGTGGTCTCTTCCTGCAATTCAGGCTTGTTTTATACCTGGAAGGGCTGTCCCAAACGCAGGCACAGCAGTCAGGTGGAGACCTGAAATGAGAGAGGGGAAAAGCAAAGAGATAGGAGAGGTGGAACAAAGCACCAGCAGCTCGCCCAGGATGTCCCGTGGATCCACAAGCAGGTGCCATCCCTGTGTGCTTGTGCAGAACTATCCTGTATTTTGGCTCAAGCAGTGAATATCCTATATTCTCATTCAAGCAGTGGATCTGTTCTCCCTGTCCTGCAGTGTGAGGTGTTCACCCTGGGAAGGAACCCATCCCTCCTTGTTCAGCTCCCTGGAGCTTGTCCAACACATGCAGCCCCATGCTCTTCCTCTCTTCCTTCACAGAGAGGCTCCCAAGCCGTGGCAAAGAACCCTGAAAACCTTCTTTATGTCTTTTGGAGCACTTACACTTGTATTGTTCTACTTTGAATAGAGAGCTTTTAAAAATAGTTGGTTTTCCAGACCAATTACAGACTTTTATAACCTCGCCAGCCATGGATCAAGGGTGGGAATTGCTATTTTGGCAAAAAAAAAGGTGCCAGTTCTTATTTTCCCATTGTTGGTTTGGGTTTGGGGTTGTTTTGGTTTTTTTTAATATATAACAAGAATTCAGGTAGAGAATAACTGCATGTATAAAGTAGGTAAGGATTAATGAAGAAGCAAACAGGAAGTTTTTTTGGTTTGGGGTAGGTTTGTTTTTTTGTTGTTGTTGTTGTGGTTTTGGTTTTTTGGGGGTTTTTGTTTGTTTGTTTGTTTGTTTGTTTTGCTTTTGTGGAAGGGGAGAAAAAATAAGAGACCTACTTGTGGAAACATGGAAGGTCTCCAGCGTAATGAATAATAATTTCAAAAGTATTTTCTGATATCTGAACAGTACTTATATGCAAATACTGTCTCAGAAGGTAGTGGGAAAAGACCAGCAGTTTTCCTAACATTGGCTGGGAAACAAAATTTGCAGTTCTGGAAGACTTGCCATTTCCATAGGAACCAGATGAGATGAAGTAGAAAGACTTAACAGAAGTGATTAAAAAGTATTTTACACTGAAAACAAACTTTCTAGCTGAATGACATAAATTACTTTTAAGGGAGCAAATGGCTTTCTAGCAAGTTTAAAAAAACAAGTATTTGCCCTTTAGTAACTGTCAGAGAGCTTTGGAGAGCAACGAGCTCAGCACAACCTTAGAGGAACCATGGGCACATGTTTTGAGGTGCTGGAAATCTAGTTTATGCTACCAGAATTTTGGGGGTCCTATTAAAATTAAAATACATGCCAAAAAAACCTAACATGCTTAATAAATCAAGAAAGGACCTTCACTATTCCACTTCACTACTACTCCAACAGAGGTTGGAGGTGAGCGATGTGGGCAGAACACTATCCCACTGTTTGGTGTTTGAGAATTTTAACAAGAGAAATAATTATGGGTGACATCCTGCCTAATTTAAGGTTTTGTATTTTAGCAAAAAAAGATCCGCCTACTTTTGTGTTTTGCTTTGGTTGTTTTAGCAGTAATGATTTTGTGGTTTCTGCAGTCACCTTCCCAAAGAAGGGAGCCATCACAAACAAACAAGCTACTTCCTCTGCAGTGCTATTTCTGTTTTGGTTTATTAGTGAGAAAAAAAAAAAAAAAAAAAAAAAAAACTTTTATTTC
>VWZN01009636.1:168822-216224 GCA_013396955.1 Regulus satrapa
AAAAGCTTTGATCTACCCTCCAGCTTGATATGTTATGAAATATTTTCATCAAACTCTGCCCTCAATTGAACTCATATTAATCTCAACAAGATAATTGCAGATCTGTGTTCTGAGATCCTGCACTTGGACCTCGCTGGTGTTGAGTTCAGTGGGCACCACTGCAGGGGCAGAAAGATCTCTATAGAAAATTCATTGCAGGACTGGGGGTAAGAGCAAATGCATTTGGCCTGAAGCATGACTAAAGCACATTGCCTAAAGTTCGCCAGTATGTGTTGGTCCTTCTCCCATTGAAGTTGATGGCAAAACTCCCGTGGAATTCAGCAAAGTGGGGTGAAATCGACACAGAAATTATTTTTTCCCAGAACAGCTTTGCAATAACCAGCGGATTTGCAAACTCCTCACTCTGACACATTGAAATAATTTGGGACTTTCATTCCATTTTGCTTTAATTGGACTTACCCTGCATCTGAGTCTTCCTAAATGGGTTGGTATGCCTAAAAATATGTGCAGGCATGTTTGCACTCTCTGAGGGAACGTGGAGGTTAAACTGGAAGGCGAGGTTATGTTAGCAAGGATATTTTCTTTTTATACTGCTTCCAAAGGCAACCCTGTTTTGGGCTCAGCACTCTGCCCTGACCGCTCTGTGCCTCTCCATCCCAAATCATGCTGGGATTTGATGATAAAGCACATCCTCTTTCCAGGAGCCCTGCCAACCCCTACATCCTAACTCACTGGTGTTCTGGTACCTTAGGCACTTTGCGGTCAGCAGGCAGACTGCAAATGTGGGTATGTCCAAACCTTCTGGAGGAAGAGAAGAAATTTCTTACAGAGCTGCTGTTGTCCATTTGATTCCCAGCTCCTTTGTTTCAGTGTTTCTCGGGCTGTGCCAGCTGAGACAGCTCTTAGCTGGATACCAGCACTCGCAGGGCCTGATTTGGTTCATGTCTTCTATAAAAGTTTTCCATCTCTGACCAAGGTATTTCACATCAGGGTAAAAATGTGAGTAAATCAGAGCTGGCATCCCTCCCAGACATATCAATTCCCTTAATTCCCTTTTTCCTGTGGCTTTGGGGCAATCAAAATAGGGAATGTTTCCATTGCTGTACCTTTATGAAAGTACAATATGTGAACGCCATCTCCTGAGTGCATCCAGTGCATTTCCTTGCCTCGGTCATTGCAATAGCTTTCCCTGGAAATTATGTGGGAATCAATCTCTTGGCAGGGCTGGGCTCCAGGGAAAATCAAAACCCCTAACGTGACAGTTAATGAAACAAGGAGAAAAAGATGGAAGCTGTCGCTCCCAGACGGCCAACACCAACACAGTCCCAAGGCAGCGGGAGGTGCCAAGGTGTCTGCTAGAAAAATTTGGAGAGACCTGGGGGTGTCAGAGAGAGGGCTGCTCCGAGGCCAGTTTTCCTGGCAGGAAAAGCCATTTGCAGCAGTGGAGGAGCAGTGGAACTCTCTGAGGGGACATGGTCTATTTTAAGATCCAGGACAAGCTGGCATTGTTCTGCACCCCTGGGGCTTTGTCATAGAGCTGGGCTGGGTGGAGTGCATGAAGCAGGGCAGGGATCCAGGGGTATAAACTGAGGGCACAGGAACTGCCAGGACAGGGTGGCACAAATGGAGCCAGGCCTGCCTGTAAGGAGCCTGGTTTCTCAGACCCTGACCCACAGGCCTTTGGTGGTCAATAAAACATGCAGCAGTGGCTCACAAAATAATAGGAAACCTGATTACCTCTCGCCTCCAGCAGCCACAGAAGCGTGCATATAAACAAAAAGGGAGATAGTAAAATCTACTATAGATTAGCTTTCGAATTTTAGTCTTTTGTTTATTTGATTTGATATATAAAATATATACAAGTTGGTCTTCTGATTATTGTCTTTTTTTCCGAAAAAGGTTAATCCCTGGACTTGAGAAGTTTAAAAATGTGGCTCTGAGGGTGCTAATTTTGGAGCCAATTACAACAGCATTGAAATGTTGAAAGATTCCTTTTATTTGTTGAAAGATTAGGCTGAAGCCCTTCAGTCTATAAAAGAATAATAAACCCTAGCAGGATAAAATCCTTCATTGCAATGAGGATACAAAAAGCCACCTCACAGTACTACGTGGCCTGGGTGGAGGCACAGGGCTGGCAGAGCTGGCATTGACAATTACTAAAATTATCAGTGCCCACCCAGAAAAAATTACTCTGATCTCTTGCTCCATTCATACATAATCTCATTTTCCACCTCCCGCCATCATCTTGGTCAGCATCTGCACAATGAGATGTGTTCACACAGTGTGCCCAGTCCCTTTTAGTATCTTTCAGTCTTGCACAATCCACTCCAAAATTAGTTGCTAGAATGGAAGGATTGGCAAATTCTTGCCTCCTAAAGTCCTGGAGAGAAAATGAGCTCTACTGACCTTTTCTTCCAGGCAAGTATTTTCATCTGGGCTGCTTGAAGCTTGGGACCAGGCTTGCAACTGAGCAGAGTTTGGTTTTCAGATAATCCCACTCAGATGAGCAGTTTCTGGGTTATTTGTAAACCCCCTTGAGAGCCATCACCAGGACAGAGGGTTGTGTAGCTGTGCCTGATTTCAGTGGCTGCACGTGCAGGAGGGTATGGCTGAGCTGAGGAGCTTTCCAAAGGAACGCTAGGTTTGAGGAGAGGGCAGGGTACAGAGATTAAATGGAAAAATAAACCTGTAAATACCAGGCATGCCTTTGTCTTGTCTGCCTGAAACAACACAAATTCAGTGGGAATGGCAAGAAGCACCTTGGGGCAAGGGGAGTGTGGCACAAACAGCAGGTGACAACAGTATCCTGGGTTCTGGGCTCAGAGCCGCTTGTCCCTGCAGCCACAAGGAGCAAGAACTTCTCAACCAGTGAATGAGCCTGAGGCCTGATGGCAGCTGTGGGTCATGTCCAACAATCTCAGTCACACTGCTGCTTTTGGAAATTCTGTCCAGCCCTTTTCCTCCCAAAGTGAGCACTGATCCTGCCATCCCAGCCCCTTCTGCTGGGATGCTGCATTATCTGTAACACTGGAGTTTTCGTGGAGCCCTAACAGGGCCTGAAAAAATCACATGGTGCCTTTCACTGTTGTCTTAGCCAAGTTTCATTGTGATTAATTACTCTGTTCCTGCCTAAAATTCCCCTCAATCACCACAGTTTTAATTCCTTCCATTTAATTTCTGGCTGGTGTGTTACATGGAGCAGCACAGTTCCCCTCTCTTAGACACCCCAGTTTCACCCCAGAAACTTCCCCCACTCCATAGCAAATGAGGTGATCCCCCTGTGTCTCTCATTTCTTCCCAGGACTGGTGAGGATTAATAGGCAGGCATTTGCAAAGCACTGGGTGATCCTCTGAGTAAAGGGTTTATACAGGGCTGAAATGCTGCCCTGAACAAAGGTGGGCTCACTCCAAAGCTGAGTGTGCTGAGTGTGCCTTTGGGGCTGTCAGCAGGCACAGAAAGGAGAAGCTGTCTGCATTCCCCATTTACATCTCACGTATCCTTGGCATGGAAGCTCGGCTTGGCAGGCTGACGGGGATGAATATCTCTCAACACTCCGGGAGGGTGACAGACAGCTGGGGTTCATGGCATGTCCAGGTCTTACGAAATCAGCCCCATTTGGGGTTTGCCAGGTGAAAGGAAATCCACCTGAGAATTTGGCATAGAGTGGAGGGGGGGCTTTGGGGCAATGGGGGCAAAACAGAACGTCTAAACAAACGGATTTCTAGCCCAGCTAGTAATTCCAGCAGAAATGGAAAGCAAGCCTAATCAGAGAGATCCCTCAGACCCAAAAACCTGAAGCTCTTGCTCACGTGGTGTCTCTGCCTAATGTTTGCAAGGCTGTTTTGGGCAGTTGTTCCCTACGGATGTAACCATCTGCATCTGCTTCTCACCAGTGGGCTGACGAGGAACTTGGGCTCAGTGTGTGATGTTTGGACGGCTGCAGTTTTGTGGACAGGTCCTACTTTTATCAGGATGCAGGGGTGGTGCTCCAGGGGCAGCCAGGAGTCACTCATCTAACTCTGACCTTTCCGATTCAGAGGATTTGGGATTTCCGCGTGGTCTGATGAATCAGAACAGACTGACACTTCCTGCCACCTCTCCCCCTGGTGCCAGCTCAGCATATGGAAGCACACACAGAGATGTGGAGATGCAAGCCCGGGGCTGGTTGACCAACCCTCTTGAAGGCTGCAAAGCACAGCCCTCCCTGGGTGACAGAGTCCATGGCCTCAGCAAGGAGGAGCCACGGCCAGAGAGATGCAGGATGAGTCAGACACTTTGTCGGGGACTGGGAAATCAGAGCAGAAGGCAGGGGTTTCCATGACTCAGATTAATTGCAGGGAGGGGGCTTTAATGGAAGAAGGAGAGGTCAGTTACACTGGATAATGCTTTGGCTTCGACTTTTCTAGGAAGCTGCAGCCCAGAAGATGTCTTTTCCCTGCCAAACAAGGGCCAGTACAATGACACCCTTCCCCCAGGCCTCCACCCTCTGTCATGCAATCCTTGAAAGGGAAGATTATTTCTTCTGTGCCACACATTAACACTGGAGCTGCCAGAGCAGAGAGCAGAGCGGCATTCCTGCGCTGGATCTGTGCTGCCGTGACCTGCTCCCAGCTCCAGGAATGCAGGGGCCACCAAATGGGGCAGCTCCATGCTGGCCCCCTAAAACTGCTTTGCTGGAGACAGCAGCAAAAGGTGGGAGCTGCCTCTCTGCAGCTCACATCTCTGTCCCCTTAGCTCACAGTCGTTGAGCTCTGCCTTTTCCACTGTGCTCTTTCCTCCCCTGTTGCCTTCCCTGTCCTTTTTATCACCACAGTGGGTCCAGACTGCCCAGCTCAGATGGGGAATCTGCTCAGAATTAACACAAACCCATGGACGCTGAAGCTCAACCCCTGGCAGAGTCAGGCTTGCCGGGCAGTGAGGTTTTTCTGTTCTGTGTGACTTCCAAAGATGCAAGCCAAGCCCGGCTCCCCACAACCATCCAAGGAGCCCTAACAGAAGATGGAAGATCCACCCACAGGGACTGAAACCTGGCAGAGGGCTCTTTGGAGAAGGGCTCTCTCTTCCTGCCTGTGGGGATGCAGAGAAGGTGCCTCTCAGGCACCAGGGAACCATCACCTGGTGAGGCCACAGGTCTTTAATTTCTCCACTCTGGCTCAGCACTCTTTAGGGAGCTCAGGAGAGGCGAACGCTCGGGTGGCTGCTACTGTCCCCTGAAAGAGCAGCTGTGCTTGCTGATCCCAATGTTTCATTTCAAAGCAAGCTCCTCTCCAGGGCACTCTGGGTGCATGAAAATACTCTAAAGCCTGTAGCTATGACAAAACACTACATGGCTACTGTGCAAAGAAATGAGATTCCCGCCTGACCGCTGCCCCCATGGAGAATTCCTCAAAACACTGCCAGGCTTGCACCAGTGCCTCCGAGGGGAAGCAGCTGCAATTGGTCTCTCTGTGCCCAGAGGTCCCTGGGCAGCAGCCACACAGCCCAAGTGCTGCCCATTTTGTCATGTGCCATCCATCCCGTTGGAGAGACGGGCAGTAATGTCGCTGTGGACACAGCCGGTGTGACACAGCCACTGGAACTCGGGACTCACTGCAGCATGGGCAAGGGTGGAAGCTGACTCTGCAGCTGCTTGTGGCCAACACTGCTTTCATCATCAAAGCAGGACCTCTGGCAGCATTTGCAGGGATTAGCAACAGATCCTGTGCTCGGACCAGCGGCTTCAAGGTCTCCCAGCTCCGTCCTGTCACCTTTACCCGCTGTGTTCGCTCGAGCTGCGCTGCTTCATTCCCTGGAAGGGAGCAGGATTACTGCAGCTTCCTGGGCCACCAAAACAAGGAGGGGGACGAGGGCTCCATTGCCCATCTCCGAGCAGCAGTGCGAAAGGGTTAAGCCGTGTTGTTGATTGTCACATGGTTCTGGGAATGCAAAGGCAGCGAGAGAGAGGCAGCGGCACATCTTGAGCGCACATGTGGCCTCTACCACAAACACTTCAAAGTGCTTCCCTCAGACTGACGGAACAGCCTGACGCCGACTGTAAATGCCCTTGACACGCAGAGTGGAAAATATCAAACGCTCCGGCGTTGCCCTGAAACGCGGCCTGCTCTCGCTGGGGAAGGCCTTAATGAACCTGCGCGGGAGAGCAGGCGGGAGGACAGGAGGTGTGACGGGTGGTTCTCATTTAGGCCGTGTACGGGTACACGCCAGCCCGGGCAACTGGACTTAATCTGAGGCAAATCCAAGTGCTTGAGGACATTTTAAAAGAGGCTGGGACATCAGCTTGAGGCGACTCCATGTCAAGGTCTCGCCACACCTTCCCCCACCGCCTTGCTGCCTGCCCCAAACTGTGCAAGGCAGAACAAAAGGGTTTCCAGGCTGGAGACTTCTCCTTATTCCTCAAGGAACCTCTGTCTCTCCCCATCCCTGCGCTACCTTCAGTCCACCACCCCCAGCCCTGAAATTCCCTTCCCAATCAGGTGCTTTTGCGGCAATGGAATCCTCCCCAACCTTGGCCACAGAGCAAACGCCAGATGAAACCTCATGGTGGCCATGTCCCTCCCCTGGGGCTGTGAGATGGGGCAGACCTCTTTGCCCCATCTCAAGCGGGACAGGCCTGTTCTGGGATACAGTCCTGCTCTGATGCAGGGGAGGAAAAGCCTTGAGGATTGCAAGAACAGACCTCAATCACCGGTAGCGTCGTGGAGTCACTGGGGGTTGTCTCTGTAACCTTGTCTGGGCCATCATCTGTCCCTGGGCACACATGGCTGGCCAGGACGTGCAGTCCCGGGAGCTTTGGCTGCTGTGGCTGCGGAGGTGACATCAGCCAGTAGAGCAAGGGAGCAGGGGAATGTGCCCCAAAGCTTTCAGGCCACTTTCCCAGGATGGATGCCGAGCAGGGTCCCTGATGCAGGGACAAAGTATCACATTCTCCTTGCTGCATGGAAACCTGTGAGCAGAGGCCAAAGCTCTGCCTGTGCTGGTGGAGGTACATGGGGTACTCAAGAGTGGCCAAGATACAACAGCTCTTGACCCTGGACCTGCGTGAGGGAGACACAAATAGTCTGTGATGGCCCCTTTTGACTGTGATCCCTGCACACTTAAGGGGAGTATGAGCGCCAGTGATGGCGATGGACCAAAAGCACACAGGCAGATAGAAATCTTGTGCCCAGCAGAAGAGGGGACAGAAAGACAGCGGGCCTGTGTGCGGTCTCCTTGGCTCCAGCACAGCACACATCACCGAGAGGCTGAGCAGGGCTCTGATGACTGCAGGCAGGGATCCATTGGTTATGACACATTTGGCATGAACGAAATTGCCTCATAAAATACTTCTCAGATCAGCAAGAACTTGAGGGGTCTCAGGAGAGAATTGAAGGAGAGGAAAGTTCAGACAGTCATCAGCAAGACCCCACCTTGCATCTTGGAAGCAAAAGCAGAGAAGGAGACCACCAAGGGGCTAGAAGTGCAAAATGGAGGTAGAATGGAACTGCAAGTCATGAAGCACTGGACCCACCTCCTCAGGGATCATATGAGCTGGAGCAGCTCCATCTTGCTGGGGGAGCAACTAATTTTCCAGATAACAAACAAGGTAGAGACCCTAAAACAATAGGGTTTTACTGGGGAACACTGTTAAGAGGGTAAACAGAACGTGTAGGTACCACCATAAACTACTGAGTCGTGCAGGCAGAAATGTTAAAAAGCAAACCCAGATGCCTGCAGTAAACAACAGGAGGTGGGAATCTCCACTGAGGGCAAAATGAGCCAACAGCTTGGGATTTATGAAACCCCCTGGGAAGGTTTATCCCCCCAATAACCTCTTGGTGTATGCTCTGCTTGAAAAGATGCTATCGCTGTCTTTAGAGTTGTTGGTTTCTTGGAAGGGCAGGAGGTGGAGTGCCCACTCTCTGATGGATCACGGGATGAGACCTCGAGGGTGACTTGGCTCAGCTGACTGTAGAACACACCAGGGAGAAACACGAGGAGATAAGGGTCAGGATAAGGGGACACTGCTCTGAGGGAAGGGGCAGTAAGGGTGACAGGGTCCAGCCCTGGTGACCCTCTTGGGTGCCACCAGGGCTGGTGGGGATGGCAGGGGGCAGCGGGCTGGCACAGCCAGGGGCCTCCCGCGCCGTCCCTGCAGCGACGGAGGAAGATGGATTGATCGCTGAGTTGTGGATTGATGACTGCTGTCAGCTGGTGGCCTGCCTCGCCAGCCAGGGAACGGAAGCAGACTCCATGCCCAGTCTCTTTAAAGGCTTTTTGCCTCAGGATATGATTTATTGTTAGAAAACAAAGGATGTTTAAGGAAAAAAAAAAGCTAACACAAAATAAAACATCACAATTGATGAAAGCTGTCTTTGGTCCCCAGTGGCTTTTTCCCCTCTTGTGAGCCTGGGAGCAGAGAAGGGATACATCCCTTCACAAATAACCCCAAACCAGCTTCCTCTGCCTTTTAGGTATGCAACTCTCCAGTCCCATGATGGGCAGGGACTCCACAACCTATTCCCAGGCTGTGTCCCAGCCAACGAGCACCACACTATGTGCAAACACAGAAAAGCTCTGACCAGAGCTATTTATATGAGATGAGGGACCAGATTTTTAAAAGCACAGAGGTGCCCAGCTCTAGCCCCTGGTTCTGGAAAAAGAACAGCTTCCCTGGGCTGAAAATAATTAGGAGTACAATTAAAGAATGGAAGGAATTATTTTAACAAAATTGAGCAGATTATAATTGGGGCATGTTTGAGGCTGTTTGGCGAGATGCTCTACGATCAGTGCTACCTTAGAACCCTGAACACTGCTTTGCAGAAACCAGCCCAGCTAGGAGGGAAGGTGGAAGCAGGAGTATTGAAGGTTTAACATATATATATATATATATATATGTGTGTGTGTGTGTGTGTGTGTGTGTGTATATGTGTGTATATATATATGTATATATATATGTGTGTATATATGTGTGTGTGTGTGTATATATATATACACACATACATACATACATACATACATATACATAGATAAATAGCATTATGGGCATAAATATGTGGCAGTAAAGTGCTTATTGATGTTGATGATAAATACAAAAGGAGGAATCTGATAGCGGTGAGTAGAAATCAGTGAGAACCTGGGAAGAGAAACTAAAGGTAGGAGAGAAAAGCCTCTTGCCACTAGAGTTACTGATAATTATTTAAAGAATCAAGAAAAGCCAAATCCTGTAATGAGATCCCAGACAATAATGGGAAAATACTCATCCCATGTGAAGAAGAGACAAAGTTATTTGTTCAACATTTATTTTTCTCTTTGGAAAGAAGTGGGATGACACAACCATACTTTATGGAGATAATGAAATAGTTTGTATTTTACCAGTGATGAAGCCCAATGTTACAGAGCAGTGATTAAAGTTAGACATTCTGCAGGATCAGATAACTCGCATCAAAGGATAAACAAATTGGCCTGAGAACTCTCTGAGCCATTAGTGTTGATTTTTTAACAAATCTGGGAACATTGGGGAAGTTCCAGAGGACTGGGAGAAAAATCTAACACCAGACTAATAAGGCAGTAAATAAGATGGGCCATGAAAACAAGAGGTGCTTGGCAGGACGTGGATCCAGAAAGAATGATCATAAGAAAAACCTTTATGGAACACAGTCCATATGGACTCACAGTATGTTGCATAATTAACATCAATCAGCTGTGGCTTGCAGAAAATAAAGACTTTTTACTGTCCGTGATGGGGTAATGACCTTAATTTACAAGGTGGCATCATCCATGGAGGTTTTTGCATGATTCTTGGCTTACATTGGCATGGCAGCTCAAGGAAAAAAAGGGAGAAAAATCGTCCCTATGTGAAACTAATGCCTTTGGGTTTGGTTTTACTGCCCTGTAACTGAGTTGGCTGGCAATCTGGAGATGTTGTCTGGTGGAGTGTTTCTTGTGAGACCTTGCAGGGCTGATCACTGCTGGAGGAGCGGGCAGGCAGTCAGGAGATGAAGCTCTGCACAGGCAGGAAGGTCCCTGAGCTCTCCCTGTGCTCACCAGTCCTCGTGCCCTGGTCCTCAGCCCCTGCAGGGGAGGGAGCTGTTGCAATGTGCCAGCATTCCCATCTGGATTTCCTCTCTCTGGGGCTCTGGGGTTGCTGTACATCCCCAGTCTGGAGCTGGGATGCAGCCAAAGCATGCCTCTAGATCTGAGATTTGGGAAGCATTCTAGGATAACCTCATCTAGGCACAGCTTGGGTCCCTTGGCCAGGAGGACTCTCCTCAGCAGTGTGTGTCTTAACCCAGCTGTGTGCAGGGTCTTCTGCAGCTGGAAGGTTTGACCAGCTGGAATCACAGCAAGCCCAGATCCTTGGAGCAGCCTCTTGGGCTCGTGAGCTCCAGGATCCATCAGCCAGAGCAAAGGTGCGTGTGACAGCCAGGGCTGTGCATCCTTCCTGGGGCTGCCCCTCAGCTCCAGACCAGCTGTTCCCAGCCAGGGCTGTGCATCCTTTCGAGTCGTGATAAGGATCGTCTCTGCTGCAGAGTGTGTGACATCTGTCTGTCCCCTTCAGCCAAGTTTCCACAAGAGCAGTTATTTATGATCAAGTGCTCACACCCAGGATCCCGGGCTGAAATGCTGAGACAAATCCTCATGGAAACCTGACTCCAGTTATTCCAGCTCTGTTGTTTCTAACTTACTAAGGTTTTTTGAGTTCTGAATCGTTTTCTTGAGCATTAAAGACCCCCTTTAGACATTTCTAATCTGCATGTAATTGCCAAGCAGATATGAACTCTCATTCCTTATTCACTGTAGGAATGGCTTGCAGTGTCTTGACTAGGTCATGGGGCACAGGTCATAGCCCCTGGTTTTTAAAAGGGAATTGCTGACCCTGCAGGGCATGGAGAAGGTCAGGCTGGGAAGCAGCTTGGGCTTTACACAGTGCCTTTGAGCCTGGGGTTTTT
The DNA here is from genome assembly GCA_013396955.1 of Regulus satrapa. Lineage (NCBI taxonomy): Eukaryota > Metazoa > Chordata > Aves > Passeriformes > Regulidae > Regulus > Regulus satrapa. The sequence goes on from VWZN01009636.1 coordinate 179,752, forward strand.
GGCAGTCTGGGACTTTAGAGATACCACTCTGTGCATGGCTGGGGCACATCAGCCCACTTTGGGAGGAAACGGAAAGGTTAAGTTGGGTCAGAGGAAGGTACCCCAGAAAGCTGGGTCAGAGGAAGGTAACCCAGCACAGCATCTCCCTGGGGGTGACCTCCTTCCCTCAAGGAATGGCCTGGCCCTGAGCAATGTCATTTCTGGGGGATGGTGGCCACGACCATCCAGCTCTGTGGTGCATTTGTGGGGTCAGCAAGACAGGAAACCAAATTCCCTTTGCTTTGGTGAGCAGTGTGCTCCGTAACTCAGGAATATGAACTACCACATGTTTGACTGAAAAATTATTATCCTCAGGAAAGGAACAGGTCTATCATGGTAAAGAAACAAAGCATGATGTGCAGAAATGACACCTCAGGGCTTCAAATTTGTTCCCTGTCAATGCAGAGGAAGAAGACTGACCTAGACACCATTGAGGTTGACGGGTCTTAAATTTGATCTGCTCTAAAGGCACGATATGACCCTGTGCTCCTGTGTATTGTAAGGCTGCAGCTGTTTTACCCATTGGCTTTTCCTGCTCTCTGGCTGTCTCACAACCTCTCCAGCAGAGCGGAGAAATATTCCTGTCTGTGCACTGTCAAATGTGGGCTTCAGCTGGGACCCTTCAGACTGAAAGCCCCAGGGAGGGGGCTGTTGCCAGAGGATGACATCCTTTCTAGGACCTGGCTGGTCTCTGCTGCACAGGAGCCTGTCTCCAAGCACTGTGGTTTTCCTGCCTCCATTGTCCTCTGTTCACTGCTAAGCTCCTCAGAAGAGGTCTCACCAAGCTGGGCTTTTTCCAAGCCCTCCCTCAGCCTCCCTTGAGGGAGACACATTTCTTCCCTTTTAATTTTCCTGGGCCCCCAAGCTGGGATTTTTGGGGTTGGTTTGTCTGCTGTTGTCGCTTTTGCCTTTTGCTTCCTCTTTGTTACACATCACCAGGCAATTCTAATTTCAGACCTTGATTCCTGGACTCTCAATCCACTCGGAGCCGTGCCAGGGGGTCTGACCCCCATGATCCCAGAGGGTTATTTCTGGAGGCCTGCACAATGCTCAGGGACCTGCAGGCACAAGATGTGGCTGATGGTACCATGGGGCCCCACAGATTTTGCAGGCATGAAGATTACCTGGATCATTCTGCAGCTGCAGCCACTGGAATAATGATAGAGTTTTTTTGTTTTACTGGTGGAGCCAAAGCCTTGAAGAAGAAAAGGCCCTGCCAAGCCAGCAGAACACATCCATCTTCCCGGCGGAGCAAACAGAAATGGATTTCAGGTTAATCGATCTGCCCCAAACAAAGCGTTTTGGTTTGGCCTTCCTCACTTCCTCATCTTCTCCTCTCTTCTCCCATTGCAACTGTTTGGATCTAGGGTCTGCTGGACTCAACCCAAAGCCACAGAAGGGTCCAGTCCACTTGCATTAGTACTTCCCTGCAGACAAAATCCACCTCTGAAAACTCACATGTGCTTTTAGGTTCAATAACTTCCCCTATCACAAATTCCCTCCTTTGACCTTGGTCCAAATACTTGAGCTCGGCAGGACCTTTGTTTATTTGAGCAAGATGCTCTCCTCTTTCAGCGCCGATTGTTCACCAGGGCAAGGACTCTATTTAAGCCGTGCCCTGTGTTTACACAGTTGGCCGATTTGTTGTTGTGAAACTGTTGATTGAGGCCCGTTGGAAGATGGGGAGCGCTCGGCACAGACGGATTTTGGGCTTCGTCCATCTGCCAAACACCAACCAGGCTCTGCTGTTTCACAGACTCGTGATCCGACCCGCTCCGGGCGCTGTTACGGGGATGGAGAAAGGCCCGTCTTCTCACTCAAGGGACACTTCTTGCCAGGCCTGGAGGCACTGCTGCTTCCCACTAAAATGGTTGTAATAATGTTTTAGCGTGGGCAAGAGAAAAAATAAAGAAAGGAAAGACCTCCCTAAAACTCGTTCAAAGGGCTGGTGGAAATGGAGTCATGGAATTTTTTTGACAAATACAAAACAAAACACGGCCCAAGGCAGGAATCCAGCATGGAAAATTGGAGCCCAGTTAAAGTCTGGCAAAACTGTAAGTGGAGAAACTTCTATTCTCTTCTATCCTGATCCTAAAAAGCTGCCTGATGTCTCTTCTCAGCTGGGAGGAGTGAGTGGGGGAATGGTGGGTTCTCACCTCAGAGTGCAACTGGAATGTGTTTGCTTCCATCACGGGGATGGTGATAAAAGAGGCCTAGAGAAGAGTGTTAGATGTTCCCCAGGGGTTGTGGAGGCCTTGTGGAGGAAGCAGGAAATGAAGAAACACTGCTCTGGTTCAGCCACTGATCCCATGGTACCAAGGAAAACATCAGAATTCACCTTTCTGTCTTCCCTCCAGACTCTCCTTTGGGCACGAGAGTCTAAGAACTAAGGAAAGGACCTTCCTACCTTCCTGGGGCTGGTTTGCAGAACTGGTGGGCAGGTGGGGCAGGCGAGGACTTCAGGCATGGCCACAGCTCCGTGGGCATCTGTGCCCCCACGCAAACCACACGCCCCATCCCCCAGCACGTCAAGATGGCAGGGTAGGGGTGAAAACTGTATAGTGGGGGTGGCAGGGGGGATCTGCTTTGTAAATCCAGGAGGAAACGTGGTTTATAACTGTAGGGTGATAGAGGGACCAAATAATTTTCCCTGTGGAGATCTCTGTCTGGGCAGTGTCGTGCTCATGGCGAGCAGGGAGGGCTGCGAGCCGTGCAGCGCTGACGCTGTGCCCCAGGCCAGGCTGGCCACGTCCTGCTTTCTCCAGCTGGGACATCCCTGGCCAGTGACTCAGCCCCTCAGGGATGTGTCTGAGCCATTTCCCCTCGGCCATCTGGGGAGCATCCCCTCCCCACAAGTCATCCTCACGAGGCCTTTGCCATCACAGACCTTGGCAGCTCTGCTTCAGGCACATCCACACTGCCCTCCTCTGCCTTCTGCCTCCACAGCTGTGTCCAGAGCTCCTGGCTTGTCCTGCACGGACTCAGTCATGGCTGGACTGCTCCATCACCCTGGCTGAAAGTGACTGCTCTCCTTGTCATCCCAAATCTGGGCCAGAGAGAATCAGCCACGGGAAGAGACTGGGCAGAACCAGCAAGCTGCACGGGGCCATGAGATATCTCAACATTGAAAGAGAGGAAGCAGGGGGAGCCCCAAAACTGAACCCAAATTGAGGCTCATGTAAGACCTGGTGGTTGCCATTTCAAGCAGCATTTGGGTTTGTGTCACACATTCAGATAAATCTGGAATGCAGTCAGCACATTGCCACTTGAGCTACTCCCAATGCTGCAGCATATGAAGATGAAAATTAATTATCAGTCTCCTGGCTGTTTAGGCCTAGCTTTATTGGAATAAAATGCTTTTTAAGAATAAAATTAGGAGCTTTCCTTTTAGGTACCAATGTCCACCTCCACAAACATAAGTCCATCTACTGTGAGAACCTTTATGGACTCCTAGATCCAGGAACGAGTTCCTGCTTCTTTTTTGTTTGTTTGTTTGTTTTCTTAGAGCATTTATTCAGCATTGTCCTGAGCAGCCAGGAGGACTGAGCCAATTCTTGGTGCTTTTTTGCCAAAACCATCCTTTGGTCTCAGGTAGCTCCTGGATGCTGGTGGCTGGGATGAAGTCAGTGGAGTCTGAGTGCAGACAGACCCGAAGCTGTCTGCTGTACCTGGTCTGGGTGGAAAGGGGACAGGCTGCCAGCTACAGCTCCTGGACAGACACGCTGTGGTTAGAGCAGTCTTGATTTTGAGATGGCAACAGTATTAAATGTGTGTAAAGCAGACAGACTGGTGCTAAAGCACTTACTGGGAACATTAATACACCCCGGACCACCCTTCCTCATCATATGATGTGGTTCTGTCTATAGGCAAGATATGTAAAAACAATTTAAAATTCATTTAGCTTTTAAACCTTTTAAAAACATATAAACCCCCCCAACCTTTTGATATGGGATTGGGCTGCTTTTCCAAGTGGGAAAACGTTCACATCAGGATTGATTTAAATTTTTTTCCCCCTTTTAAATCATAAACAGTCCCAGTACAAGAAACAGTAGCTGTTATTGATTAAAAGTTCATTTGCCTTGTCTTTGCCGATGATTGATATTTGGTAAGAAAGGATAGAAAAAGGGAAGGGTGTTGTACTTTGGAGAGCAAAAGAAAATGTGTCACGTGTTACCTGCATCTCAGAATCATGTTAGTGTTGGAAGGAGCATTATCCTGAAGAATAACAGTTGTTTTAAGGTTCAGCAGCTCCCGGGGCTTTCTGCCTGTGTTTGGACACACCCTCCTTAAAAAGCAGTGGGATGCAGGAGGGGAGCAAGGCAATGCAATCCCAGAAGGGATTTTTGTGGCCCGTGGAAGGAAAGCAGCTCCCCCACTGGATCCCGCCGCAGGCTGGGCAGGCTTCCCTTGGGGAGCGCAGGCTCCGGGAGTGCAGGAGGGGCTCAGGAGCTGCAGGCACTGCCTTGACACCTCCGAAAGGTTACTGGGCTCCCCAAGCCGCCAGGCTGCCCTGACAAGCTGGGAGGGCAGGGTGCAGCTGGAGAGCAGCCCGGGTGTCCCACGCAGGGATTGTGATTCCTCCTCCCAGGGATGGCGGCTGTGGGTGCTGCTCCCACTGCCCTGGGTGCTGCTCTGCTCTTTATAAAGCCCACAGGTTTTATAAAATCTCTGCTCTTCTGGAAATCTCAGGCAGTTTGCACAGAAACCACACCAAGATGCTGGAGGTAGAAGATCCCCTTCGCTCTTAGGCCTTCAGAGGACTTGGACTCAGTGGGGCAGGAAAGGCATTTCTCTGTTAAAACATTTTCCAGGCAAAAAAAAAGAGCTGGATTCAGACAAGATGAAATTCTGTGAATTCATCTCCATTCCCCAAGCTGTTGAATTGGGGAAGAGGGGAAAAAGGAAATGTTTTACAGAGATGTTTTCAAAGCAGAATGTTTCTGAGGTTTCTTTTCTTGGCCCAGTCTTTGGTTTCAGGACCTCCTTCAGTTTCAGTAAAAAAATAGAATTCTTTAAAAAATATTTAAAACATCTGTCAAAACACTAATTTCTCAGTAGAACTGAAATCTGCTTTTTTCCAAGGCTTCTTAATTTGCTGAAAATATTTGTGGCAAATTTTCTTCCCAGCTCATTCCCAGTGCTAAATACCTGTGAACTGGCAGGGCAGGAGCACGCCCTGATTCACTGAGAGCTCCTGGGTAGCTTTTCCCAGCACTTCTCTGAAGGTGCCTCAATGTGTGAAGAAACTGTGGCAAAAAATACCGAACCAAACCAAACCAAACCAAAAAAAAAAAAAACCAAAAAAAAAACAAAAAAAAAAAAAAACAAAAAAAAAAAAACCCCAACAAAACAAAAAAAAAAAAAAAAAAACCCCAAAAAAACCCCCAACAAAACCAAAACAAACAAACAACTAATTTTCCAGTAAAGGAGCGCCAGGGTTGCATCGCACGTACTTTCAGACTTTTAAATGGAAATTTATTGATTATAAACAGATATGCCATCCCAAAGGAAGGTAGGATTTGTCTCCATCAGCTTGGCTTGCTTAAAAGTTGAAGACTTCATTGAGGTTTTGCTGTCTCAAGTGTTCCTGCCCTCCTTGGTGCTCAAGTTTAAGGGTGGTGGGGTGATTTGCTGCTCTCTCCCATGGCAGGAGGGACCAGATCCCCACAGGGGATGGCTCTGTGATGATCCTGACGTGTGTTACCCACCACTGGCACTGATTTACACCTCAGCACAACAAGGATGTTTTCTGGCCCGCTACCCATGAGAGGGCAGGTTTCTTTACAGCCTCCTGATTCTACTGCTGGCTTTCTCATAAATGGTGTGCCCTGCTGCGATTCCCTTATCCTGGGAACCCCATCTGGCTCTTCTGAAGTAGTTTGCAGTGGCAGGAAGCAGGAACCCATCTGAGACACAGATCCAGAGCCAGGGTCTCTCCAGAGATCCAGTCTGCCCTCATGTCAGTGGCAGTGGACAAGGGGGAAGATCCTCTGCCATCAAAACTGGTTATTTACAATTTATTTACAGCAATGCAGCCACGCTCACCCATGGGAGAGGGGGCTTGGCCACATCTGTTCACAGGCCTGAACCTCCCCTGGTTTATTTAGATGATGCAAAATCCCAGCCTACAGGGGTCCAGGCTCTGGGATTTTTCAAAGTAGGACAAGTTGGACCAGAAGGGCTTGGGAAGACCCCTCCCCTCCAGCTCATTAATGACTCGTCAATTACCATGACCCCATTGCATGGCCTGGCATCACTCCCAGTGCCTTCCACCCCCAGCACCAGGATCGTGTCCACACTGCAGCATCCCTCTGCACCCAGGATTGCATCCTCTGCGCCCACCTATCCTGTCACCCCCGGAGATGGAGCAAGGCAAGGAGGAGAGATCCCACCTGCCACTGGGTGGGTCTCAGTCCAACAGGCAAGAGCAACAGGGGACAAATGACACAGGAGAGACACTCCCTCTGCAAGGAATTGCCCAAGGGGTCAGCGCTAAACCTGACCTGCCAGGACATCACTCCCCAGTTCCCTCTCCTCTCCAAGGGATGGTGTTTCAGGCTTTGCAGCACATCCAGCCTTGCCAAACCCCCTCTCCAATGCAGGCGTTCCTAATCACGCATAAATACGGCGGTGGATATCGCCGTCTGTGTTGCTCCAGAGACAGCCTTTGATCCTGGATTGAGAGCTCATGTTTCAGGTGTTTGGGCAAATCAAAAGTACAAAATAGAAACTCCAAATTGCCTTGTAATTTTTAAGAGGCAGATCAGGAAGACACTGCTTGCTGGATGGGGAACAGATGTCTCCCTGCCGGCTCCTCCGCTGTCCGGAGGCAGCGAGGCTCCCCTTTCCGTGGGTGCCTGCAAACAGAGATGGAGGGGGCTTGGGGAACGTGTCTCCAAGCTTTATGGATCCCGTCTGGGGAGGGGGCAGGTCTGCTTTTCTCTGTTCAAGCTCCAGCTTTGGTTCAGCCCTAGCCCAGCCGTCTCCTCCTTTTCACCTCTGTTGTTTTGGGGCTGGAGACCATCGGCAACGCTGCAGGCCCTTGTCCCAGGGGTTTCACCTGAGGATCAAGTCCGCCTGGGAAGTAAATCAACTCCCTGTGAAGCAGGTGGTGTTGGCAGCTGGCTGGTCCCTGAGCCAGGGAGCAGGGAGAGGCTGATGGATTCTCCTGAAGGATGCTATAAAAGAGAAGGGAGGCTCCTCTACCCTCCTTCAGCTCCAGCAACAGTAGGTGCTAGGGGAAGATGGAGTGAGGAGGGCTGCAGCCAGCATCACCAGGGAGGGCAGTACGTGGCTTATTTCTAGTGTCATTTTGTGGGCTCTGCCTCTCTGGAAGGGGATCCCTTGCTTAGACATGGTTTTGTTTGTAAGCTACCTCCACCAGCCTGGAGAATGCAGCAGGGGCACCCCAGGGCAGGGGGTGCCCAGTGATGCCTTGGGGATGCAGGTATGTGAAGTGGGGGTGCACCAAAGGGGCCAGCTGGCTGTGTTGGAGGCAGAAAGTGTGTGGGATGTACCTGGACCCCATGACTGTCTGGTGATTGCTCCCTGTGCCAGCAGTGGTGGCACAGCCTGGCTCCCAGATGATGCCCCAGAGCTGAGCCTGCTGAGCCCCCTGGGGTGAGCCTGAGGCTGGCAGCCAGGCTGGATGCTCCAGGGAGCCTGGTGCCTAAGCCCCTTTGCTTTGGTGCCTTGGCTGGATCCCAAAACCACTTGAAAGGAGCAGGGGCTGGTGCTCATGGCTGCCTGAGTCAGAGGGGGAGGCAAGTGGGAGCCTGAGGTTGGGGCAGAGCCTGTGAGTCACAGCTGTCAGAGCCGCTGGGGCAGCAGCCAGGGGCCAGGATGATTTTTGACAGAAAAGAGCAAAAAAGGTGCATTTGGTAGAGAGAGTAAACCTGAGAGCAGGGCCAGACCAAGAGGCTGCTTAGGAGCTGGGATGATTTGGTTTCCCCCTGAGGGTTAGTGGCCAAGGGGGGTCTTGGTGCCTGGACAGTCCTGAGCTGCCTTGGTGTTGGTGTGGCAAAGGCTTGTGGCATCCACGGGGCTGGCCCTTAACCAGGCAGAGCAAGCCAGTGTCCTGTAGAGAAATGGGATGTAGGGGCAGATTTTCTATCTGTAGTATTCTTTCCTTCCCTTTGTACAAGACTCTGGCTGTGCCATGAGAAACCCAGGTAATTCCCCAAGACATGAGATGCACACAGAGCAAAGGTGCCTGAACATGGGCACTGGCCTTGCTGATGCTGTGGATGGGTGTAGAGGTGGTCCAGGGCCAAGCAGTGAGCAGAGGTCTTCTCTGGGTTGGGAGTGGGATGAAGGCAAAGGCCAGGTCCTGGAAATGGTGTTTGCTCTGGCAGAGATGGTGGCCATCAACACTGGGGTTACAGGACGGCTTTTTTAAGGTGTAGGGTTGGTCTCTAAACATCCCTGATTACATCAAGAGGGTTTCAGGGGAATTCCTAGGCTAGGCTGGAGAGAAGCACCATCAGCCTTGTTCCCTGTGTGGCATCCACTGCTGGGTGTGTTGGGAACCTTGAGTGTGTAGCCCAGTCCTCTTCACCGCCACCCTGCAGCCCCCAGCCAAGAGAGATGCTGTGCTATGCTGTGCTGTCTGCAGCCCCCAGAGCATGGTGTGGTTCTGCTCGTGCTTGGCCTTCAGCAGCTGAGATTTCTGCTCTGGGCTGGGGCTCTGTCCCCGAGAGCTCAGCTTGGCCACGGTCCCTCGATAGGAGCACACCCGGTGTCGCAGCCATGCTGGCCCTGACCTCAAGCTGTGTTTGAGACTTCAGTGCTGTGTTCCCCTAAATCCTCCCAAGATGGGGAGGGGGTGTGGGATGTGCTGGGGCAGCTGCTGTCAATTAGTCCCCTCTACTAAATTGTTTCTGAGCCCACCCCCTCCCCAAAAGGCAAGCTGCAAACTCCTCTGAGTTTATGATCTGTGAGTTCATGCAGCCACCATTAATTTTATGAGTAGATTTTCCTATATCTACTCTCATATATCAGCCCCGAGAGCAGGAGGTGGTGGTGGAAAGGGAGTGTGACGTAACCTGCTCTGACACACATCACTGCTGGGAGGGAGGGAGGGTGAGCACCCACCCTTCCCACCTTTTTCTACAGCTCCAGGGAAGCTTCTGGCCTCTCCATGAAGAAAGGAACATGTCTGAAGTCCCTGTGGAGGCAGAGCAGCTTTTGCCTGAGCAGCACCAAGAAGGGGCACTTGATGCTCTTCCTGGGACTATAGAAAACTCCATCCCTGATCCAGTCAGGATGAAGAATGGGAAAGGATAAAAATCACTCAGGAAAGCAGCGCAGAGTTGGGAACCCAAAAGGTTCCAAGTCCTAGAGCAGGGATTGCTGACCTAAGCCCCCTCTGAGCAGGGCCAGCTTTTGCTCAGCTAGAGAGGCGTGACTTGTGTGTGCTTTAGAAAGATGGAGGTCTGGTGGGAAGCTGGGATGATGTACTGAGTCTGGAGTGTCTGCAGGAGGTGCTGAACTGGGCACTTGCCACAGAATCCAAACGGGTGATACAGACTGGTTTACAGACTTAGAAAGCCCTTCCCCAGTGAGTAACAAGAAGGGGCTGAGAAAATGTCCCTTTTCTGCTGCAATTGGCCCAGTGTGGGTGCCTCTGGGGGTGTTAACCATCCCACAGCTCCTGGGGGCAACAGGTGCCTGGGCAGAATGAAAAAGGGATATAAACCATCAGAGTTCCCTATAAATTTGTGGGGTAATTGGCAGCATTGCACTCATGAGGAAATCCAAGAAGGAGCTAAGCCCTCAGACAGGGGAGAGCTTTGGGAGGATGGTGCAAGGGAACCTGATGGAAACCCTGGTTGTGTTTCAGGCTTGAATTTTCTTTTGCTTCCCACTGGGGACCACCTGCTTGTATGGGTCCAGTCCAGGTGGGACTTGTTCCCCATCCTGAGGAGTTGCAGCTGGGGATGCAGGTGTGGGGACCCCTGATGTGAGTCCTATGCCCTGAGAATTACCCAAAAAGTCCTTATGTGAAGCTTTGCTTTCTCAAATCGCTCCATCTCTGAGCAGGTTAATCCATCAGTAAACATTTTTTAAGTTTTTGGGCTGTAATTTGTGCCAAGTTGTTCCAAAAGGAGCCCATGGGGCTGGCCAGGAGCCTGGGGTGGGCTGAGACAGGTTGTGGGGTTGCAGCCCCACAGCTGGGAGAAGATGCTTGGCTTTGTTCCATGGTCTTTTCCCAGCTCTAAGGAGCATGCAGACCTCTCCCCATGCTGCTGGAGTCATTATTTTTGAACAAAATCTGACCATTTTTGTTCATCTTGCCTGTGCTTTGTGTCTGCTTCCCAGTTGGCAACACTTGGGAAATTTTTTTGCAACTTTCTGTTGAAAGACTTTGGGATTTTTTTTTTCCCCAGGATCAATTTTGCAGTGGAAAAATCCCATTTTTCAGCTACCTCTCTGCATGGCCTCTGACAGAGCACCCTCTCCCAAACCAACAGTAACCAGACCACAAAAATTCTTCTCAAAGAAGCAATTAAAAGGAAAGAAAAGGGCACCAACCAAAATCTCTTTTTCTTTCTATATTCTGAGAAAGCATGTGAATTACCCTGCTCCCAATTCTTCCCAGAACATCGTAGTAATGTTACAAATTTAGCCATAAATCTGCGGTTGAATTATAGTTATCATTGTAAAACAATAATAACTATGCAGATCCTTATTATGGTGCATTAAGTTACAATGATAGTAAATCTGTCACAATAACCATGGCAACTCTCTCAGGCACGCAGCAGGGCTCCGTGATGTTATTGATAAAATCTGCTGAACTCTGCTGTCTTACCCTCCGCAGAGCCGCGGGGCCGGTTTATTGGGGATGGTGATTAAGTGATGCAAACCATCTCCCTGTCCCCTGGCACTCATTTGTTCCCCTCATTTGCGTGGAGAGGCATTAAATGCTCTGTCACGGGGCATGGGGGACTCGTGTTTGTAGGATGGGTCCAGGCTGAAGGAAGGGGACACGGGAAAGGGTGGGTCTGGCTTGCCGAGCGCGTTTTTGGGGCGTCTGGCTGGTCTGCGTGGGATTTCTGGGTTCTTGGTGGCTTTGGGTGGGCTCTGGGCCAGCTGCTCACCCAGAGGTGGCTTTGTGAGGTGGTTGGTGCCTGTACCTGAGAGCAGAACGTGGCAAGCAGGGGGTGGCCCCAAAGCAGCGCTCGGTGGGGAAGGTGCTGAGCCTTCCTTCGGGCTGGAGATGGTTAATGGCACTGAGCTGCAGGCAGGTCACTGGATGGGCTGACTCAGGCTGTGGTCGGGCTGGAGCACCCAGCACAGAGACTCTCATCGTGTGGCTGCTGCTCTGACATGTTTTATGGCCTTGTGTCATCTTACTCCTGGTCCTGTCCAGCCCTGCCGCTGCCAGAACAACCCACAAGAAAGGCTGTTCTCATGAATTTCCCTGACTTGTTTTGGGGCAGGGGAAGATCACACTTCTCTGGCTGCCTCTGGGAGCCAAACCACAGCAGCTCCTTCCTAGTTTCCATCGACCTCATGCATGTGCAATCTTACACAAAGGCACGGGGCGATGCCAGGCAGGGGCACCAGTTTGCCCAGGCAGGGATGAGTGTGGCGGCATCAACTGCTCCTGGTCCCATCTCTCCAGCCTGTGACAGCTTGGAGGACCCACCTGCAGCCTCTCCCTCCCTGTTCCATGACAAAGTGAGGCCCTTTCATCCTAGAACACACTTTGGGTTTGTTATCCCGGTTCCCTCTGTGGACTGCTGCTCCTTGAGGCTTGTTTCAGATGAGCACAGCCCAGGCTGCAGCTGGCAGAGATGCAGCAAGCTTCTGGGGTGGTGGGAGACTGCCTTGATGGAGGGCAGGGGGCTCCTGAGCCCGGCTCAGCTGTATCAGGCTGTGAGAAAGCCACGTGGCTGTGCTGGGCTCTGCTGGAGCTGGTGCCAGGCTCAGGGACACACTGGCTTGTGCTGGCTGCTGTGCCCAGGGGTGACATGGGCTGAGGGCCCACTGGGGAAAATCCACTCTGCTTGCTGGGCTGGTTCTTGCTTCCTCATTCTCTCCTCTTCCCCGCCAGGGCTGCCAAAAATGGGCATGTTTCTCCTTTTGTCATTTTTCCATTGTAAGGTTTCACACTGGTTTAGGAAAAAAGGCTAATAATTTATCACTCTAATAGGGTTTTTCTGGCTGAAGAAAAGCCCATTAAAGTCTTGCTAAGTATAGGAACCCGAGTTTCATTGTGAGTGTTTATATTTTATAATTACTTGCAGATGATGCCAGTGTGTAGCTGGCTATTGGGCTCTCCGTGCTGGTTTCTGTGCCTTTGCTTTACTGGCTACTTTGTGCCAGTCTGCTATGGCTGGAGGGTCAGAGTTCATTTGGGAAGGAGTGAAGATGCTGGGAGGGGCTGTGCAGTCATCCTGCAGCATGCCTTTGGTGTTTGCTCTTCTCCAAGCACCCTCTTTGCCCCAGGATGGGACAGCCCCGGACCTGCTGCTCTCTGGGTGCAGCTGGTGTAGGTCAGCAAAGAGAGGCAACCACAGATATTGCCAGGAAGACAGCTGGCCCTTCAGAGAGATGCTTATCCTTTAAAATATAGCATTAAAAAAAAAAATCTTTGAGGAATATATTTGCAAATGGCACTGCTGGGGCATTTCCAGTGCTCCAGTGATTTTATTTAAGTACTAAATTGGGTGAAATGTATAAGACAGCCTTCTCCATCCTTATATTGGGCAATTTCCCAGCCCCACGGGAAATCCATCTGAATCCTTCTATGTGCCAGCTTTCAGAATGAAGGGAACATCAGGGATGTTCTCATCCCAGCGTCATGTCTGCCTTTGCTCATGCAGGTGAGAGGATTTGAGAGGCTGCCATAAGGCCAAGCAGAGGGAAGGGCTGGCACAGGATGGAAACAGAGTCCTATTGCTCCTGACCTGCAGCCAGTGCCCATCTTCCCTTCTGAACCTCACTGTGTTCTGCTTCTAAAGACCCTCTGCAGATCTTCCTTTTGACTGCTGGGATCTTTTCAATTCTCTGTAAGGATCTGTGGACAGATTTTTTTTTTTTTTATTGTTACTGATTGGAAACTTATCAGTATAATTACACAAGCATATGTTTTATAGGTTGCATCTTAACACTGTTAAACATCAATCTGGTATTTACTGTGAGTTATATTAACTGTTTGTGATGACTATTACACAAATGCTGACAAAATTATTGAACGAGAGCCATTTGAAATTGCAGGCTCCCTGTATGTGCCACTGTGCAATACTTTTCTCTATTACTGAACGGAGAAAAGGGACTTCAAGTATCCAGACCCCTTGATGTATTTATGTGGCTGAAGGCATGATGGATTTCATATGTTGCAAAACCTGAGCTTTCATTTAAAAATAATAACTGGGCTCTCCAGGTTGCCAGCCCTGCTCAGTGCCTTCATTCCCTCTTACCTTGACAAACAGGAAACCCCCAATGGCCAACACACCTTTCACAGACTCTGAACTCAACCTTTACAGTGTGCTTTGGGGTTTTTTTTTGTTTTCCCAAGTCTGCAGACACTGTCTCAAGAGCTTGCAGTTCTCAAGACAGCTTTGAACTGCAAGGGCACAAAGAGATGGGCCATGGACAGAGGGGACATTGCCACAGAGCGTGGTGGCCTCATTCTGCCATCACCATGGGACTGTTTTTAAGGATGGGATAATCATCGATGTGAAATGTATGGAAGTGGGGTTGATGTGTCACCTTCTCTGTACTGGTATCCTAGGAGCACCTTCCATGAGATCCTGCTTTCCATTTGGATCCAATGGGGAGGGAGGGTAGGGAAGCTGGAAAGGTTTGGTGTCAGCAGAGCAGACGTTTGGGAGCTTGTTAAATTGGGGAAGCAGGGGGAAGAATATTGGTTTTATAAAAAGCAGCTCTAAATGACTCAGGATGCAATAAAAGCTCCATTTCCAGCTGAGTAGGTTGGGTTACACTTTGGATTGTGGAGTTCAGGGGAAAATAACGCTGTGCTTCTCATTTGGGTGTGTGTGCAGAGATGGGGCATGACCTTCTCCTGGACCCAGGAGGCCTTGGAGGAGATGAGATCTGGGGGCTGGAGCTGGTCTCAGGATCCCCTCTTCTCTATTTGCATGCAGGATGGCACAGTGCAGTCTCTGGTGGCTGCTTATCAAGGAATGTGCCTTTGATTATATAGGACACCTGGGAGCACTAAATAGTGACTTACAATAGGCCAGATTAAAAATAAAGACTCATTTTGTTCTGGCTGTGGCTCACAAGTGAAAGTTCTCATCTCTGCAGCTCTCTGAAGGGGCTGGGAATCCTTTGCTGTCTTAGCAGTGTGAAACCTCGGGCCACAGAATGGGAAATGAGGAGGGGGCTCGGGTTTTGTATGCTGCTGCTGTGAAGCCTGAATCTCTGTTTTGAGAAACTTTCTCGCTTTGTGACTCCGGGGGGGGAAGGTGGATCCTGAGGAAGTCTCCTGAGCACTGGGCTGAAGCTGCTCGCCAGGGACCTTGATGGCATAGCCACGGCTATGGCAGCTCTGTGGGGCTGCTCTGCTGGGAAGCCTGAGAAAGCTGCTTTTTCCCATGGTTTTTCTGCTTGTGGGATGGAACAGGTGACTGAGACAAGCACCATCCCACAGGGCACCTTGCCCAGAAGTGATGTGGAGGGTAAAGCTTTGCTGCTCTCACACGCACCTTCCCTGTGGGTCTGGCTTCTTCAGGTGGCCAGAACGACTGTCTTTGAGTGTCCTTGAGGGGAAAGGGCTGCAGGGAGAGGCAGCTCAGGGCAGGGAGGGGGGAACGGAGCAGCCCTTGCTGCTTCACGTGGCTTGGGAAACCCTCTCACACCACAAAAATGGGGAAAGGTCCAGCACAGCAGTATCCTCAAAATGTCTTTATTGTAGCCCAGGCAAGGAGCAGCCAGCTCCTGCTACCCCTCAGGTATCCCCAAGATGCATTAAAACATCAGCTTGTTTTGTGCCTGCTGGTGCTGTAAAGTCAGAGCTCCTTGTGCTCCTTTCGCTTTTCCCAGCAAAGCGAGTCCTGCACACAGCTCTCTGCCTGCTTCTCCCTTTTCCACCCAGCAATTTGCATCCAGGTTGGGCTCACCTGGCAGTGAGGCAGGGGTTGTTCAGGTTTGTGAGGAACAGCAGGTGCTGAGCAGGTGATGCTGGGGATGTCCCCAGTGAGGACAGGCTGGTGTGGGAGCTCAGGAGCCTGTGCCTCCTTCTGCTGCTGGGGCTGGGAAGGGATCCTGGGCTGCTCTGCCAGTCTGGAACACTCCCCACGAGCACAGGCAGGTGCTGTTTGCTCTCAAGGCAGAAATAAAGCTGGTGGATCAAGGGGACTTTACTGCCTTTACAGCTTCCCTGCCTGCACCTTCCTCCCTGGAGAAGCACTGAGGTGCAGAACTGCAGGGGAACGGGACCTGTTAGGCATTGCCTGCCAGCCCCCAGGGCTTGTTGATTTAATATATTTTATGTCTAATAGGAGCAAAGAAAGGCAAATAGTCCATGAGGAGAGTCCCACAGCATAAGCTATTGGAGAAGCAGATGGAAATATTATATTTTTTGAAACATTCTTGATGCAGAGCTGCCTCTTTGAAGTGTGTTTGAGCAGAACACACCGTGCCAAGAGTAGGGGGAGAAATTATTCGTGTCAGCAGAGCTGGGAGCTCGGGTGTCTCAGATGCTGCAGAGCCCCAGCTCGCTGGACCACTCAGCCTTGCCAGGCAGGGGATGAGGGTCTGGCAGGACCTGCCCACTGCAGACAAATCCAGCAGCTGTGCTCGGGTGAGATGGTGAATATGGGCTTTTCCAGACTGGTGCTAATGTCCTCAGCACTCACTGCCTGACTACATTTGCACTCAGATTTTTTCTCCCAAATGATGAATGGATTTGGGGAAGGGAGGAGGATTAAAGGTTTATGGGATTTTTCTCCAAAAAGTGTAAGAGTACAGTTTTTCCTTCCACCTGATTCTCCTGTTCTCAGAATAAAAAATTCCATATTTGGTCAATTTAGGGGAAGTTCAAGAGGGAGTGTGGCACCCCCAGGGCTCTGCCTGGGGATGTGGCATTAAAGAGGAGGCTGTGAGGAAGAGGTGAAGGAAATGTTGATGGAGGCAGGCTGCACAATTATCAGGGAGAGGTTTAGGTTGGAAGAAGCTCCATTCAAAGCAGTCAGGGACTAAAACAAGGTCAGGCAGAGTGACAAAGCTCTCAGCCCTGTTTAAGAGGCCCCTTTGGGTGAATAAACACTGCTGTGATCTGCAGAAGCTTTTCCTGAGCCCTGACTGTGGAGGAAGGTGGCTCTTGATGCTGGGCTGGTGAGCTTGTTCCTGAGGTGCTGGTGGAGGACTGCAGCACACCTGGGCGGTCCTGACCTCAAAGCAGGCATGCAGGGAAGGCTGTCCCATGAAGGCAGCATCCTCCTGCTTGCAGGTGAGTGCTTGGTGCCTGCTGTCCTGGGCACGGACAGAAGAGTGGCTGTGTCCCCCTGCAGCAAGTCAGGAAGGAAATGTGGGAGAGGGACAGGGCAGTGCCTTTTCTAGGTCGTGCTGAGTGGGGAGGATGTTGTGCTGGGTGCAGAGAGGCCCCATTGCTCTGGATTATCCCCAGCTCAGCCTGGCCAAGCAGGACACTCCCCAGAAATGGTTTTGTGCCCCTGAGCAGACAGACGTGACTGTCCTTGGAGCTGCCACGTGCTATGGGCAAGCGGAAATGTGTGGACCCTTAAGGATGCTGTGCCTCCAAGGGATTAGCAGAAGAGGCTGCCTTTGTGCTGGTGAGTTTCCTGAGCTGGTCTGGCTGAACAACATCAGGGTGAGCATATGTGGGTCTTCTCCATCGCGCAGCCTCAACATGTTCTGTCTTCACAGCGGGGAGCAGCACAAGCTGCTGGGGGCCGTGCTGTGACAGCAGGCCGCGCTGCCATCCCCTACCTGTTTGATCTCGTGGTGCAAAGACGTGTGTGTTATGTGCTTGTGATAAAGTTCCTGTGATAAAGCAGCGGAGATGTGACAGCTCCAGCCAGGCCCCAGCCCGTGCTCTGGCATGCAGATGTTGGCACTGCTGGCGGATGGTCCCGGCAAAACTTCTCCAAGGAAAGTATTCAGGACTTGCAGAGGTGTTTATAAATTTGATTCCCTTCTGGCAGGAAGGGAAGTTTGTGGCACTGTAAGGTGCTGTATGGCTCTCCCTGAGGGGACTCGGGGTATGGGAGCTGCCTGCTGAGTTGTGCCAGCCCCACATCCTGGGCCCCTCTTGCCCTCCTGAGGATGAACCGAGGAGCCCGAGGAGCGTGAGCAGATTTCCATTCCTGGCCTGCATTATGGTGCTTGGAAGCAAAGGCTCTGCTACTTCAGCAAGGGGATTTGATTTGGATGAGGCTGCAGGGTGTGGGTTTGCTCAGGGTCTCCCCTTCTAGCTCTGATCAACGTTCTCCCTAAGGAATGGGGAAACTGAGGCACGGGGATGCCAGTGGGTGTGGAGCAACATTATCTGTTGTCCTGCTCTTGGTCCAGTGCAGGGGAGAGGCTGCACACAGCTCTGCTCCAAAGGAGCCCTGGTCTTCCCCTGTGCTCCAGGGGGCTCTCAGGCAGCCGGAGCCAGCTTCGCTTCCACCAGCCTGATGGCAGTTCCGCTCCTAATAAGTTAATCTGATGGGTTTTGTCATGAGCAAAACAAGAAATCACGTTTTTAATAATAAAAAAAGGGTCCTGCATCTTGTTAACATCTGGAGTTCAATCATTTCTGTGCTCAAAACTGTGGAATGCTTCAGCACAATATAAATCTTGCCACTTGCTGTACATGGGCTCCAGATGGGGAGGGAGAGTTCATGTTCACTTGTAACCCAGATGGGTGCTGGCAGCTCTGCCTGGAGCCTCCACGGCCTGTGGATCCCCTGCTCCCACGCTGGGTGAGAGGCCTGAACCCCCCAGATGGGCAGGGCTGTATCTGGAGAGGGGAATGTCCCCCCACTGCCTATAAGTTTGTGGCGAGGGGCTCTCAGCACCACGGAGGGATGGAGCCACAGCCAAACACCCCCACGGGGCCGAAGCAAGGGCCAGGTTGGGCATCTCCACTGGGTGATGCACAAACCACTCCTGAGGGCTGGAGCTGTGTCCCCTGACGGCACCCAGTGCCACCAGACAGCACCACGTTAGAGTGATGGCACCCCGAGATCCCACGGGCTTGTGTCCTCTGTGTCCACCTTGTTCTGCACCCAGACCACTGAGAAATGCACAAAATCCTGGGGCAGAGCTGTGGGATGCCTGGCTGTGAGCATAACATCAGGATGGACACAAAGCATTTATCCTTGCTCTGCTCCTTTGCCAGGCTCTAACCAGTTCCTTCCCTTTTGCACAACGGCTAATTTCCTAAATAATCCCTGGAGGTGGGGTTTTCTGAAAATCTGAGTGTACCCATCACACCAGGAACAGTTTTTAATGAAAGCAAGAGAATTTATTCTCTCTGGAAGTTTAATTTTCACTAAAAAGACATGTAATCGCATTTTTGTTTGTTTGTTTAAAACCAAGACTTTTGCAGCTTGAGACCAAAACTTTATGGTTTTTTTCCTAGCTTTCTTTGACATTTCAGACAAGTCAGGCAAATTTCCACAAAAATATTTTCCGTGCCTTTAAACAAAAAAATTAAAATCTGTTTTTCACTGAAAAATGACCTGCTATGAACTGTTTGGATGGAAATTTTTCAAGCAGCTGTAGTCAGGGTATTGATGTGAGAAAGGCAGTGGTCGAGCTGCAGGCAGGAGTAGGAAATACGTGCTCAGAGTTGGGGAAGGTTTGTGCTGCTTGTGGGTCTGTTGGTGTTGTAAGTGAAGCACAGCAGTTTGGCTTTCCCACGTTTTTAGAGGTTTTGGGGATGTCTAGAGTGGAGACACCACAACCAGGCTGGAGGTTGGGTTTTCTGGGACAACCTGAAGGTTTACAAGCACTGATACACAACCTGTGTTTTTGAATCTCCTCAGGAAAGCCACTAGGAATGGATCTTTTGGCTTTTTTTTTAAAGGCATTTGTGCAATTCAAGACTCTGCTCACAAAAGTGAGCTCTTAATTTCCATTAAAAAAGATTTTGCCTAAATACCTTCCCAGGCTCTGGGTTTGCCAGCTGGTATCTAGGTCTTATCTGTCCCTTTAGGCATTTAGATTTCCTTAAACTGCCTGGCTCTCAGGGGCTTCAACAGAGAGTGGGGATGTGCCTGCTGGCTCTCCTAAACAGAGATGCATTCCTGGACCAGGGCTGGAGCAGCGTTCTCAGAGTGGCTCTGATAGATGACCCACTGCTCTGAAAACGTCCTTCCCCAATTTCCATCTCGGCCTTATTTATGGGGAAATCGAGTCCAGGCATATGAAAAGCATTTTCCTTTTTTATCAGTTTGGCTGGAAAACTCAATCTGCTCCAGTGCAAAGCCAGTGCTGCTCGTAGGCAGCCCTTGCTCGAGAGGAGAGCAGTGAAGGGAGGGTCTTGAGGGGGGGTTGCTGCAGGGAATCACAGAATTCCCTCTGTTGGAAGGCTCCCGTGAGGATCAGCAGCAGCTCCCTGCTTCTTACAGGACTACCTGAAACTACACTGCTGCATCCTGCTGGGTGGGACCTGCTGTGTTTGTCGGGTGACCTGGAGAGAGTTTTGGGATCTGCACGAGCTGAGATCACCTGGGGGGTTTTAAGCAATGCGTTTCCCTGTGTCAAGCTAAATCTGCAGAGGAAGATTTTGGGATCTGCTTTGAAACATGGAGCTGTTCTTAAGGGGGAGAGGTGATTATTAGCATGGATTGATGCTGGGGTGATGGTAAGGAGAGGATGTGTGTATCCCTGCCTCGAGTGGAAGGAAGGAGGATCTGGAGGTGCATGAGGAGGCAGGTGTTGGTTGCCAGCACCGCCGGACTGATATGATACTTTTGAAACTCCTTTTTCCACCCAAGAATGCTGGACTTGCCACAAAAGGAATGCTTCTCCATAAAATGTCAGGCCTCTTTTCAAAAAAACCCCCTCCAGTTTTAACTGAAAAACCCAAAAGAACCAAACCGGAAATTAAAATATTTGGATTGTTAAACATTGGATTATCAGAAATTAAAAAAAAAAAAAAAAATCAGGCTGGATGGTTTTGGTTCCCACATTTGGGATTTTCTTCCTCCCTTTGGAAACCATCTACCCTTAATTTCACAGAGAATGAAAGAGACAGGCAAAATAAATCCATAGCAATCTCTGCCAAGCTGATTGGGAGGGGTAGATACTCTTTGCTGACCCTAAAGTCAGAAATCCAGTAGCCCCAAATACTCACCCAGGATGCTCACCCAGCCCCTGGGGTGGTTTTCCAGCACCCCAGGACTCCCACCAAACCCCTTTAAGTATCTTAGCTGGGAGCAAACATGGAGAAGATGGATTGGAAATCATCTCCCTTGGATCAAAGCCACTTGAGGCTTAAGAAGCGGGCGTGAAAGTTTTATCTCTGGCTCACCCAGGGTGGGTTTGTTGTTGCTGACCAGGCTGTGGCTCTTCCATGCTCTGACAACCCAGTGAGGAGGAAGGGTCCTGGCTCCTTCCTCAGCTCTTGTAAAGGAGATGCAAAAGGTGACTCCCTCAGTTTGCTTTTCCCCCTGTCTATGGTTCAATATCTGTAGATGTTGTTTGCTAAACAAGAGCGCCGGTGGCAGAGGAATTAGAAGAAATCCCTTCTTAATTGGAAACAGTGAGTCTGTGTATTTTTTCAGTTGTCTATTTTGGGCCTTGTAAAATTAAAGTTATTAACTGTAATGCAGCGGTTTCCAGATTCCCACAGCCCTTTACAATAGTGGGGAAATTCATCCCAGGTCACTGGGAGCCTTTAATGAATACATTAAGGCTTATTATTAAAATAAAGTACTTGCAGCTTTATGGGAGACATCTGGCAAGGCTGCTTGTCTCTCTGAAGGCTCCCTGAGTGTCCTCTCCCGGCGTGCACCACGTCAGGCCTGGCTCTCAGGAGCTGTTCCCCGCACAAGGATTCCCACAGGAGGCTTCTGGGAGACACAGAGAGAGCCTTTGCTGGATGTGATGGGGAGCAGCTGTGCCAAACCTGCCCCTGTGGCGGCTCCACGGACGTTTCAGGTACCGGCCTGAGCGCTGCTGGGATGCTCCTGCTCAGCAGGGAGGATGCACCGGGGTAAAGCTGCCTCATCCACCAGTGGGATGTGCAGGCAGAGCCGAGCTGGGCTAACCCCGGGCAGGAGGAGGAAGGTGCAGGCAGGCCAGCTTGGAGCCAGCTGTGCTCGCCCGAAGCAGGGCGCGACAACTGATAAGCGGCTCCGGATCGCATCGTGTGGCTGCACCCACGCAATGCCGCATCACACAGCAACCCCTCGGTGTTGCATGAAAAGCTGGGAGCCAAATCCTTGGGGTTCAGGGCCAGAAAGTTGCCCTGGGCTGGCACTGCTGGGAGCAGGTAGCTCGCAGCCAGGGTGCTCGCGTGCCGGGGAGAGCACGGCGCGGCTCTGAAGGGTCTGGAATGGCTGGGATCTTATCGCTGCTTTATCTCCATCCAGCCTTGATCCCGGCAGAAAGCGGGGCCACGTGGCAGTAATTGTGTTAGGAAAACAAACTAATCTCCGAAGGGACAGAGAGCAGCTGTCGGGCTATCGGTGCTATCAGGGAAATGGATGTGGCCTGCCAGCTCGAAGCGCTGCTCCGCCCGAGCAGGGGCCAGCCCGGGGACGGAGGGGGCAGAAAGGGAAGGAAAATAAGCTTGGGCTGCCAGGCGAGACTGAAGGAGTGTTTGTCGTGGTATTTGCTAGGAGCTCTTTGCTCACCAGAATGTTTGTGACATGTGGTCTGGTTCAGGTGTGGCACTGAGGAGAGCCAGGTTAACCCTGGCAGTTCCCTTATCACCGTCTGCTCAGTGTCTCCTCTGGGCTCCTTGTCTAATTTAGCAGCAGATTTGAAGAGCCTTCTGTTATTGTGCTACTCCCAAGGATGGCTCGGTGCCCCAGGCACCCCAAAACGTGCTGCTGATGCAGCTTTCCCATCCCAGGGCTGGGCTTGCTCTCCCTTGCTACCCTAATTCAGCCCTGCCTGGTGACTCCAGAAAGGGTGCAGGGGCCAGACTCCAAGAGTGGGCTGGGGAGGTACAAGAGGCTCCTGGAGATGCACGTGGAGATCAGGCTGCAGCGGGAGGAGCCTTCCTCTGCAATATTTCCCCAAATTTGCAAGGGAGACTAACCACACAATGTTTTTGAGCTGGTTCTCTCCCCTGTGAAGCCATTGGCAGGAAACTATTACAAAGATAATCCAATTGTTGTGCTTGGCCCTCCACACACCTCTCCTCTGTACCCAGATCTCTAGGCCAGGAGCTCAGCCACTGCCATGCAGAGAAACATGGGATCTTCCCCCAAATTCTGTGTGTGCGCATCTTGGGGTGGTGGGAGGCAGGGAGGAAAGCAAGTGGCAGAGGCAGGGCAGCCCCATGGGTCGTACATGTGCCACTCTCCCCAAAAAGCTGAATCAATCCCCTGGCTCTGGACAACCCCTAACCTGTGGAAGGTTAAAATCTAGCTCTGAAGTCTGGCTCTGACCAAACACAAACATTGTTGTTTCTGGATTATATGTTTAAGAGAAAGAAAAATCCTATCATGAGCTAATACCAACAAGATTCAAAATTGTGTCTTGTATTTAGTCTGTCTCCATACGCTACTAAGGCTCCAATTGAGATGGTCTTGAAAAATTTTTAAAAGCTCAGAATTACACAGCTCCCAAAAGTGTTCCTGAAAATAAATTTCTGCCAGGTTCCTCCCCAGCAGTTAATTAAGACTTCTATTAAATGCTGACAGGAGCTTGATAGTGTTATATGTTGCAGCAGGCTCTGTTCATGGTGTTATAATTATGGCAGTAAAACAGTTTCCATTATAGTCCTCCTTTTCATAAGCTCATAACTCTGAAAACATTTACTTTTCACACTGAAATTTTTGCATGCCTGGCCTTAACCAGGTGGGATTGTTTTATTTTATTTTTTTTTTAACTCTGAGAAAAAAAATCCATGTAGTCCTTTTGAGTTATGGGAGAGAAAATATGAGATTTTTTCAACCAGAATATAGGTGAGGGGGAAAAAGTAATGACATCATTTTTTTCTAAAGAGATGGATAGCAAAAGTCATACCTGATGCTTGCTTTGGAAATGGATAAGCTAGGCTTTGCATAGTGCCTGGGGCATTTCCTAGCCCAAAAATAAAATCCTATCTCTGATTTAAAAGCCTTGATGAAGCCAATGGCAGAGCCTCAAGGGAATCCACTTGTCACCCTTCAGAAATGGCTCCTGATGGCAGGTTAAAAATAGAGGTTGGTAATTAATAATTCTTCCCTTCTGGCAACATTTTTGAAGTACTGACAGTATTTCTCATCTCTCATGGGGTTGAGGAGTCAGTTCTGAAAAATTTTGTGAACTAGAAAACCAAAGGGTAAGATCTTTTAAGGTCAATGAAAATATTTTTCTTTGATAATTTCAAGCTTCCTGTTTTGATAGGATTTTTTTTTCCTATAAGCAGCTTAATTCTGAAGAGAGAAGACCTTTTCAACTAAAGCCCTGGGATGTGTCACTGAAGGAAGTACAAAAGCCAAACATTTGGACAAGGGTTTGAGCTTTTTTCAGAGTTGAAACAACTGTCCAAACCACTCTCGCCGGCAAAAAGCAAAATGGGCATTATCCCACTGCTCCCCTTCCCTGGTCCATTGAATGGTGGGCAAATGGGGTGGAGTCACAGCTGCAGGAGCAGCTTGAGATTCACTGGAGTCTTGATTTTAATTGTGGCTTCAGGATTCTGTCCTCCTTCCCAGCCACCACCATCGTGGTCCCTTAGCAGGGATTTCAAAGGCACAGGAGTCCCTTGGGACACTGAAGATACAGATGAGTATCTGCAGCCTTCAAAGGCATTTAGGATGATTGAAAGTCTGCCTCTTGATGGAGCCTTTAACCACATGGAAATTGGGATTTAGTTCTTAAATTGTTTCTCTGCTTTTGAAATTTGCTTTTTTGGGACTGGTGGTTCTTAGAGGCCAGTCAAGGAAGGACAGCTGGGTGTGAGATCAGGTGGGAGTACGGCTGGAAAGCAATGTTTTGACCCTTGATGCACTGACAGGGTTTTTCAGGCAGAGCCAAGAGAAAAGGTCTCCTGGAGGAGGACAGAGAGGATGAATGGAAGCACAGACATGTCCCTAAGGGCTGGCAAATTAAAGCAGGGGTGGATTGGCTGCCCCCAACCCTCCTGGTCTCCAAAAGTGGCTCAAGGAGCACTAAACACAGCAGTTACATTCTTTTCCTCCTCTCTAAAACAGGGCTCTGACCGCTAAACTGGGTTGTGTATTTATGAACGGCTTCACATTCCCCGGTGATGGCTGCGGGGAGTTTCCAAAGGCTGGCTGGGATTCCCGAAACTCCTCTCCCAGCCCAGAGAAGAGAGGGCTGGTGGGGATGTGTGTGTGGCAGAGAGGTGGCTCTGCGGGCTGGGCTGGCTTTCCCCTGCCGGGTGCCCCTGCCTGGGGCTGCGGAGGGACCGCTGCCTCCCGGTGCGCTCCCGGCCGGCCTGGCCGCTTTCTTTGGCGTGCTGGGAGCTCGCTTGGCTCTGGCCAAAAGCTGTCTTGACACTGATGTAATCAAAATCCAAATATCGCTGAGGGAAGCTTATCTGCAAACGTGCCCAGCCCTGGAGCCAGCACCCCCAGCCCAATCAATCTGCCTGGGGCAGCGCCAGCGGGGTTGCGTGGCTGGTGTGAAGTCAGCTGGAAATGATGGTGTGTAGGCACGCAGATGAGACCTGGGGAGGAGATTAGAGCTGGAAAAAGCTGCCTTGGCTGCCGGACCCAAGGGTCTTTGCTGACCCGGACTCTTTGTCTTTAGGACTCCTTGTCTTTAGGTTTTGTTCCCTGGGGCTTCCCCAGAGGGTTTTCCTGTCAAGGTAGGAGGTAGCAAGAGGGATGTGTACCCCACGTGCTACCCAAATACCCTCTCTGGAGCAACTCCAAGGAGACCCAAAGGAACAGGCAATGGAAATCTTGGTCTAGCAGACCCAATGTCTTTGCTAAAGACTGGAGCCAAGGAGGGATGCAGGCCAAATGTACATACCAGCAACAAAAAAGAAAAATTCTCCATTGATTGGAGAAAAAAACCACAAACCCTTAAAAACTCAAAACCATTGCTCATGGTATTGATTTGGACAAAAACGGAATGAGGAGAGAGGTGTCAGAAGGTAGGAAATTACACCAGTGCTGCTCCTGTTCAGGGAGAGGCTTACTTTAGAAAGTGAAATTTTCAAAAGGTTTGTGAACGCTACAAACACCTTCGGGTGAACAACACCACAGATGTGAGATGATGGAAAGGTGCTCCAAAAAGAAGAATGTCATGCATCACGATGATTCAGCCAGAAGTGTCTGGTGTCCATGAACAGGTAGCAGTGACTTCTTGGCGAGAGAGCATGGCTACTGTGACCTTTAGAGCCAAGGCTTGCACCTGACCTGTATTTTTCAGCTAGTTCCCAACAGACCAGCTTTCCTCAGGTGTGACTCATCTCCTCTTCCATCCCTCCATGCCATCCTCTGGTGTCAGACACAATGAGACCCTGTGTCTGTAGGAAGCACTCTCTGGCTTTTGATCTGCTGGCAGTGGACCCGGTGCTAATTTTCATCTTCTGACCCCACATTTCCAGCAGGAGCAGAAGAAACTGGAATCAGTGCTGTTCTTGGTGGCTCCATGTCACCTGGTCTCGGGGCACTCCGAGAGGGTTTGTCGCTGGGTGCTTGCCCTGTGGCATCGGGCTGGTTGTGTGTTGAGTCTGTGCTGGTGCTGCACCTCGTGGTTGGGTTCAGAGTCCCCTGCTCTCCCACTCACCTGCTTCTTCCACCCCAAGTGTTTTTCCAGACTGCACCAATAATGGAATGTGCAGAGAGGTAGCAGGGCACGGATCTGTCTGAGCCCCCTCGCCTTCAGTGCCCCGGGAGGGAAGAGAAGAAGTGGGGGCGGGGGAAGGCTTTTATCCCCTTTTAAAGAGCAGGAACATGGGATGTGCATTAGGCTTTCTTCTTCTTCAGGGAGTATTGCTGTGTTTCGCCTCTCCCAGCTGTCCCTCCCCGCGCATTCCTGCACAAACCCCTTTTGTTCGCTGCCCTCAGCCAATATACAGGCAGCAACAGCAGCCCAGATGTTCCCTATCAAACTCAGAGCCATGCCAACAAACTTTGGCACACATGAAAGTGTGCTGAGGAATGGGCCTCCGCAAATACCTTTTTTTTTTTTATTATTTTCCCCCACCCTGCCATTCCTGTAAGTATTTTTTAAACGCTAATGGCTTCCACGCCGCGACAGCCGGCGGGGGCGGCCGGGCCGGGCTCAGGGGTGTCTGGCGAATCCGTGCCGCAGGTACCCCCGGCGGGGCTGGGCGAGGCCTGAGCCCCTGCCCTTGTGTCTCCCTGCCTTCCCAAGGCCGTGCTGCCGTGGGCGATGCTGCTCGCAGGCAGTGACCCGCGGCCCAGCCGGCAGCGGGGAACGCAGGCGACGCTTTGAGGGGATTTGCTGGGAATTTCTTTTCTCCCGGCGCTGTTCGGGCTGGCTTGTGATGACCTAGAAAAGCATAATTAAAGATGCTCTGGGGGCTCAGTGGTCCCTTTAGGCTTGGCTTTGCCATAGCCCCAGTGCTTCGTGGGCGTGTGGAAGTGAGTTGAGTTTTTGGCTGGGGTGAGATGCAGTTTTTCCTGATCTCTTTCTCAACATCTTCCCTGCAGGCAATTCCTGCTGCTGCCGTTCAGCTGGGAGCCCTAGGTCAGATGGTGCAGATGGGGCCACTGCACATCCCAGGAGCTCTGCTGGCAGCACAGGCTGACAGAGATGACCTGGAGGACCGGGAGGACTCTGCTCTACTAACCAGAATCAACCTGGCTTTGGCCATGAGCAGATGGGTGAGCGCACAAATGAAAACCTTCCTCTGTCCACAACATAGAGAACTACTTATGCTGAGTAAAACACCTTCTTGAGGCTGTGCACAGCTGCTCCCTGTTGCACCCTGATGTGTAAATGTGGATAAAAGTTGCTGCAGCTGCCACCCCTCTCTGCCGCTGTGCGGGCTCAGCTCTGGCCCTCACTGCAGATCTCAAATGGCAGAGCCATGTCCCACTTCTCTGGCTCCACCGCTGAATTCCACGGGGTCAGTGCCACATTTGGTGACAACCACCCCACCCGTGGAGAGATGGGCTTAGGCATGAGACAGCAAATGCCGCCCCTCGCTCCCTGAAGCAAGCAAAGGCCATTTCTGGCAGAAGAATCATTCTCATCTAACTTAAACAAGAGAAGCCCATTTGTTTCAGCACTGGGGCTCTTCAAAGACAGCTTGAACTATTTTTTTACCCCCTCCACTGTAATGGCAGTGACGTATTTTTTCACTCTTCTCTCACACCGTAAAGATTGAAGCATTTTTGTTCAAATTTAAATTAAAAAAAAAATCACATCTGGATGAAAACCAGAGCTTGCAAAATTTCCATGGAGGGTGGTGAACCTCTCTCCCCAGCAGTGGGCTTATCTGAGATCATCTACTCGAGGAGTATGCCAAGATTTCCATCCTGGAAAAGGACCCTTCTCGGAGGGTTTTGCACAAGAAGGGATGGAAGGATCCATTGCACAGTGAATTTGGTTGAGAGAGGAGGACGCGCTCGAGGTCCCAGGGGAGAACGGCTCCATTCCAGCCTGGAGTCGAACAGAGATGAAGCAATGATTGCAGAGAAGTTCAGAGGAACCACCAGATGTGCAGGCGATAGCCAGGCCTGGGGAAGGGGGAGAAAAGGAGTCTGCACAGTGCAGGGGCAGGACTCAGCTCTGGCTACAAGGACGTGCTCTGATGGCAGCAAATCCAGCTGCTGTGGAGGGGCCTGACTGGGTGAAGGGGGCTGGGTGAGGGCAGGGGCCATTTCCAGAGACATTCTTCCCCCCAGGCTTGTGCCTCTTGCAGTGGTGACAGTGATTTGCACAAGGCAGTGTCAGCTGCACCCTCCATATCCTTGTCCTGGCTGTGGATCTCAGAAAATAAATGTGACCTTTGAGAAAAGGTTAAGATAAAGAGGTGGTGGAAGAAAAATGGTCTGAGATGATGAAAACCCCATCTCAGAGGGGAGAGAGAAGGGAAGAAAAATTCTGGTTATTTTCCTACAAAGGAGTTGTAGAAAGTTCTAGAAATTTCTAGAAAGTAAGAAAAAATGAGCTCGGGTCAATTTCTCAGGTTCCCTTCCTTAAAGAGGGAAGGCAACACACTGAATTTGCCATTAAAATAGTAGTAATAATAATAATAAGAAAAACCATAGCCCCTAAATTATCCTATTTAAAAATAAAATATAAAATCAAGAGGTAGTTGTCACTTCACATGTGGTCTGGTTTAAATCCTGGGAGCAAGGTGGCCCCTGAGATCTAACCTGCTGGAGTAGAGCCCTGCTGTGTTCAAAGGCAAAGGCGAACCCTTGAATTTGCTTTCAAACTTGGGCTGGGGCTGCTGAGGTTTTCTCTGAGGTTTTCTGAAGCCCTGAGTGAGTTGGGGAAGATCTCTTTTCATGACCAAACAGTCTGTGGGAAAAACCCACCAGCAGATTTGCACGGAGGGTAGAGTTTGGGAAGTGAGGCAGATGCTCGCTGGATGGTTTCGTGGCTTACACAGAAAGTCTGCAGTCTTAGGGGCTTCATATAAAACCTGGAGTACAAAGGTCTTCTCTGTAAAGTCAGATTCCCCAAATGAGGCTGATTTCAGCAGTTGATCTTCATTTAACACTCCCAAGCCAGATGAAAAATTGCAGACTGAATGTGACCACGTGTACTTAGGAGGAGTTTCTAGTTGCTGGTGCACAGGTGCTGCTCCAGGCAGGAGGCAGACATGCCCTGATGTATGCTGCTCAATAATCCTGCTTTTCTGAGCTGGACAGTCCATGGTGGGCTCAAAGCTACTGCTGGCTTGTTCTCAGAACTCAGGATATCTGTTTGTCCTCCCTGGCTCATCTTCAGTTTCTCTGTGAGCGCATTGCTACACTGAGCACGTGGACAGGGATTGCAGAGTCTTTTCTCCTGCTAGGAGAGGGGTCTGGAAACAATTACAAGCTGCTCATGCTTAATCACTCGGGTAAATCTTAAATGCCTGTCTTAATATTTTGCAGGACTGAAGATGGCATCTGAATTTTTGCGGTGTGCAGGTTACCCAGCAGAGCACACAGACTTTGACAGTTCTGCTCCGTGCACATTTTGGGGGTGTTGAGAACCCCCAGCTTCTTGAAATTCAGGTACAATTTCAAAGGAAAACTAAAATGCAAAGGGGGGAAAAAAAACCCTGAAGTTTGTCTGATATTTGTGCAAATTATCAGCTCAGTCATGCTCTTATGAACCTTTGCTGAACCTGACCATTTGTACCTTAAACTGAACAAGAAGAGAGTATTAAATGAGTTTAAAAATAAAAAAATTAAGTCCCCTGTGAAAATGAAGGCAATCAAAATAAATCTGGGCTGAAGTCAGTCAATGACAAGACAAAACAATAGAAGTCTTCCTTTACTTCCTTAAATATTGAAATATTTCACTTCAGCATTTTCAAGCTGAAGCAGTTTGCTTTATTGAACATTATTTAGTTTGACACTTTCCTTTTTATTTTCAATAGACCTAAATTTAAAAGGAAAAGAGTTGTGGTTTTTTTACATTGACTTTTTAAAAAGATTTAATCGTCTCCAAGCAAACCAGACGATTTTCTTACTGGTCAAGCAAAATGTTTTTGGTTGACCCAAAATGAATCGAGCTTTCCTCATTGTATTCTCTCCTCTTAGTTCAGCTCCAAAACCAGAATCTTCCACCACTAGAAAAAAGCAATCATCTTTGTTTTCACCTTCCTGCTGCAGCAGTCAGGGGTCTAATTTTGGTTGCTCGTTTTTCAATCTTTATTCCCCTCTCGATGTATTGCGGGCTGAGCTCCGGGATATCAGAGTTTGCAGCCAGGGTGTGGTACAGATCTCCCTCCAACTATCTCGGATACCTCACCACAGAGCTGCTAAGCCGCCCTGGCCAGCAGCCTGCCTGTCTGCAGGCTTTAGAGCTCCGCTTCAAACCCTGCCAGTGACACCAACACTTGGAAATCCTCATTAGTTCCTGGCCCTGGTAAGCCTGGGGGTGTCAGCTGGTGTGCAGCCATGGCATTGTTCAAACACTAAAGTAAACACTCTCTTCCGAAGAAAGTGCTGGGGGGAAAAAGCCTCTACACAAACATTGTGAAAGGCAGCAGCCAGCTGATGGGGGAAACCTTCCAAAGCCATGGAAAGGAGTTACCCTCTAAAGCCTTGATGGGATCCAAGCAGGGCAATCTTTGAAAACCTCCTCACAGATCCAGCCTTGGCAAAGAGCAGCTCACTGAGAGCATCTATAAACACGCGGGGGTTTATATCTTCTTTTTGTGTGCTTGTTACAGAGACAAAGCATTGACATTTTGTGAACTTTATTGCAAGAAAGACACAACGTCTCGTCTTAAAGACTTCCAAATTGTAGCAGACGTTATCTTCGGGGTGGCCAAGGCTGCAGGTGGCGGCAGGAGCTGGTGGGGCAGAGTTTGCTCAGGGTGAGGCTGGAGTGCTGCACACACCATTCCAATTCTACACAATCGGCTATCTCAGAGCAGTGCTGAGCATATCCTGGCTGGCCTGGGCTCCCCCCACCTCTCGCTGTGGCTGCAGGACAGTAGCAGGCAGCTGAGGGATGGCGAGGTCCTAACCCTGCACATCTGCCTGCTGCAGCTTCAGTGTTTGCAGGATGGGGAGGGGAAGCAAACCGGCACATGTCCTGAGGTGCCTGCAGCTTGCTGGTCTCCAAACGGGTTCCTTGGTTCCTCGGCCTTGTATTTCTCTGTATTAGTGTTGCAGATCCCTCCAGAGACCCTGAACCAGGAGGCTGTGCTCTGAACAAGGTTTCATGGAGAGTGTCTTGCTGAAAGGATACAGGAAAGGTGAGGGCTTGTTTTGCAAATAGGTGAGGTGAGGTGTTGTCACACCTCCTCCTTTGGCACTGAACACGAGTTGTCCCTTTAGCCACGCGGGCTGAAGGAGAGCCAAAGCAGCCCGACTGCTTCAGGCACAATCAGCAGCACTTCTGGGGCTCTTTGTGGGCAAGCAGCAGGATGGGGGCAGCATTCCCCTGCCATTCCCTGAGGGTCAGCAGCATTTCACTTGCACAAGGGAGTGGTCTCAGGCACACGTGTTTCATTGCAGAGCTGGGAGAGGTGAGAGGACAACATCCTCCTTGTGCAGCTGCAAGGAGAGACGAGAACTGGCCAACACACGCAGGGCTCGGCTGTCATGTCTGGACTAGCTGGCACTTGATGATAATAAAGTGATTTTCACATCATATAATACTCTACTGCAAATACATCTTACAAGCACTGCTGGCTCTTGGGTTTGGCAGCCATCTGTCCTTCTGTCTTGCCCTGAAAACACAAGAATTTCCCACACTGACTCTTTCAGAGGTGGAACTTTTCTTTTTCACAGGCTTTTCCGGGAGCTGCATGGCTGACTGGCACCCAAAGCGGTCCAGCTGCTGGTGACGATGTGAGTCACTGGGGAGGGTGACGGGGCTGTGGCAGCAGTGGGGAGAGGTGGGGATGGTGTGGGAAGCACCACAGGAACAAGGTTGGCAGAGGTGTCAGGAGCTGGCCAAGGCTCCAACCATAAATGATGCAGAAAGCAAGGTCCAGAGTGGCAGAGCAGCCTGAACCCACCGCAAGTCTGTGGGTCTCCATCTCCTCTGGAACCTGCCTGGGGATCCACACACCCGAAATCTCCAAAACTTGCATCTCGCTCTCCCAGGGCTTTACTGACCTTGCCCAGAAGATGTTTATTGTTAAAAACACCTGAATGGAGACTCTGTGGTGCTCTTCAGTCAACTCTCTCCATGTTTTGCTGCCCTGACTCCTCATCTGTAGCCTGAGTCTCGCTTTCTTCTTCACCTATCCTCCACAGGCCCTGCAAACACATCACCCTGTATCTTTACAGCTGTGCTTTATATATTTAAAGACGATTATCATGTCCTCTCCCCCACACTTCTCTCCCATCCAGACTAAACAAGCACAGTTCATTCTCTGGAGCATGTAACAACAAAAAGTTTGCTTGATGAATACTCAATTTGTTTAGCACAGCGGTTCTAATCACTCGAGTTATGCCAAAGATAACAAACCTTCAGCAAATTTCTCTCCAAATCTTTAGTTTTATCAACTGTTTTGACAGCTAGATTGTAATTTTTATGCAAAGGGTTAGAATGAAAGCAATTGTTTTCTAGTTCTTCTGAATAAAGATTTAAATAAGGACTTTTACGTTAGGCAATGAAATTAAATGCATTCTAGAACTGTCATGAAACGTTAAACTCGGGGTTACAAAACATATTCTTTTAATGATTCATAGTATCTTTTAAAAGGAATTAGCTGCAACAATATTTCTTAATCTATATAAAAAATATATATCAATAAGTGCTCATTTCCACTTGCTTTACTGTTCAGATCTGGTTGTGCCAGCCAAAATGATAACTTTATAATATTTGGGATAGTAATGAGTTTTATTTTATTTTACCAGCTTTTTTAATAGTGCTTTTAATTAGACAGGGTTTAATCCTGTTTAGGCCTTTTAAACACAAATATTTTAAGATGAGGAATTATTACACAATATGTTTGTCTGTACGGAAAACCTATCTTAAATACTCACAGTGAAAAAAGAAAGACTCAAAAAAATGTCAGTAGGATTTTTAATTTTTTTTAACATTTATATTGCATGCTGAGCTTCCTTCCAGCTCAGATTTTAATTTTTGAAAGCTGAACTTATCTTAAGGTAAAAGCTCAAAAGCTGAAACGTGAAAACAGGGGGTGAGGGCCCGAAAAGCTGAGAGGTTTTGAGGCTCAGTTTCAAAGCAAACACGTCACTGCGATGAGAAGCGTCCTGCAAAAACCCCCAGCTCTGCACGGGGTGCAGAGAGGAGCAGGCTCAGCCCTGCAGTGCTGTGGAGCCCCTGTGGGACCATCTCCCCCCAGTTTGGCTGCTGACAGCCCAGAGTGCCCTTGGGAAGTTTGCCTCTTCCCTAGAAAATGTGCACAGATCCACAAATCAAAAGATGTTGAAAACCTTTGGTTTATCTTGTTCAAAAAACAGGGAGGTTTATGTCACTTTTTTTTTTTTTTTCACTCACTAGCTCTTTAAATAAGTGGATTTTGGTTTCCCTCTATGAAATACTTACAAACCAAAAGATTGCTTTGGTCCCAGAAATGACAGTGCTGACTTAATCTCAGGCAGTTGAAGGAACAAAATCTGAGGACAAGGAATAATGCTGTACTTTTTAATTCAGTCTTCCACTAAGAAATTAAATTGTCCATCTCAGGCTTTGAAGCCTGAGACGGTCCAGCAGAAAACCAACAAAATAAATTTTCATGGATCTCAAAAGTGATTTTAAAGGACAAATTAAATCCTGAGTTATTATCAAAAGAAAATACTTGCTCCTTCCTCCCATGGTGCCATAACTTATCCTGGACATGGTGGCTCTTCCTAAGCCAGCCTGTGTTATGTTTTGGATAGGATGGAGTATTATTAACATGGATACAATTTGATGGATCTTTTTCTTCATTAGAAAGAGGGCTACATTGATTTAGGAATTTTTTGCTCTCTTATTTTCAGTATGGTTTTTTTCCCATTTTTAATTCCTTGAATTATATGCCAGAGTCCTTGGAAGTTCATGATAGGGTCTGAAATGCCAGCAGAAAGGAAACTCTCCTTCCCTGTGCAAGCCTTTCCCTGTCTCACATTAGGGCTCAGTCCTTTAGTGGGAAAATGTTGCTTTGTGTGTTACTGTGGCAGCGTGCAGAGCAGTGCAAGAGTGAATTTTTAAATATACACTTAACTCAGGGAGCTCCTTGATAAAAAATCTTATTTGGTTCCTAAAAACCCCACAAGTTTTCAGTATGAAACCGATGCAAATTGATGTTATGCCCTGGTACAAATTGCTCTTGTCCTGGGTTGAAATGTCATCTGAGGTCTGACCTGAGCTCTGACCTGGGCAGCCCAATTTGCCAGCCCATGATGACATTTCCACACTGATTTGGGAACTGCACAAGAAAAGATGTTTTTGTGATCTGTTGGTGCTGGCTGCTTCTACTCACCAGACTCCAGGGCAATTAGGCCAAGAGAAAACGGATGCAGCAGTCACGGAGGTCTCCAGGTCTGCTCATGAGAGAGCAGCCCTCGAAGCACAAAAAGATACAGGACTCAAATCCAGCCCCAGATGTAAAAGGAAGGTTTCTGTTGTTCCTGGGGGTATTGGCCCAGGAGGTGGAAAAGGTTTCTGTTTTCTCCTCATCTTGCCTCCTCCAGCCTGCGCTGGAGCAGCACTTGCCTGGAAAACACTTCATTCCTAGGTGGCAAATGTTGGGTGCCATGTTCCGCTCGCAGGACTTTAATCAGCCGGAGAACACGGCCGGCCTCTGTTTTCCGAGCCTGCTGTTGGTAAATGCTCCATGAAATGACTTCACCGTGCTGTAATTGTTCCTGGAGCAAGCTGGCCCAACAGCTGGCAATTAAACCTTGGGCTGATGGAAACTGTTAACAGGGATTGCTGCTTTGCCCATAGCGTCGGAGTTAACAACTCCAAACTCTTTCTACTTTTTCTATAAAACGTGTGGGAGCTTTGTGCCTGGAATATCTGCAGCAATAAAGTGGATATGGTGCTTCACTTTTGTTC
Organism: Regulus satrapa; assembly: GCA_013396955.1. Taxonomy (NCBI): domain Eukaryota; kingdom Metazoa; phylum Chordata; class Aves; order Passeriformes; family Regulidae; genus Regulus; species Regulus satrapa. The sequence goes on from VWZN01009636.1 coordinate 214,516, forward strand.
GTAGTGCTAAAACTTGCAAGAAGAAAGAACTGAGGTTCAAGATGAGATCTGGTGTTTGTACTTGGTGAAGCACGTTCAGTCAATATCTCTGGGTTTGGTACAGCCCATTACTGTGATTTAGACACCAGATTTAGATTCATGATTCTTATATAGTCACCTCAAAGGGAATTAGGTGCCTACACCTTGTTGTAACCCAGCCCTCTTAGGACTGGCCAAGACTGTTTCATCGTAAAATTCAAGCTGACACCTGGTTCTGCCATCTGGACTCCCTGGAGTTCGAGATCATTTCAGTCAAGTTTGGATTATGGTTCTCACTGAGATGTCTCCTGTGCTCAGTCAGGTTTCCCAGAGAAGCTGTGATCCTGTTTGAAGGGCTGCTTGGCATCCTTCTGCCCCGGGCTTACCCAGGAAAGACTTCTTGCATGAGACAACCCCGCTCTCCTTCTCTGCTGGACCAGCATCTCTGCTTGGCACCAAGGCTAAGCTGCAGTCGAAAAATGGTGGCACTCAAATCCCATCAGAAACACTCAACTCCTGCCAGCTCCGGGAGTATTCCTCTGGGAACGGTATTTATGGGACACGTTAGTCACGGGAGCTGCTGGAAGTGCAGCCACGAAATCGCAGAGCCCTACACGGCCGTGGAGTCGTGGGTTTGCTCCATGAGGCAGCGGTGCTTCAGAGCTTGACTAATCCCTCACAGACTGGAGCCGGGCAGGGCTGTGGCACTGAAAACATCCCCATTTACTGCCCAATATGGATTATTTAAGCCTCCAGGCCCTTGGGCTGCTGCAGCTAAGCTGGGGGCTCGTGCCTTCGTGCTCCCGCCGGCTGTGTCCCAGTGGGAGCTGAACTCATCCACAGGGCCCCTGACAGGCTTGCAGCAGCCACAAGAGTTTGGGACAGGCATGGAAGTGTTTCTCTTCATGGATACTGAGGGATAATGCTGTAAGCTGTGGGGTCTTTTCAGTTCATACCTAAGGGTGAAAGTGAGTATGTGCACTCTTGTATACAATGGTCAAAGCAGATCTTAAAAAACACCAGTATAGGAAAAATAGTATTTTTCCCTGATGGCCTCCCAGTGCTTATAGAAAAAGAGGGAGAGTGACTTTTTACATGGGCAGATTGTGATGGAACAAGAGGGAACAGTTTCAAACTCAAAGAGCTTGAATGATGGAGCTTAGGTAATAGGAAGAAGTTCTTTCCTGTGAGGTGGTGAGGCACTGGCACGGGCTGCCCAGAGCAGCTGTGGATGCTCCATCCTGGAAGTGTTCAAGGCCAGGTTGGACAGGGCTCGGAGCAATTAGTGGAAGATGTCCCTGCCCATCACAGGGGTTTGCAACTGGTTCAACTTTAACGTCCTTTCCAGCCCAAGGCATTCAGGAATTCTCTGATTGCCTCATGCTGAAGCAGGCTCTCAGCTGCTTACAACTACTTAATTGCGAATTATAAATTCCATTGGGGTGCATTGGTGTGACGTTCCTCGAAGTTTGTTTGCATCTTTCGGGAGCGGCTTGCCCTCCCCATTTCAGCCTCATTAGCCGGGACCCACGGAGCCCTGCTCGGCCACAGGCTGGACTCGGCGAGCTCAGAAGCCTTTTCCAACCTGCTCGACTCCGATCCTTTAGGCGGCTCAGGAGCGGCGGGGATGTGCCCAGCAGGGCGGCTTTCCCGGAGCACGGGCCGCCTCCGTGCCCGCTCGCTCTCCCCCC
>VWZN01009636.1:216232-241030 GCA_013396955.1 Regulus satrapa
CATTCACACCCCTATCCCTCCCCTCAGCCTGTCCCTGCACACCTCTAACCCTTCTCTCAGCCCCTCCGTCCACAGTTCCATCCCTCCCCTCAGTGCCTGCACGCCTCTGCCCGTTCCATCCCCCCGTCTGACGCCTGCGCTATCCCGGGCCGCCCCTCGGTCCCTCCCGGTGATCCCTGTCTCTCCCTGCTCCCCTCATCCAGCCCCTCTCTCCACCCGCAGCTTCTCCGACAAAAGTCCCCCAAATCCCGGGCTCTCCGGCCCTTGTCCTGCACCCAGATCTCTGCCCAGTGCCCCCCTCGTGTTCCCAGACTCCTCTTTGCCCCCGTGTCACCTCCTCCTTCTTCCCCGTTCTTCACTTCCCAACCTCAGTTTGCCCACCGGGGACCCTTCCTTGGCCCTAGATCTGCCTCGCCATGATAATCCCGAGAGTCGCCTCACTCCCACCTATGATTTCTCTTTTAAGCCTGCAGTCCAGGCCTCTTATTCCCTCTCCTCACTTTAGGGATATCATTGAAACGTAGGGGTATCATTGAAAATTCCTGAACCTTAGGCTAACAAGACATTTCCACCTTCCTGAGGTTTCCCCCACGTTGCCTTCCTGTGACACCCTGCCTTGTGTTTGCCTTATTTTGGTTTTTGCTTGCCCAGAGCGGCTCTGTGGGAGCCTGTCTTTGATACTGAGATTATTTTTAAATCCTATTTCTCCGCCGGCAGATTTGTACGAGCCCTCGCCACCGCAGCAGCAGCAGCAGCCGCCTCGCCCCCAGGCTGTGCCCAAGACTCGGAAGCAACTGCAAAGGGAAAAAGCCCTCCAGCAGCAAAGCCAGAGGCTGGGGCTGCAGGGAGGAGCAGCCTCTGTCACTCCAGACCAGCTGCTTTCAGCACCACAACCCAAACCTTGTCACCCCCAGCAGCCCGGGCCTGCAGCCGGGCATCAGAGGCCGAGGGACAGCCAAGAGCAGCAGGAGGGAGTGGCACCGGCAGAGTCTTGTAATGGCAGGGACGGTGCCCAGCCCCACCCTGCACAGCCCAGCAGCCAAGTGGAGAGAAAGAAAGTGGAATTGTTAGTAAGTCGGTAAAATCAAGGGGTGGGGTTTGTTACTTGTATTGAGTCATTCTTTGGTTGTGACGTCAACTTTTGTGTGTCTGATAGGAGGCTCCGAGAGATCAAATCATTCCATTTTCTGCGAGGCAGCATCTGTGTGGAGAAGCAGCACATGGCTTCTCTCAGATTCTAGACTCAGAAGGATCCAGAAGGTTCTGTTTTGCAGAGATGGGCCTTGAGAGGCTGCGGCTGGTGGTTGTGCTGCCTGTGATTTCCCAGCCCAGCTCTGGGCTGGGATCACCTGCCTGCGCTCCCTGCACCAGGGTAGCAGCACTCTGAGAACTCAGATTCCTCCTGTGGGTGCAGCTCACCGGTAGTACTGGCTGATCATCTCATTTTTGTGGTGGGAAAAACACAGACACACTGTTTGTCTGGGAGAAAACAGCTGGAGCTTCGCTGAGAGTTTTTTCACACTGAGGAAAGCAAATGACATTTAGCTGCAACTGCCACCTCCTGAATTTGATGGATTCTTCTCAGCCTGGAGGCTTGAATTTAAATCTTACTAATGTGAGGCTTTAGGAATAGGATGATGAGGAAAAATCTGAAGAGATGTGCAGAAATGTTTGTTAATAGCTGAGTTGTTTGAGTATTTTTAAGTCCTTGAGTGAGGGCATGAAGAACACAGTGCGGTGGAAAGCAACAAACAGTTCTTTGTTTCTCCTAAGAAAGCAGCAAACAGTTCTTTGTTTCTCCTAAATCCTGCCACAGGTACCCCTCACCTGAGACCTGGCCTTCCCTCCTTTGGGATGGTTGTATCACTTGGGAGATGTAGTCTAGGAAATGGAATTGAGATCAGTCTTTAACTGGTGGCAAAAGCCAATTCGTGTTCTTCCTTGCTGCTTGTTTTCATTACAACTCATATCAAGGTTTCATTTGTATCCATTTAATTATTTGGGAGCTGTACTGTGAAGCAGACCTGTGAAAGAACCTGTTTTATGAAAAAATAAAACATTTCCAAAAAAGAGGCTGTGTTGGCAGACTGAACAGGTGGTGGCTTGTAGCAGGCAGTAAGAAACTTGAAACTTCTTCTACCTGATAGAGAAGAACATCCTTTAAATGAAAAATTCCAGCCGTTTCTGAAAAAGTGCTCCATGCAGCTTGTTTGGTTATGCAGATTTTAGTTCTGATCAGCAGATTTCATCTGGAAATGTTTTATTGGTCTGAATGGCTTCTTGCAGATGATTCTTCTTTCCTCCGAACCAAAACCTGTTTATTGTTCCTTTGACTTGTAAAAGAGTTTGCTCCAGAATATATGACAATGAATATGTGCCTTACAATATGGGCAGCAGGGAGAGAAATGAACTTTCTGTTAATTCTGATGTTCTTGTCAAGGAGCAGGCCGGAGAAATCCCGATGGGAAATCCTGCAGCAGGAGCAGCGGCTGATAGAAGAGAAGAATAAACGCAAGAAGGCACTCCTGGCCAGAGCCATTGCTGAGAGGTGGGGCTGGGCCTGGGCAAGGGCTTACTCTTCATCTGCAACCAGTTTCATATCTTGAATTAAATGTCACTTTTCCCTCTTCTCTGTGCTCTGCGAGCAGCCGTGATGGGCGTTTCCCTTGGATGGCAAGTGCTGGCTAAGAAGTGACTAAGCTTTTCACACTCCCTGAGCTGCAGCTCTGCGTGCTCAGGGGAAAGTTATTACACACCTGGAGGATTAGCTGAAGTCCTTACATTTGTTAGTGAGGTCACGTTTGGAAGTTGGGGTGCTCAGATGCTTGTCCATGGTCTGGTCCTCTTTTGGTGTTGCTGGATGTAAGGGAAGTTTATTTCATTCATAACCTGTGAGAAGAAGCTGTTTTTGTTTGGACTTATGGCTCATTAGTGTGGGAAAATGTTGAAAAGAAAAGATGATCACCTTTAAGAAGTTTTACCACTATGACTAGAAATGATAAAATCACACATATTCTTACACTTGTTAGCTCTTGCTCTTCAAGGGAGCAGGCTTTGTGGCACCAAGGTGGTTTAAGACTCCAGGGAAAGCAAAGCTTGCAGGGAAGGATGTAGGAACAGCTGATAACTCTGGATCAAGGACAGTGATGGGAAGTTTCCAGGCTTGCAGTGCTCTCCCAGGCCTGTGTGATATTCTGCCCATCAGAGCCCCTGAGTAGCACAGGTAAACACAGCCTGTATTGTGCTAAATTTCTGAAAATTTCACTTTCCTTTGCCAGGCAGAGAGAAAACACGAGCACCTTTATTCTGAGTCTCTGTAGGACATCCAGCATGGCTGTGGCCACCAGGTTTGGTTCTTCCTCCTGGAAACAAAGCCTGAGGAGAGACAAGACACGGAAGGTGACAGCTCAGGAGTTACTCGTGTCACTCAAAGGCCTTCCTCAGGCTCCCAGCAGTACCACAGGATGTCTGTTTCCCTCCACCTGCATCAGCTGGTCAAATGAGAGATGCTGGCACTGCCTGCACACCTAGTCTTGCTTTCAGGGACCTGCCTTGGGTGCAAAGCAGTGGCTGAAAAGCATAATTTTGCTGGTGGTGATGAATGATGGCAAAGTGACGTGGTGTAAAAGCTCGTGGAAAGTCACTTGGCTTCCTTGGGAGTGAAATCCATCAAAGCTTGTTGCCCTTAGTAACATTTCGTTTTCAGGATTTAGGAATGAATGAATGGCCTAGTTGAAAAAGGTTACATAAGGCTTGATTGAAATCCTTTGTGTTTGATGTAAAACTTTCCATTCCCTTCATTGGGATTTGGCTGGGCCTTTTGGGAATAATTTTACAAAATGGAAATCAAGCTTAGGTTAGGTGACTTTTTGGCCCCTACTAACTGGGCTTCTTTGAAAGGGGATATTTGCAGGCCTAAAATCCCTTCCCCCTCTCGCTTCCCCCCAAGCCATTTCCTGTTTCCTTACACTGAGAACTACTTAGATACAGCAGCTTCTTGTGTGTTTCCACAGTGAAGAAACACAATCCATTTTAGGCACTTTGATTATAGTCATTACGTAATTTTGCCCTAGTCCTTTAATAGCAGGCATTTTAGATCCCTGTGGATGCTAAAAAAGATCAAAAGCCCTACACCATAAAGGAGAAACCTTCTGAATAAGTCCTAAAGAAGTCAGTTGCTCTGCAAGTGAAATGGGGCCTGTTATGTCAAGAAAGGCTTGAAAAGGAAACTAAACGAACAAAAATCATCTTCCTTGTGCAGATCCAAAAGAACTCAAGCTGAAACAGTGAAACTGAAGAGGATTCAGAAGGAGCTGCAGGCTCTGGATGACATGGTGTCTGCTGACATCGGGATCCTGAGGAACCGCATCGACCAGGCCAGCCTGGACTACTCCTATGCCCGGTGAGTGACACGCAGGAGGAGGGAATAGGGAGCAGCCCTGCCTGAGGGGAGGGGAAAACGCTGTTTCCTCTCGCTGAAGCACTAATGAAGTCTTGTCACTGTAATAATGTGTAGTTGAAGCGGTCACAGTCTGGGGGGCTTTCAGATCTGGAAGTTAAAAGTATGCTTTTTATTTCCTAGTTTCTCCCTTGGAATCTGGGAACCGAAGCAGGTTTTCTGACTGGAGACTGCTGTCACAAGACATAGGTCCTGCTTTAAGTGTGCAGTTGTTCATAAGCCCTGCTTTATTGTTTCAAGATTGTTTATTTCTTCTCAGGGGAAAAGAGGTTTTTTCTTGAAAAGTCCTGAAATGAAAATCCTGTTTGGGGAAATTTGTTCGGGACAGCTCTGGTCCTGCTGGAATCAATGGGACCAATTAAGCTTAAAACATATTGTCCTGCCAAAGTATTTTTGCAACTAGGACCAAAAATTGAAGGAAGAGGGAAGCTTTTAACCCTTTGCAACGTGCCTTTAATCACCCTGGGTGTGATGAGTTCCTTAAAGGCAAGAAATTAATGGGAGCACCCCATTAGCTGTGGGTAAACCACAACATCAGTAGATAAACAGCAGCGTGTTTGTGCAGCCGGTTCATAAAGCAGAAATGTGCACTCGCGGTTTCTGGTTCACCATTCAATGTGTTAAACGCTCATTTCTCCTTCTGACTTCTGCCATACCATGACCACAGGCCAATAAAGCTGGTAATTAGTCTTGGAAAAAAAAAAATAGCAGTGGTAGCTAAAAAAAAAGAAGATTTCTCGGGTGTAATTATAATTTGAAATGTCTGAGATTAACTGTAGTTAGCGTAGCTGATTGCATGTGAACCCAGAATTTCGTGTCCTCAAGAGGAAAAACATCTCAATGGATTTTAGGTTTCATCTGGTTTCTAAAAGATTAAACGCTCCTGAAATCCTCTTACCCGAGTTTTGCATTAATATATCTGTTTGAAATGTTACTGGCTAAAGAGCACAAGCAGCTCTTGACATTAGGAAAGCAGTTTTTAATGGCAGTAGCAAAAGGAGATGCTAGTAGGACAAGTGGGTAAACCTCACCAAAATCACCTTCTTTAATTTAGTAGGTGTTTTCCTGAGGGGGGGATTTGGCAATGCGAGGTAGATGTTATCAGTGTTGTAGTTCTTAATGCATTGTGAGCCAAAGCTAATTTACTTTTAACTGGAGTCTTTTTAAGCAATTTCTTATTCTTTGCCTTTTGTTGTAGGGCTAAAACACAAGGCATTTCAGTGGGTCAAAAAGTGCAATATTAAATAATCCTGAGCACATACCTAGTTAGCAGCATTTGACAGTTGCTGTGGAACAGAATTTTTGTAAATACAGCGTGACTGACAGGTGGGAATTCAGCCCAAAGGTTTAGCTGTGCACACGTTTCCATCATGGCATTAGTTCTGCCACTTCGGGTATCCGACTCAGAGAAATCTTGACTTTCTTGGGAGGGAAACATAAGTGGGCACCTTCTGCCCACTGCAGACATGGCCTTTACAGCTGGCTGAGAGTTATGTGGTTATTATATAAAAGAAGATATTTGGGGAGGCTTTTCTATGTCTGATTTCCTTCTGTTTCACTTAGCAAAGGACTTCTCCTATCTTTCTGTCACTTTGTTTAAACAGGTTTTATAAAAGAGCTGGATTCTTTATTCAACCACCTTACTAATNCTCTCCTATCTTTCTGTCGCTTTGTTTAAGCAGGTACTGGACTGGAATCTGGTTTTATAAAAGTGCTGGAGTCTTTATTCAACCACCTTACTAATACAAGTTTTATGAGTGCTCTGTAGTTAGGCTGAAAAAGCCCTTGTGTGTTTCCTTTTCTGATGGGCAAGCTTGCATCTATCTTTTAATTAGAATTAATTTTAATTAGAATGAATACACAGGTCACACTGGTGTAGTGAAAGATGCATCATTAATGTGGACACCAGCCATTAAAGTGCTAGATATTCTCTGTGTGTTAGCTCAGAGAATACTTAGATATTAAATACTTAGAGCAGGTGTCTGATGCCGTATCTGTCACGACAGGAAGTGCAAGTTGGCAGGAGGTGAGTGTCAGGAGAGATGCAGTAAAATTTTGCATCTGTGTTGATGTCATGTGTCGTGTCAGTCTGTGCTGCCCCCGATTTTCTGAACGTGGACATGGGTGGCCAGGAAAGCGCATGGTCCAAATGTCAGCGTGCTCCACAGAGCATCTGCATCTGTGGGGGGTGGTTGGTTAGAAAAACACCCGGCTGCTTTGTGGGTGTTCGTTAGAAGAGTGAGAACACTGCAGTTCTGATGGGTTCTTTCTGCTGCCAGGGATGCACCTCTTCAAGCAGGCAGTAAAAACGGGTGTTTGTGATTCAATCTGAGCACGTTAACTCTTGGAATACACAACAGCACAGCCCCCAGTGTCCAGAGACGTTTTGATCAATTCACTCTTCTTTTCTTCCCTCTTGCTGTTGTGGCAGCGCGTCACGAGCAGCTGGCACAATGCATTGCAGAGCACCTTGCGTTCCCAGGGATCCTTAAAGTACCTGTCCCTGTGTGAGGGCGTGAGGTGCTGTGAGGATTAACCCTCCAGAAATGCTGCTGATGGTTTTGCAGGAAGCGCTACGACAAGGCCGAGTCCGAGTACGTGGCAGCCAAGCTGGAGCTGCAGCACAAGACGGAGATCAAGGAGCACCTGACAGAGCACCTGTGCACCATCATCCAGCAGAACGAGCTCCGCAAGGCCAGGAAGCTGGAGGAGTTAATGCAGCAGCTGGACGTGGAGGCAGATGAGGAGAACCTGGAGCTGGAGATCGAGGTGGAACAGATGCTGCAGCAGCAGGAGGCAGAGGCAGGGAGACAATCCAGCCCGGCACACGGCCACGCTGGGACAGCCCAGGAGAGCCCCGCTCCCAGTGCTGTGGGGCAGGAGAGCCAGCAGGCCAACCATGCTGCTGCTGCTGCTTCTGCAGTTTCTGAACAGTCTCAAAACCCCAGGACCAAATCCCTCTCCAACGTGGACAGCCAAACTCAGGCAGTAAATGTGACCTCAGGAAGTTCCCCAGCTGGTTCTGCCACATGACTGCTGGAGGCAGATAAGCCAGTGGTTATGGATGAGGTACTCTCTGCAGGCTTGTGGCTGTATGTTGTATCTGGGCTTCAGCAGTGCCAGTAACATGCACTTCATTTCTCTTTTCCTTTTTATTGTTTTCAGATTTTAAAGGCTCTTTTCTTTCCACAAGATGCATTTGGGGTTCATCATCTATCACCATTCCAGAGTACATTCATGTTCTGCTGCCCATGTCTTCATGGGCTTCTGTATCTTCCTGAAACAGGACATTTGGAAGTGAACAGCAGGGTTTGTCCAAAGATTTTCAGCTTTTTGATACCCATGGATGCCTGTTCTGAGCAGTGTGCAAGAGTGGATACTTACAGGAGAAACCTTGGTCTGCTTCAGAACACGTTCTGACAACTGCAATAGGATGTTTGTCTTCCTTTATATCCATAAGGGATTAGTTTCCAACAGTTTCTCATGCTGTGAAACCCAAGTGCTTGCATTAATTGCCTTCGTAGAGGTTACCCTTTCCTGATTGAAGGGAAATTTCCATATTGAGGCAAACTGCAAAGTCAGTCAGAATACCTCATATTTATCACTTCACCTGCTCCTTTCAGGCAGTGCTGAATCATGAAGCTGTACATTGATAACACTATTAGCTATGAAATCACAGCTGCTAGGGTTTAACAAAAATTATGGGTTACAGTTTAAGACATTGCAGAATGTAGAAGTAGAAACACACAAGAGTGTGTTAACATTTAAAGCTGTTCCATTGCAGAGATTTTCTCTGTTGTAGTTGCCTCAGAGTGCCAATAATTAGCCAATAATTCATCTTCTAATGAATAATCCCCACAGTATATTTGAAATAAGCCTATTTTTGTAGAACATTTAATGCATTTTCTTGCCCAAAGAGCAGGTTAGTACCCCACAAAAGTTCAGCTGACTTGCTCTGTTGCTGTTGAAAGGCTTTAAAAAGCTCTTCCAGGTGGAGAAAGCCTCAGCAATTAAAAGAGACCATAGGAAAATCTCCCATCGACTGATTGCAGCTGCAAACCTTGGGGGACTGCCCTCACAGTTAACCTCTTGGTAGCAGGGAAGTGTGGGAATGGTTCCTGGAATACCTGAGCTGGACGTGTTGGGTCTGAGTTTATGAATGAGTTGCCGAATGACGCCGCCGAGTCTATAAACGGGGCAGTGATTGTCTCCATGGCTTGAACAGTGGAAAAACATGTCACTACATTTCAGTTTTATTCTATTAATAAATCAGTGCATCTTGTACGCAGTGTGTTTACTTTCAGTTGTGATATCTGAGCCTAATACTGGGATCCAAGCCTGTTTTTCCACAGGAGATGATAAATGGTCGAATCAGATACGTCCTTTGGCAACTTTCCGCTGCGTGGAAATGAAACCTCAGAAAAGGCTCTTCCAAAATGTGGAAATGCATGAGGTAAAGACATGGCAGGATGCAGCTTGGCAGGAGTCATTTCAGCTAACTGGCTCAGGGAAATGGTGGAAAATCTCTCCTGCTGCCTTCCATACACGGGAGAAAGTGGGATAAATATGTTTCCTAGAGTAGCCACTCATAATTTGGGCTAATTGGAGTTAGAATGTAACTCCAAAGCAATTTTAGAAATACATATGAAGCATTGCTCTGTTGTTGCTGGTACACTGCATTCCCTGTTATTTTGCTGGAAAACGTGACCTAAAAGCAGAAGATTTGATGATATTGTGAGAAAATGGTGACTGACTTCCAGCAGGTGTCTGCTGTTGCAGGACACCTTGTAGCGACCTGCTGATGGTTTTCAGAATGGGATACCAGTCCGTGCAGTAATAATTGAATTGTACCATTCTCGTTTCCATCCTCTGCTGCTGTCCCCAGTTGTTCCTCAGGAGATTCAAAGGCCTAGAGGATAGGTCTGTTCCTCATTACAGTTGTGTTCAGCTCGTCGGCGACACACAGAAGAGCTTCTGACAGAAGGGTTGAATTGCAAATGGTATTTACAGAAATCACACAGACACCATTTTGCATATAATTTATGGTTCTCTGGTAGGCTAAAATGTGGTGAGAATATTTCTACACCTTGGTGTCACAGGTAAGATTATTATCTGAGCTCTGAAAATGGCGTTCCAAAAAATTCTGAGCCCAAAGATTTTGTTGACAACTGCTTAAGATTATTATATAGAGTTTCCTAGAAGGGAAGAAGTTTATATGCAACAAAACTGTTTAAAGGCTGAAACATTCTCGTGTACCATTGTGATAATGCTGGTGCTGTTTCTGGCCAGTCCTCTCTGTCTTTAACTTCTGAGCCTGCAAAGTGGAGTGGACTGGCTGGAAGCCCCGTGAAACAGCCGTATGGAATAACAATAGCAGCCCAGCATCAGGCTGCTCTCACTGGCCAGGGAGTTGAAGAGTTAACTTGTTTGATCTCAGTTATGAAGCCTTTCTCTGACGTGTGATATAAACCACTACCGTGGTGTCAGTTCCACTTTGGAAGTTCGCAAATGTTTTGATGGGTGCCAGTGTGCCGGTTTAAAATTCCCCCTGTGCCGGAGCCAAGGAGTCCAGTCCTAATTGTAACAACATGTGTGCTGGTCAGAAATGCCAGGAGATGATTTTGGTGTAACAAAAGGCTTGGGGTTTTTTCCTTGTTTCTCCTTGAAGGAAAGAGAACGGTGGGAATTGAGGCTCTTCAAGCAAATCCCTTTCTGCCTTTGGAACAGCTGAACTCAAAATGTTTGTCCTGCTGCCCCAGGTGTGCACTCAGGGCAGGTGTGCTGCCCAATTTTGTATCTCTTCAGAAGAATGGAAAAATGAAAAGCTCAGCACAGCTCAGGGCAGATTTTTAGTGAGGACCTCGCACTCAGGTAGAGGTAAAAATCTGAGTGTGAAGGGTGCTGGGTGAAGGGAAAATAGAGACGTGTGATGTCTGACCGTAACACTGCAGGGCTTGGCACAGGGGGCTCTCTTCTGGCAACGTGGCCATTTCTGTGTTGGATCACCACATTGCCATTATGGGAAGAACTGGAAAACACCAATGTACACCACTGAGAATGTTACAAAGCACAGTATAATCATCCGTGTTGCATTTTGGCCAGGATGTCAGGATTAGCACTCCCTCCTCTGTCGAGAAATGTTTAAACGAGCACAGATGGTCATGACTCAGCCTGGGGTTCCCATGGATGTGCAGAGTATGGTGTAAAACACTTGGACACCCCCCAATCTGATTGTGCATCCAGCCAGATGAAGCTGGGCTCTCAAGAGGTTTGAGCTTAGGGGTTTCTGGGGAAGGACTCTGGTTCTCCATCAGCCATTTTTCTTCCATAATACCTTCTGTGATGCAGGGAGTCTTTCATTTGGGCCTGGGTCCCATCTGAACCAAATAAGGAAAAACTAGGAAGAGAGAAATGTAGAGACTGGCCTAGTGGTTGGAGGTACTGTGTTTCCTGACCAGCTGCATTAGGAGCATGCTAGAGAGGAATCCTTATGGCACCTTAACCTCTGGGGAAGTTCTGGAGCTCAGGAAAGGGACAGGGCGCTGTCGAATTCCCTCCTTTGCTGGGATTTTGTCTTGTCCATATTTTCTGGTTAGGACATTAGGACCTCAAGACTTACTTGAGGATAAGGTTCAAGCTTGCATTAAACACCCACACCTGAGGCCTGGAACTTCACCAGATGCACCTTATGTGGGATCTTTGAGCATCTGCGTGTCCTGGACCGAGCTTGGTACTTGAGTGGGGTTCTGTGTGACAGTGTCTTGGGTATCTGTGCTCCTCTCCTGCACATGCCAGAGCTGTGTATAAGGGTTCATGCAGCTGCTGAGAGATAGTGAATTTTTTTCTGCAGGCTTGATCGATCCCAGAACTCCTGTGTTCAGCACTTTGGTGTTATATCACGATCCCTTTCCTAATTCCATGGATATCAGCAGGTGTGGCAGGTAATGGACAAAGGGTTTTGCCAGTGGCAGCGCAAACAGGGTGCAGGGACGTGGGCTGGTGTTATAGAAACCACATGCTTGTTAAATGTCCTATTTAGGCTGGTCTGCATGGTCCCATTGAAGCAAGTGTTGGCTCCTTTGATGGGGCACCAGACTGCTTTCCTTCAATGTTTCCCTGATTTATGTCCCAGCAGAGAACTCAGAAAGTCAGTGGGGAAAGACCAAGTAACAAGAGAAGTGAGCCAAGCCTCACTCCCTCGGCATGATAGGACAGATCAGATCCTTCAAATCCTTGCCTTTGGCAGCCTGTTAGTTACAGGGTTTAAATCATGCCTTTTAAGGCTCAGGTAGAGACACTAAAAAGCTTGGGCCTTTCTGAATTAGGGCCTGGATTGTGTAGTTAGGGTCATTTTCTCAATTAGCTAAACATAAATCAGTCTAACGAGGCACTTGGGAGCACTGGGCAGGTTTAGTACCTTGTCTCTCCTGCCTCTGTCCTTACCACTCCCACCTGCTTGTTTGGCTGGTCAGCCAGTGATTCTATTTTTCCACACTGCTAGTGCTGAGCAGTCAGTGGGTTTTGATGTCTGAACTGGTTTTCACACCTGGCACATGAGTGCAAGAGGGGAGAACTGGGAGAAATTGCTCTTGGGAAAGTAGGTAAAACACCTCTTACGTGTGGCAGAGGTGCAATCGTCAGCACTGCAAGCCACACTACCCTTCAGGAACAGTGTCCTATTGAATGGGCAGTGGTGGGTGCTGACAGGAGTGCAGAAAGTCCAGCAGCAGCAGGGATGTGATATCTGGGACTGGAAAGCACATGGTGGGGCTGCAGCTCTGGGGTGCTGGAACACGTGACTCTTTTACCAGGAGCCTTTTCCTTGGCTCCACTGTGTTAAGGATTGTACTGTTTCCTGGAGAGTGATGGAAATTTGGGATGGGAGAGGTTGTCCTGTACCCAGTTCAGCCCAGTGCTCTGGTGGAGCCTTGGGATCCATTTCTGCAGACAGCAAGAGAAAAGCTTGAAGCTTCCTCTCAGCAGAGAATGAAACCCTGAGAGATGAAAGAACCCATTTCATGATTTGTGATGCCACTGAAGTGGATAAAAATCCCAAGGGAAAGCTGCAGTGTTGGGGATATCCCTTCAGCCTCTTACATTCTTTAGAATTGGGGAGGATGTGGCAGAATGAAGGAACAGAATCATTTCATCCAAACCATGCATGTGCTGAAGCCCTCCCTCAGTCAGCTTTCAAGGGCTGGAGCTGAGTAAGAAAAAAAAAACCACCCAAACACCAAAAAAATGCTTTGTGGGTAATAAAAGTGAAGCATGAGTTATAAATAAATCCCCGAGTGATGAGTCTTTTTAACTTCCCCATGCAAGGTTGCTTTACTCTAGCAGCTGGTAAGTGCTGGTGATGCATCTGAACATGATCGACTGGTGTGATCCTCTCATGTTTATATTATCAGGGCTGAATCTCACCCTTCAAATGTCTGTCTGACATTTTTCTCTGCAGTAATTGGTCTTTGTTCTGGTTTGGTTGTGGTTCCTGATTACACAGGGCCAAATTGAGCCCCAAATCTCAGCCTGGGAATGCATTCCTCTGAACTTGCTGTGGCTTGGGAGCCCTCATAGACTGTGATGGGTTTGTAATGGAACAGCTGCAGACAAGGCCACACAGCAGGAGCAGCCCTAGATGCACAGTTGCTGACCTTGTGTTGCTCCTGCCTAAGTCCCGAACTGTCCTGAAGGAGACCCCACTGAGTTATTTCACCTCCACAGCTTCCTCCTTCATCGAGCCAGTAAAGGAGGAGCAGAGCAAAGGACAGAGTCCCTCTGTGAGCTACAAGCTTAGCAGTGGTGTCTGGCTGGTGATGGATACAGAAATAGGAGCCCTTCAGCTGCCTACCATGTAGCTAAAGGGCAGCTGGCCCTTCTTGGCCATTGCCTCCACGGGGACCACTGTATCCCCAGGAGAACTGCAGGGCTGGAGAGCTCCGGGAGTCACTCCCAGGCAGCAGGTACCAGCACCTCCCTGCTGGTGTGACTCCCTCACGGGTATCCTGCAGACAGTGTCTCAGCAAGCCATGTTCCCTTGCTCCCTTCCTTTTTCCATGTGGGAGTGGAGCCCTTTGTACTGCCACTTCCCTAGGAGGTCATGAACCATCAAAGGATACCTCACTAGAAGTGTTTGTTGACTGTGTTTAAGAGTCACAAACTGTCTCTTGGATTGTTAGCTCGGGCAACAAACTCCTGGCACAGCCATGCTGTGAGCCTGTGCCAAAGTCTCTGCTGAGTACACTCACTGCCTTGGGCACGTGAGCTAGCTACAGCTCTGCTTGACTTGCAGGCTTAATTCCAGTGTAGACAGACTGTCCCTGTCCCAAGGAGGGGTTAATCCAATTCAGACATCATTTTCTTCCAAGTTTCTCAATTTGCATCTGGAGTAGGTTTCTGAGCATCACCCCAAACCAGCATCACGCCTTAAATAGTTCTGTAGCTGTTTAGGTGATGACTCTGGTTGCTGATGGTGCAGATTTCATTGTCTCTGGTGCTGATGGTCTCCTAGAGGTTGTGTCTCTGGCTTGGCTGTCGTGAGCTGCAGCTGCTCCCACGTTTTGGTGGTTTGCTTCGTGGAGAAGATGATGCTCTTTGGCGTGAGGATGTGCTCATGAAGAACCAGGTCCATTCCAGGGTTTTCCTAACGTGCTTCTCTGAGCCTCCAAGAAGAACATCCTGCAGCTGTTTTTAAAAGTCATGCCTCGTTCTCTGCAGGATTTTCTTCTTGCTTCCAGATCTCTTTTCCACCCATCTGCTAAAATGCCAGTTGTTTTCTTTTCTTCATTCCTTAAATCAAAATATTTAGCAGTGGACTTTTCTCCATGACATCCCACTGCATCTCTTAACTACTGTGGAGTGTTCATCAGTCTCACTGACATTAAGCAGTTGTGCAGGAAAACAGCTCTGCCAAGCAGGCAGGCTCCACTCCTGGACAGTATCTGGTACTGTCAGTGACAGTCCCCGTATGAGTCTCTCAGGGATGATGCTCTTGCTGGCAGAAGTTGTGAAGCTTTTGGAAAATACTTTCCTTGGCCTGGCAAGTTGTACTTGGGCCCTCATGGTGCTCCTTCTGGCCTCAACATTTACAAAACTCTATCTGCTTTTTAGAGAAGGGAGTCACCATTTGCTTTTCAAGGACTAGTCAGTCTCCTCTGCCCCAGCTGCCTGCCACGCTGGAGCCTTTCATTACTTGCACCCTTCCAAGCCACCAGTTTTCTTTTCTCCTTCTCTCTTTCAAACGGTTTCCCTTTCTATTTCCAGCAGCAGCTGATGAGAAAATTCATGGACCCATCTGTCCTCCAGGCCAGGGCTCTCCAGAGCCACCAGGCTGAGCAGAAGGATGGTACTGAAAACGCTTTAATTCACAGAACTAAAACTCAGTAGGACTAACTCACAGCCAGTTGTAGAAGCCCGTGTCCCTGCTGTTCTTCCCACTTCTCCCAGGCTTTGGGGTTATTTCACCGGTACACCCTAAACACTTGCACTCAGAAATCATTGCTTTCACCTTCTGTGTCTGTAACCCCAGAGGTGGCTGGTTGGAGTTGGCCACCTCTGTGGAGGTGACAAAGGATAACCCAGCTGGGCATTCCTGGAGACTTCCTGCTGGAGGCAGGGCCTGGGGAAGGCATTTGGGATGGCTGCTATCCTCAAACACATCAAAGGTGCGAATGGCTTTTATCAAGAGGCAATAAAACTAATCCAAAGCCCACTTTAATGTTTTTGCCACATATTTGAAAGGGAACTGATTTCAGAAATGCTTTCGAGAGTTTTAAAAATTCTTCTGGACCTGTGTCTTAGAGCTCTTTCCACTCTGGAAACCTGATGCCTTTGTTTCTGGGATCCCAGATGTTCTGGATTCATGACTGAGGGAAGATTGAAAACTAAACCCATTTCTAACCCTCTTCTGAAATATGGGCACAAATAGTTTGGCTGTTTTTCCTAGCTCTAAACCCCTGTTAAACTCTGTTGTTGTTTTTTTTTTTAACAGGCCATGCTTACAGTAAATACCACCTCCTCAGTCAGCAAGTGAGACATCTTCCCATTCTGTTGTCAAAAACCTCTCATTTCCACCTCACTCAGCCTGCAAGACAGTGGCCTTTTGACCTGCTGGGGTGCTTGCCCCTAGTCTGGAGCTTTAGGCCAGTCCTCTTCTGCTGAGAGCAATCGACCTGTAGTGTTTAAAACAGGAGCAAATCCTTGGCAAGATCAGAGGAACTGCAGTTTCTTTTCCTTTTTCCTTTTCCTCTTTCTCTTTTCTTTTTTCTTTTTCTTTTCTTTTTTCTTTTCTTTTCTTTTCTTTTCTTTTCTTTTCTTTTCTTTTCTTTTCTTTTCTTTTCTTTTCTTTTCTTTTCTTTTCTTTTCTTTTTTCTTTTCTTTTCTTCTCTCTTCCTTTCTTTTCTCTCTTCCTTTCTTTCTTTCTTTTTCCTGCAAGAGAGTTTAAACATTGTTGCTTTCATTTGGAAAGGGCAAGTGACTTTCCCATGCCGTAATACCCAGCAAGTGTTGAGAGAATGTGGTTACATAAAACCATATTTTTAATACAACCGACAGACTGTCTTGAGAGCTAAGTGTTTTTTGACAGTTTTTATGCACCTGTTAATTCAAAGCTCTTAACATGTGCCAGTTAAAAAGAGCCAGGCACTAAAACATCCACCCTGTGGACGGCCGGGGCTCAGCTGCACACCAGAGCACAGGGAGCTCGTGCAAGGTAGAAACTTGGCTTCTCTCACAGCACCAACTGGTACAGAGCTAATTCAACTCAGAGCTTTTGATTCCCTTTATTTCTTCCCTTTATTTTTTCTATTTTATTTCTTCTTTTTTTTTTTTTTTTTTTCTTTTTTGTTTCCTGCTTGGCCTCCTAGATTCCTGCTTCAGCTTTGGACCCGAAGAACAGCTGATATCTCTTTGGGTTTCTTCTGTTTGCTTTTCTCACCTGTGTCAGAAAGAAAAGATGCCAAACTTCTTGTCAGGGCCATGTCCTTAAAAGATAATCCTGACAGTACTTCCCCAGGCTCCTCTGCTAAATTTGTGCCTCCTTGTTTTCCTGACAGTGGGAATGCTTTTGGTGTTGGGGTACAGCCCAGATGGAAACCTGCTGCCCTGTTCTTCAGTGTGTCTGCTCAGGTATCATCTCCACTCCCCTCCCTGCTCAGGTGGTCTCTTCAGACAGAAAAAAAGTTCTCCTCCTCCTCCTCTTGTCTAATATTTTCCTTCCTCTTCACCCCTTAATATTACAAACTTTCAGTGTAGAGATTTTCTCAGGGTCATTTTAAACCCCTCACAGCCAGGTCTTCCCTCCTCCTTCTTTTACTTTCTCCCCACTCTGCATCTGCTCACATCCCAACTCCCCAGTTTTAGGGTTAGGGTCTGTCTCTGCCCTCTGTGGATCACCTGATGGCCTGTGGAGAAAAGCTTGAAAACTCAGCACCATCTGAGATGAAGCCTCCAAAAAGCCCAGAAGGCCGATAAAACCAAGAAAGCCTGAGAATTTTAAATACTTGCAGATGCTGACACAGTAGTAGAAATGTACTTCCTGTGGTAGAAATGACCAGCTAACCCTAAAATGAGTGGCCACTCATTTTTTGTGCCAGTGACTGTGCATTTGGGATGTGTTTCTATGTAAGGAAGGGTTAACATGCCGCTGCCTCTCTCCTGCTGGGGAAATTTAGTCAAGCTTAATCAAGCCTTCAGCTGATAACTGCACTGCCTTGAGGAGATGGGGCTGTGGCAGCTCTAGACCTTTCCTTTATCTCAAGGCTGAGAGGCATGAGGAGAGTCTCTGGTGTTGAGCCCAAAGCTTAACAAAGCAAACATCAATATCCCTCCTTGCATCTCTGCAAAGTTCCCTGCAGGCTGCATTTAGAGAGCTGGCTCCTAGTGAATAACCTGTCAGAACAGTGTTAGTGTCCCTGAATGCTGCACGTGAGCTTGAACTGACAGGAGGCTTCTTTGAGCAGGAAACAGGAGGTGAGGGCTTGTCAGGACAATAGATGGGGCTAGGATTCCACCTCAATAACACTCAGGCTGTTTATTGCAAAAACACCTGGCAGGACAAATCTGCTCCACCATGTCAGGTGTGTACACACTGTTCTTTGTGTTGAATTAACTAGAGCATGGTATACAGTGTTTTTTTCTTGCCTTTACATTTTACACTGGCTGCAGGAAGACATACCCCATCTAGGAAAAATCCTGTTGGACCACAATTACCCTGTGACAATTCAGAGGATAAATTGGACCAGGCAGAGTGGTATACACTCCATCAGTGTTTTGCTGCATGGGATCACAACAGTTTTAATCATGTCCTGGGTATCCTCAAACAAAATTTGCAGTCTCAGTACTGCCCAACTGTGCAGGTATGTTATGCTTATGAGGGTTCCTTGAAAAACATGACTCTGTTCCTGCTGGAAGGTTGCATCACTGTTATTTCTTACACTGTTAGTTCAGCAGCTGCGGTGCATGGACTTGACCTGTAGCCTGTGTCTTTTCTGGGTGTACCTTCCAAGCAAGAGTAAGGTGTAGCTGGCATGATCTCCTGTTCTGGAATGACAGAACTGGAAAGGATCTCAACACGTCCCCTAACTCACAGCCACAACCAAGTCCGCCCCATGTGTTCTGACTGGTAATTGTCTGATGGTTCTGCCTCCTGCAGTGATGGAGACTCTGCCTCTCAGCAGTGGAGGCTGAGTAGAACCCAAGGTCTAACTGGAAACTCCACTGCTACACTTGAACCTCGCCCTATTTAACTGTGTTTGAGGAGAATGGTTTTCCTCTTCCCCTTTCTCTGTGTTAGCCTTTAAAGCACTCGCACAGCAGGCTCTGCAGCGAGGCAGGGAGTGAAGTATTCATGGTGGGAAGCATCCCAAACTCGCTCAGATCTGTTGAGATTCCAACAGCAACCGAGCCATCTGTGACTCATCTTCGTGCTCGTGCGTCAGCTCGTGGAGAGATCCTCAGAGCAAGCAAGGCTCTGATTCCCTGCGTGCTCCCACAGAAAACAGCACCAGGTTCCTGGTGCTGTGTCCTCACGAGGGGACAGGGCTATGATGCAAGATAAGTTCATAAGAAAAGTATGGTGGTTGTTTACTGCTCTGAAACATGCTCCACTTTCAGCTACAGGAAAATTATAAGAGTCATAGTCCCTGCTGAGAGCTGAGCTACTTCTCCAAACAAATTGACTCCTTTTCCATCTGATTTAAATTTTAGAGAATTGCTCGTGTCCCAAAGCTGATTTATTTTATCACCTCTTCACCAGCCCTAGCATATGATGACAGGTTTTTTTGATTGAACCAGAGAATAACTTTGCTGAGAGATCTCACAGTTTTCACCCATCTGAGGAGCCCTGATGTTTCCTTAGAATCTCTTTGCCCTTTTGCTGCAAAGATGGGCAGTTGCTCTGAGGGCAGAACAGCTCTCTAGGGATTGAGAGCAAAGAGAGGCTTCAGCAGTCTCCAAATCAGGCATGAAGGTAGGAGCGTCTTTCCTTAAGCTCAAAGAATATGTAATTTTTAATTTTTTGGAAAGTGTGTGTTAACTACATTCAGTTAGAAGAACTTCTCATCAGGCAAAATGTGCAAACCTGACTTAGGATGCTAGAAGTTAACTGCATTGCTTAAAAATGTACAGAGTAAAATCTAAGGGGCCTTTCCTTTGGCATGCTCTTTCTTCTGAGGAGAACTTCCTGAAAACCCCTTCCTTGGATCAGTGACCGTGAGCTGTCTTGGAGCCAAAGAGTTTGGCAGAAAGGTAAATCCGAAGTGTCAGCCGGCAGCGAAGCACTTGAATGCTGCTGCAGGTCTCCAAATTAATTGCCAGGACAGATGCAATAGCTGATCTATCCTGGACAAAGACTTTTCCTTAGCACAGCCACGTGCAGCAATGAAAGCAGCAATTTCCAGTGATACTTTCTGCCCAAGAACAGATCCGTTGCAGACTTCACATCCCCTCAATTAAAATACCTCCGAGTCCAAACTGGACGGCTTGGCTCCCTCGAGCATCAGTGTGGCTGGTCCTGAGGATCCCGGGCTGGAATTTCTCACTGTCAGCCATAGAGGGAGCCGTGAAGAGAGGCTGGGATGTGGCAGGAGCTCCAGCACAATGGGAATTGCCCGGGCTGGAAGGGAATTGTGCAGCCCTTGCTGCAGGGACAGCCGGGCTGCTCCTTAGGGTTTCTGGCCAGCGTGTTCTGGGGTGAATGACGGCGACCTGGGTGGATAAAGGATGCTTTGTGCCGTGCTCAGATTGGGATACCTGGGGGAGGGGAGTAGGGAACGAAGCAATTCTGTTTGTTTTGAACCAAAACACTCCCCCAAAAAAGGGGGGGGAGAAGAAAAGATAAAATAAACGAGAAATACTGAGTCAACTTAGGACATGGTGTTTGATCCGAAACACAATGTTCCATTTTAGAGTTTAATTTCATTTTTTTCTAAAGTCGGGTTTTTCAATAAAACCTCCAAAAGGCTCATTTCAGAAACACCTACATGAAGTCAACCCTTTGCTTTGAAAACACTTTGGAATGAAATGTTTTGAAGTTTTAAAAAGAGCCTCCTGTATTAGGCTTGTTGGTTTTGTTTGGTTTTTTGGAAAAAGGTGCTTGTCGAGTTCAGCCCAACTTCGTGAGTGGTTTATGTCCCTCCAAAATTAAACTCTGGTCAAAATTACTGTTCACTGCACAAATTCACCCAACGTATCTGTGGATCTGCCGAGGGCAAAACGAAGCCCATGATTTAACCTGGAGCTGCTGGAACCAGGGAGGGGAACCCAGGGTGTTTGCACAAAGGAAACGATTCAGCTCTCAGCAATCAAACCCCAGGTCCTGCTTCCTTTCCAGGGGCATCTGGAGTCCCCTGGCTCCACGTGGCCAAAATTCCCATTGTCTCCATGAGGAGTTAAAACATGAAATGAAGAAAGGAGAAAGAGCACGGGAAGAAATGGCCCCGACCCATCTTATTTATCTGCTTCCAAGGAAAAAAAAATACGAGTGTGAGACATGGAAGTTTCTTTTCAGGCACTTTCTAATGACTTGGATGATCCCGTGAAACAGAATGAGAGCAGCCAGGAGAGTGCTCTGCTCCGAAAGGGCTGGGAAATATTTGCCAATGCAGCAGCTCTGCAAATGTGTGAGGCTGTTAAGCTCCTAATCCCATGTCTTATTTTTATGAATTTTCACACTAGTGGGATATAATGAACGTTGAACCCAAAGACATTAATTACTCGGGTCCTTTTTTTGAGAGGAATTTCGATGGAGTGTAACGTTTTAAATTACAAGGTGTGAAATAAACTCTACAAAACTTACAGCTTTAGTGGAGGAACTCCAAAATCAAATAAAAATGCAAAACCGCTGATGAAGTCCAATTTACTGTAAAATGCCCTGGATCATGGTGTTCCAGTAATTTTATTTTTTTTTCCCCCCTACATACTTTGGTTAAAATAATTTATATCCGCTGCAGTGTTTATGTACCTTAAGCTTTATTTATTAAAGGATATGTATATTTCAAGCCCAGTTTTAATGAGACATGCTGAAATCTGTAAGGTACAGTGCAACTTTTGTTCTAATCAGCACTAAATCTCTTCTCTTTACTTTTTCTGTGTTGAAAATATTCATGTTGGACGGAAAGGGCCGTGCATGTATATAAATTTCAGAAATGTATAAATATATATGTAAAGTAATAAGCAAAATTTATTTCTTTTTCTTTTTTTTTTCCTATCATCAGGGCAAATGCCCCATCTGAGCACTTAAAATCACGGATGGATTTTATCCTTGTTCTTAGAACGGGACAATTACTTCTTTTTTTTTTAGGCAAATTATGTATTTGCCAAAGATTGTTCTTTAGGTTGGCTGAAAATGTTTGGGAATTCACATCAGCTTGGCGAACTGTTTTGGCAAAGGAAGAAAAAGAAATCCAAGCGTTTTGGCTTTGTTTTCTAATGAAAAGTTTTGAGATTTCATTTTGAACCAACACCCTTAAACTAATGTTAACATGAACTAAAAAAAACCAAAACTTGGGAAACCGAGAAACTTCTTAAAATTCTGAATTAAATGGGGCCTTAGGGATATTCCTTGGGGGAGTTGATTTGAAAGTTTCTTCCTGTGTTTTTGTTCTTGCAAGGAAACAGAAAATATTTTTGCTTAAATAGATCAATTTGAAAACTGTAATGTTTATGGCTGTTGCAGTGTAGCATTAGCAGTAAGTTTGAAAATTATATTCAGTTTAAGGAACTCAATCAAACTTGAGCCATATTTTCATGGCATTGTAGAAAGCCTGTCTTTCACTGACATCTCAGGGTGAGATAAAAGGTATTTAACTGCTTAACCTTTACTGATAGCACTCAAATATGGATACCAAGCAGGTCAGGTAGTCCCTAAACCACTACTGAAAATGGTACAATGGTTCCTAAATCCCTTTAAATGCAGTAAATGGTATCATGGGCCGGAAACTGACTCTCTTTCCATTAAAAACAGCCTTTGATGAAAAGGAGAAGTCAATTTTTCCAGTTTTTGTGTCAATTTAACCAAAGAAGGAGGTAGAAAAATCTTTAAAGGTTCCTGACACAAAGAGGGCAAAACCTCTTCTGTTTTAAGAGATGTGGCAAGAAAATTTCTGGTGAAAACCATCTTTGCTCAACTTTTGCCCAAATATCAGGGATTCAGAGGCAACCTGTAAAGCATAGAAGGTTTCAGGTCTGATGAGCTTGATTTCCTCAGCACGCTTCCCTCAGCACAGAGAGTCACCTCTTTTCTGATGAACCTGAAGGCAAAAGTTCCCAGCAAAGCAAAGTGAAATCTGGGAGCAGAGGGGGGAGACTTCACTGTCTGTTCCATGGAAAATGTTTGCTTTAGAAATGAATGCATTTCTCAGAAGCGAACCCCGAAGCCCAGAAATGGCTGACCAAGGAATTTAAAGGGAGAAACGCTGGGAATCAGGGAGCAGAGTAATAAAGCACAGGTTTGTTCTGTAACAAATTCCAGCACTTGCGAGACTCTTTCAGACATATGGAAGTCCATTTAGGAGGAAAATTGGTTGCAGCCGCTGACTCAGAACCTGTTGGAATCAGTGGAAACATTTCCATTGTCTTCTGTCCTGAAGAAATGGTGTTTCTGTCCTTCCCTCCATCCCTGGCCTGTGCTCACTCTCTGGGCCATATGGATTTCATCTCCCTCAAAGACATGTAAGAGAAGAGGGTTTGGCTGTTTAACAGCACCATGGAGCTGTGTGGACAGGAATGGCTGATTTCTACTTGATTTGCTACAAATCAGGTAACCAGCACCTTTGGAGGAGTCACCTGGGTGCATCTGGCTCTCGTATCCCAGAGCTGAATGTGGCTTTAATCACATCAGCACGTTAATTGTGCCCCTCAAGACGAGCTCAGAGGAGTGAGGCTCTGTCTTTTTGCAATCATCTGATTCCTGGATTCTGACAATAATTGCCAGGCTATCCCTGGGAAAGAGCACTGGCTAATTGCTTATCTGGATAGTGCCCCCCTCCAGCTGTTTCAGACTTTTCTAGTGCTAAACCTAAAGCTGCCTGCAGGGAATGAGTGAACCAAGCCCATCAAGAATTGATCTTAAAGGATCAACTCCTGTTTCCCTTTCTGCCAGGCAGGCTCCCAGAAATGGGGGCAGAGAAGGGGATGGATGCTCCCAAGCACAGGGTGTCACCTCCAGACATTCACTGGCTGCCTCCTACCACCAAGGCCAGGACAAGTCCCCAGGGAAGGGGTGACAACCTGCAGAGCAAGAAATGTTCAAGTATTTCAGCCTCTAGAAGAAAACACTGATATTTTCAGAGCAGAGCTAGGCTTGAAGGAGTGCAGGAGAAGGGATGGATCAGTTCACCCCCACTGCCACCCTCTGTGTGGCCCAGATGGGTCCCTTCCCTTCCCTGCCCCTCATTCCCTTTGGTTCCCTGGGCCTTTCCCTTCTGGTGCTCCATGTGGAGTAAGAAGTGCCTTGCACAGAGGTCTCTGTCTCCTGTTTGCAGTGGCAACCCCCATTGTGATTACAGCTCCAGCAAAAGCGGATGTGCCATCAGAGAAACCTTCCCTGAAACCAGTTCTGGTATCAGCTGGCTCTGCTCTCGCCACTGAACTAGGAGTTCAATCTTCTCTGGGTATTTGGGACAATGATTGTGTTTCTTGCCATGTAATTAAATTATCCACTTGAGAAAGAAAAAGATGTGGTTTTGTTCCCATTACAAAAACAAACAAACAAGGACTGATATTTATTACAGGCCAAGGCTACTCAACAAGTGTTTTCTGGAGCTCTAATAAATTGCTGAAGAAAGTTTACAGCTGAGCCCTAAAGATGGTTTAGTTTTCCAAGGGGCTGGGATGTATTTATTTCCCATTTTCTTAACCCACAGTATGGTGAACAGCTTAACGTGCTCTTTCCAGGGTTCAGATGGTGTCAACCCAAACCCATGCTCTTCACCCCGAAACAGTTAACCACTTTTTAATTAAAACCACGCCAATTATTCATTTGCAAGTTTCACATTTATTTTCCCCCGTTTGCTCAGCCTGCTATTTGGTTTTGCTCCCACTTCATTAAAACAGCTTCCAAAAAAATTTAAAAAACAACAAAAATAAACCTAAAACCTCCAGCCACACACCAAACCCAAACAGCAGAAGTAGCCAGCAAGGAGCCTTTCAAGCAAAGTGAGGATCTTGTCCTGTGCAGCTGCTGTGGGGTCCCTGTCCTGTTGTGCTGCCCATGCAAGGAGCAGCCCAACAGGACTCTCACCCTGCCACAGTTCAAACCCTCTCCTCCCTTCAGGCACATCATTTGTGCACAGAGATGAGTGCGGACAGATGTGGGAGCAAGGCACTTAAACACAAGTTAGTTGTTAAGCACGTGCTTAAGTATTTGGCTGGATTAGCAAAATGGTTTTGAAGGGTTTGCGTTTTGAGAGAGCCCCCAAAACATTAGAAAGTTGATTTTTTTTTTTTTTNCCCCAAAAAAATTAAAAAGTTTTTTTTTTTTTTTTTTCAGTTCATTACTGGGCCTGCCAATGACATCATTCGTTTGCAAGATGAGAAAAAGTGTTTAAACGAGATTAAAAAAAAAAAAATTAAACAAGACGCAATTTTAATGGCCACTTACAAAGGAGATTTATGGACGTGCATAAAGCAGCTTTCCATGGGAGAGGGACTAAGCTTTTAACAGTTACCTTCCTTTGGATTTTTTTCCCCTCTTGCAATATAATACCCACAAATATTTGTGAGTTGTGACTGTGCTCCGAAGGGTTAGTCCTCTTCCAGAAAGGGGGGGTGGAGGGAGAAAAGAGTGGTGCCAATTTGTCTGCCCAGACTCTGATTATGGGAGGTGGTGGGTTTTTTTTTTTTTT
>VWZN01009636.1:253259-309170 GCA_013396955.1 Regulus satrapa
TTTTTTTTTTTTTTTTTTTTTTTCGGCCGGTGGAATATTTTTGTGCGGGCATGGAACGGTTTTGCTGTCTGCAGTCAGGAGCTCCTTTTGCTTCTCGGCAGAAGTGCAGGATGCATCGAAATCTGTGATGTGAGGGAGCCTGAAAGGAAAAGAGCAAGAGCACGGACACAGCATAAGCAGGAGGGGCTGGGAGAATTGGTTCTTTGACTAGGCAGACACAAAATTACAGGACTTGTCATTCCTTCAAGGATCTATTTTTATTATTCCCCCCGGTAACCAAGTTGACTCCCATGGTTTTTGACATCACCAGAATGACTTGATGGGATTATAGGTGTTTATTCCTGGTTGAGAGTTGTTTATGATATATTTAATCGTTTTTGAAACCCATATTAAGTAGCCCTGAGGGAGCTGTGTTCCTGCTGGGCCTCTGTTGCATAATGAAGTACATCACGAATATTTACCAAGTGTCACAGTATTCCAGACTTGGGCCTCTGTTTCTGGGGAGGATGAATCACTGCACTGCTGGTTCCCCACCCTGCTTGCCTTTCCTAAAGAAGGCTTGGATTTTGGGGTGGATTATGGAGATTTGAAGTGAGAAACATTACGGTCTGTCTGGAGAAGCTTGTGTCCACAGCTCTGATGTTTGAACTGTCCTCTTGGCTTTACATGCAGGATACAGAAAGGCTTTGGCTTCTGCCTGGATGGTGGAGCAGGTTTTTAGTCTGATTCTCCCAAGAAAAACCTGTTGTTTGGTCGCTACATGTGGGAAATGTCTTCGGAACGATCTGGCTGCTCTGGTAGGAGAGCTGACAGCTCAAAGGAGGGGCAGAATCCCGGTGGGTTTTATGGCAGTCTGGTGGGTATGGAGAAGGATGGCAGCAGTGCCTCCTCCTGAGGGGCAGATGCAGCAGAAATCCAACCTCTTACTCCCCACTGGAAATCTCTGCTGAGGCTCCGTGTTGCAGACTGTGTCAGTGGAAACTTACATGTGTAGATGTAGATGCCACCAGCCCTACAAGGTAGGGAATTGTCCTTTGTCACCCTGCATTAGGACAGTTTTCCCGTTGTCCAGGGCCAGCACAGCTCGCAAAGCTCCTCAGCACCTCAGTGGCTTTCAGTTATGATGGGTTTTATGGAATTCCAGAGTGGTTTGGGCCGGAAGGGCTTTAAAGATCATCCAGTTCCAGCCCTGACACCTTTCACTATCCCAGGGTGCTCCCAGCCCCGTCCAGCCTGGCCCTGGACACTTCCAGGATCCAGGGGCAGCCGCAGCTTCTCTGGGCACCCTGTGCCAGGGCGTCACCACCCTCACAGGGAAGAATTCCATCCATGTTGTTCCTTAGCTGGAGCTAATTTGAAGTTTTTCACGGCCCCACCTTTGCATTGTAGGTGTAGGTTTGCCCTGTAAATATGTGGTGTGTTCCTAACTTGTATTTCCTTTTTTCCTTTCCTGCACCATTCCTGCTGGGCTCAGCTAATCTCTGGGAGATGCTGTGAGGTGGGTTTGGGAGCTCAGCAGAGCTGTCTGCTGGCACTTTGGGGGCATCACTTAAAGAGCGGGGACTTTTCTTTCGAGTGAGGATGTCTGGAGGATTCTGGTTGAGAAGGGAAGGGAGCAGTGGTGCCGAAGCTGAGGCCGCCTCCCGCAGTGGAAAGCCTGGCATCTGCAAGGATGAGTCTGTGAAGGCCGAGAGAAAAGCGAGGCCTGGTGAGCGAGCCAGGATGCATCTATTTCAGCTTACACAGCGTTCTGGGCTCCTCTCTCACCTCCAGAGGCTGAGAAAAGGTTACACCACTGTTTAAAGCGCTGTCCCAGACAGTCTGGATTTCATACGTGCCCATATGAAGTGAACATTTGCCTTGGGGTGGCAGCCCAGGACATCCTGGTGCCTGGTGTTCCTGGAAGGGAAGGTTAGATGAGAGGCAAAGGGAGCCAGCTGCGCTCTTAACAAATCACTACATCCTCTTGCAGCATCCAGTTCATATTCCACCCAAATTTTCCCCCATTTTGGCTAGAGAAATTTTCCTACAGGAGAAACTCCAGCCAGTCAGCAAGACTGCTGGGCAGGGCAAACGTCCAAAGAGACGTTCAAGATCTGGCTGGGACCCTCTCCACGTCTTGATGAGCTACTCAGGCAGCAAAACTGCTTTTGCACCGAGAGCTGGAACTCATCAGGAGCTTGGGGACACTTCTTCCTGCTCTGAGCCCACCAGCGGATAAACTTCTCCTGTGGCCTCCTTGACCAAAGCAAAATCAAAGTTACCCGTGGTCCTGCCAGCCTGGGGCAAGAGGGAATTGCCAGCAGCAGCTGCTCAGTGGGCAGACTTGGAAAAGGAAAATGGAATCGGGCTCTGAAGGGGGCAGCAGGGCACTGGGATTAAAGCAGGGTGCCTGGTGCTGATGGAGCGAGGGTGGGTGGTTACAGAAGGCAGCATCCAAGCAGCTTCCAGCCCTCTCAGTGTAGGTGCTGGAGCAGCGAAGGCTGAGTAGGTTTTGAGCTCGTGGAATAGTCTGTTTGCTCTGGGGTTTGTTTGTGGCTGCTGAATGAGAGGTGGGAGAGCTGGGCTGAGCTGTAGCCAGTGTGCTCAAGACCTGCCTCTGGAAATCATCTTCTTTTTTAGAAGTGTCACTAATACGATCCACATTTGTTTAAAAAAAAAAGATACTCGCAGCTTTCAAAGAGCTGTCACTTCTCCCTATGTCAGCTCAGTGGTGTCAGGACTCTGTGAGGATGGATTGGACTTAAAAGGGAAAAGTGCCTGATCCTTAACAGTGAAAACAAAGTGTTAATTCTCTGGGCCTGCTGCTGCAAAGGGTTGGCCTTGCTGGTGGCTCTGCAGGCAGCCTCTGTCCCCACGATGCCTGGGCTGGTTTCCCGTAGTTTTCCAGCACTCTCCGTACCTTGCGGCTGAAATGCCGGTAGCGCTTTGTGCTGATTGTCCTGCCAGCAGCCTCGCCTTTACCCCTGGGTGGAAGGCACAGAGCAGAGGTTTGCAAATCCAGCACGGAGTTCCTGCTCAGGAGTTCCTGCTCCTGTGCTCTGACAGTGCTGGAGGAAGCTGGAGACCAGGCTGCGTCCCAGGGAAGGCTGGCTGTAGGCACGGGCTGGTAGCGCTGCCTGCCAGTGCGGAGCACTTGAATTTGTCAGAGCAAATATATTGGTGATTTCACACTGAAGGAGAGGAAAAGAGCTCTCAAGAACAGCCCAGAGCCAAGCTCTGCATCCTCCTGCCTTTCCTGTGACTGCTGATGGGACTCTGTGCGTGTCTCTCCGCAGGAACTGAGGTGGTGGTGGCAGCAGAGTGTAGATTTGATGGCAGCTCCTTGAGGAGGGTGTTTGCTCCGTGTGTTCCCCAGGCAGTGGGGACCACTCCACTTGGGAGAGCTGCAGGGCAGGATTTTAGGGTCAGGTGTGTGCTGGTGCTGGGAGCAGCCTACCCAGAAAAGGCTGGCGCACAAAACCTCAGTTGGAACAGAAGGGCTTTTCTTCCTCCAAACATCAGACCCAGCCTGCCTTTTGTTGCTCAAACACACCTTTGTGTGTTTGCCACAGAATCTTGAGTTTTTCTCTGTATTCACAGCCATAACTTGACCAGGATCACCTTGCCAAAGCTCAGTTTTCCACCCAATATATGCGTACAACCCTGGACCCGAATTAGGGGGTTTTTGAATTTTCTTGGCTGTATGTGTTATGTAAGAGCTTGGCTTAAACAGCAGGTTGGGAAGATTCTCCTACTTCTGCACCAACCCCAGCAAATTTCTATTTCTCTTGCTTGTTTTTGTGAGTTAGCATGGAGAATATCTCCTTCCATGATCTGGAGCAACCCCAGTAAGGTTTGTTCCTGCAGGGAACTCACCGGATGCACCCCCTTCCCTTGGGGTGAGAGCTGTTTGCTCTGTGAACCCACCTGTGGGCTGGAACAGTTTTCAGGAACAGATTTTTGCTCGTGGATGTGAATCTCCAGAACATCTTGAGGTGCCTGGGCTCTCCACAAGCCCAGAGGATGCAAGGAGCAGCACGTGCCTCAGCTGGAAGGTCCCCGGAGCGTTTGGTGGCAGGCAGTGAAATTCCCAGTTGGGGTGGTTGGGATGGTCACACTCTTTTTCTTGGCTATAGCCTGCTCTTGAATGTTTAGCCAAAAAAGATCGTTACTTACAGTTTGTTTCATTTGGAAAACTTCTGATACGTGTCATGGAAACTAGGAGGACTGCTCAGGAATAAGTGCTTGCGGCACTATGCTTGTTTGTGATTTGTTTTTCCTCTTTTTTTTTTTTTCAGTCAACTAATCAGTAAAAAGAAACAATCACCTGTGATTTAGGAGAGGGATCTCTCATTGTAAATAATAAATTAGTGTCAGGAGACCAGGCAGACAGAACGGTTGATGAATATCCTGCAGGCTGAAAGTTGTTTATCAAGCCTGTTTGAAGACTTATGACTAACAAGCTCATTTACAGAGCTTGGAGTCTGTTCATGAACCGTTCTCCAGCTGGGAGGATGTGGGAATCATCAGAAAATGTATTCACAAGTTACTCGATCATTTAAAAAAACGATCAAACAAACAAAGACTGGTTTTTGGAAAGGAACCGTAAATTCCTCTTCCCCCCCCACTGGGTTTTCTGAGGCATTCCCGTTAGGAAAACGCGGGGCCTGGAGAAGAATGCAGAACCCCACGTCGCTCACTAATGACCTATTTTGGTGCTAACCCTCCTGCTCAATGCCCTGCCACCAGCCAAGCCCTCCAGCTGCGGGAGAGCTGCTCCCCCACGGGAGCCCTGGCCACAGGGCCTGGCGGGATGGATCCGTCTGTCTCCACCAGTCATTCCCAGCAGAGAAATTTGGCTTGCTGGGGAAAGAGGCTGCCCGTGTTCCTCTGGTGAGATCACAGAGATTTCCCCACATCACAGTGTAGTGTTTCTGTGTGGTGCCCTGGAAAGGAGGGCAGCATGGGATCTGCTGGTGTCAAGTGCCAGGGGGGATGAACTGGGAGCAAAGAGGCTCCGTTGGAGCGCTGTGGATCCATGCCTTGTGCAAATCTGCTTGTCTGGCCTTGGACCAGCTCTCCTGCTCAATGCAAAACGCCACATCTTTATGAGAGGCAGATGTTTTTCACCCCCAGCGTGTCCTACAGCTTTGCTTTGTCTGTGGGGCATCCTCTCACTCTGCTGCTCAGCCATGGGGAGGGCTCCAGGTGTGTGGGCAAGCTGTGTGTCAAGGAAGGTGCCAACTGAGTCAAAAAGAGTCCAGAGAAGAGGTAAAGGGGGCTCCAGCTCCAGTTTAGAAGAAAAGAAGAAGTGCTCAGGTTCAAATATAAACTAATTTCCAGGCCCACTTACTGCTGTTGCAGATGTATGTGAGGCAGCAGGGAAATCCTCCCAGGTCTAGAGAGGATAAGGAAATCCTGGAAAAGTTTCCCTTGGAAGGAAACCTTGTTGAGACTTCAATCACAGATCTGATAGAGACAAATATGTCAAGGAATAAACAGTGTAGAGCTCATCCTGCCTTGGCAAGTGAGTCCTCCCAAGTTTCAGTGTCTGGGTGACTTTATTTGGAACTTTAATCCCAAATTTCATCCATTCTGGCCAGCACAGTGGTGCTGCCTCTGAATTTCCTCCACTTTCCAGGCAAGTTGCTGTGCTCTGTTCAGCCGGGATGCCTGTGGGGCAAGAGGCACCCATCGAGCTGAGGGAAAGCGTGAGGATGGGGAAGGGTCACAGTCACTGGATGGAATGATGGAAAAGAAAAACTAGGGTGTGATTAGCAGGAAAACCTCCCCAGAAAGCTGCCTTTTGTCAGTCTGGGCAGGTTCATCTTTGCCTTTATGTGTTTTGTGTGTTCCTCTCACCAGAGAGCGACAGTATCTGGAGATGGAGACATGAAAAATGAAGGAGATGCCTTGTTCTGGGACGGTTGAAGAACTCTGTGTGGAGCTGGGTGCTGAGTTCTGGTTTTCTTGCTTTTTTGATGGCAGGCTCCTTGTTCTCCTGCCTCTTGCTACACCCATGGTGCTGCTCTCCAGGAATTCTCAGAAGGACTTTGCTCTTCTCTGCTCTGCTTTCCTGATCTCCACTCTGAGTGGGAGCACTTTAGCACTTTAGATTGTGTAACATCTCTCTGTCCCTTTCGGGTCATGCAGTGGCAAGGGTTTTTCCAGACACTTGTGATGATGGAGTGGATTCCACATTTCTGTGACTTTCTAGGTAGAAATCTTTCTTTCCCCTGCCTTTAGCCCATCAGAGAAAGGTGGAATGAGAGCCAGTGGCTGGGAGCAAAAGCCAGACATGCATTCAAAGGAGGTAGGAACTGCATTTTTTAGCTGTGAGATGCTGTGTAACCACTAGAAATAACTCCAAAGGAGAGCGCTGGCTGCTGCATCCATGAATGTCTGGAAGCCCTTTTGGAAGAGCAGCTTTTGTCAGCCATGAGTTATTGGTCTCACTGGTGGGGTAACTGGGGGAAATGCTATGGCTGAGTCTCACAGAAACTGAAGAGCCTGGCCGAGGGACGGAGGATGTGCTGCACAATCCGATGTCAGGGATGTTCCTGCCAGGAAATCAGAGCACGGGATCTCCAGATGGAGAGCACAGATCCACTTGGTACGAGTCTGTTTACAGGTTTGAACCATAACATAGTGAGAAACACAACAGGAAAGCAGTGTCCTCATCTCTGATCATAACTCAGGCCCTTATGGGAACCAGCTGCCATGCGTTTATGGGACAATCCCCTCTCCAAAATCCCACTGTTAGGAATAACAGAGGTAGGAAAGCCTCTGCAGAGCCATGAAGGGTAAACATCAGCCATGGGAATAGCCCAACTTTCTCTTGTATTTCAGGACCTCTTTGGAGATTGCTGCAGCTCTGAAGGCAACAGGCTGTTGTGTGTGATTTCTGCTATTTCTGGCCAGGTTGGATTAAGGCTCTGAGTGAGCAGTGTCTTCTGTAACTGCAACCCTGCTTCGGGTAAAATGAGGAAAACAGGGAGAACTGCACATCTAATCAGTGGTGGGAAGGGGGATAAATGTGCTCAGCATCCTCGTGGGGCAGAGCATCTCTGGAGGGGTGGGATGAGCTCCCTGGGGAAGTCAGAGGTGGCTGTGCAGGGCTGGCACCAAGGGAAGGGAGCAGAAGGGTTGGCAGGGTTGGGATGATCAGAGCAGTCACACATCCCGTGTCCGCACTCTGCTGCGCATTCAGCTGTCGCCAGCAGGGAAAGAGCTGCTAAACCAGGAATGGCCAAAGAGCTGGAGAAGGGCAGCTCTTCCAAGAAGGTTCATAAAACAAAGCCCTCGTGGCTGATTCTCTGCTCCACCGCTGAGCCCGTGGCAGTGGGAGCCTTTCTCCACCTCGCTGGCGTGGTCGTTTTCCAGCACCGATGCTCAGTGTTTGTGGACATGTGGTCATGGATGTGCTGCTGGCCAAGGAGTATGGAGTCGTGGAGGTTTCCAAATGTGCTCTGTTCCTAGAAGGGACATTGAGTAAAAAATGTGCAGAGGAATGGTTTCGCAAGTAGTTTGGTTTGGAGGAATTAGGCTTTCCTTCAGTATGATTAATAACGGGGATGTGGGGAAAAGATCAAAATAATCAAACTGCTTAAAAAACCTTGCTGGGCTGAGCCGTGTTCAGAACTCAGTCTGGGTGTGAAAAGTCAGGTGGTCTCTGAATTCGTCCCAGATGCGCCAGGCAGGATTCAAGCTTCTGAATCAATCCTGGTGCCTCCCTAAGCACATGAAGCCTGCCCCAGGCAGAGCCACAGCTGCGTCTCCAGGGTGTTTGGTGTCACGGTGTGGTGCCCACGCACATCTTGCCATGTGTGACAGCTGAGACAGGGACTGGAAGAATCCTGTCTCTGCTGCAGAAGCCATCCCTGGAGACCACCATCATCTTTGCCCACGTCCTTCTGAAAAGCATGGTTATTCACCTTGATAATCAGGAGGTATCACAAGGCAGGAATGGGAACAGGATCATCCTTAACTCTCTGTGATGGGGTTGGATTTGGCTGCTGGATGTGCTCTGCCTGTTTATTCTGTTTTGGGGCATCTTCTTTGTAAAGAGAAAAATTCTTGCACACCAGGTGAGCAAAAGAGAGGCCAGTACCTCATGGGGAAAATGCCCACCCTGACCTGAGCCAGTCCTGTTGCTTGTTTTGAGAGGGCTGAGATGATTCTCAACCCGCTGGAGTCAGGGATGTTGTTATTAGCTGACAGAAGATGCTGGGAAAGCAGCCCTGGTCTTTCCTCTTAACAGTGTTAACAGTCACAGGAGCCAAAGAGAAGGCAACCTTCCTACCTAAAAATGTAGCCTGGCACTTCTCAAGGGAATTGCTTCTACATCAAGAAAGGCAGATCCTGTTCAAATGCAGCCAGCAGAGAACTTTTGTCAGTTCTGGCTGGACAGGGGAAGACTTCTCCAAATTAAAGCAATTATGGAGAAAGCAGATGCTTTGGATAAATACTTTTGTTTCATTTAAAAGCAGTATCTAAGTTGCAGGAAAAAAAATTAGAGATTTTATAAGCCTCAGAGAGACAGGATATCTCTTAGTTTGAAATCTCTTTTCTTCTCCCCGAGTTTGCATGGTAGAACTTTTCAAAGCCCTGAATAAGTCAGCTCCAAAGAGGCTTTTAAAATAGAGAGCTGAAAGCCATGGGTTAGTGCCAGTGCCCTGTGTGCTGTGGGACGATTTGGGGAGATGCAGAGGGGCTTTTCTGTTATTCTGGTGCCACCTACTGGTCCAAGCCCACAGGAAGGTCTGTGGCAGCGGGGAGTGGAACATGGATGGCCGGGGTGGGGTGGCCAGTGTCACCCCAGGAGGGGGGGCTGCATTTGGTGCTGCACTCCCCATCGTCTCCATCTCTACTTCCTCCACAATTAATAGTTAAAACCACAAAAATCTGGAGCTTGGTCTGCTCAGTCAGCTCTTCCAACTCTGGTCTTACTAGGAAGGTGAGGAGGGGTTTTGTGAAGGTGGAAGTGGGTGGTAATGCTGCTCCTGTCCACCTCCAGGGATGCCCATGGAACAACCTGGGCTGAGCTCTGCTGGGATTTTCCTTTGTTTGGTTAGGGCAGCAGTGTGAGACTCTGGGTTCTCGTGTCTTGTAAAAGCTTGGGCTCGCTCAGCTGCTTGGTCTTTGCTGCTGCCATTAATAATCCTCTTTCCTTTTGCAGTGCCACCAGGTTTTCAAAAAACTAATAGGAGCTGAATTATCTTCACAATTTCTGTTCAAACGGTCAAAACGTCCTTGAAATTGGCCAATTCCTCAAAAACTGCCAGGAGATCAGAGGCAAAGAGCGTGTTGCATCGTAAGCATTTCCTCTGCTAAGCCGGTTGAAACCAGCAGGGAAAGCTGGGCTGCCCTTCTGGAAGGCACCTCGAGGGATTTGAGGATGCAGTCTCCTCTGAACACCCAGCTGCTGTGAGCTCTGCCCCTTGGCTTCTTCTCCATCGCTGCCTCTCTCCTGCTCGCCACGCGGTCCAGGCTGGCTTTGCTGTCTTGGTGGCCGTGCCAGCCCCGTGTGGCACGTCCCTGAGGAGGGGATGTCCTCTCTGTTGTGGCTGCTTCAAAGGGCCGAGGCCCGTCCTGGACTCGCGGCGCTGCAGCGTGGCAAGCTGGGCTTTGAGCGAGGCACAGCCCGCCTTGGGCTCAGCCAGCACAGGGAGCAAGGAGGACGGGAAGCCAGGAGACGGGAACAGATCTTTGATGGGGTTTTCCAACAGCTTTTCCCTCCTTTTTTACTTTGCAGTTTAAAGGCAGGACGCACAGCAGGAGGCCTGATGGCTCAGGAGCAGCATCTCTGCTCTAGGGAACAGGAGGCATTTTCCCCCCTGTAACCCCTTTGGTCACTATCAGCAGAAACTTCTAAAGTGTTTGGGTTTCAAGCCTTTGACACTTATTTCCTTCTTTCCTCTGATGATTTGAGAGAAGTCAAAGCCCTTTCTGTGTGAAAGCTGGAAGCGTGGGGAGTAGGTGAAAGTGAGAAATGCTGGTCCTCAGTATCCAGGGCTGCCTGGCAGGACAGGATACCCCAAAGCCATCTGAGCAGCTGCAGGGATTTGGTGTTGTTTTGGGGAAACCTGGCCTGTTTCAGCCAGTGCTGGTGGAGCTGTGGAGCAGATCCATGATTAGGGTGGCCATGGGCACCCTCTTTTCTGGGCATGGCTCTGGGGGAGTGCAGCAGCAGGGCTCCCAAGGTAGGCAGCGAGGATGGGACAACCTGATTTTGGCCATAGACTGGCAGGTAACCAAGAAAGGGTATAACCCATGCCCAGGATTGAGAGTTTTGGAGTTTTATCACCTCTGTGCCCAGGTAGTAGATTCCATAAAACTGCCAGAGCAACTGAGATAAAAATGCCTGACTAACAGAAGAGGTTTGTGGGAGAAATCTGTGGGTTGTATTACAGCCTGGGCTCAGCAAGCAAGAGGACTTCAAGTCAGCTGTGCATAAATGATAATCTTTGGGAGTACTTTAGCTCCCCTGAGCAGAGTCCCGTTAGCCAGAACGAAATGTAATATTTGTTTTAGTAACTCATCCATCCTTCATCGGGGATGAGTTTTCCAGCTTAAAAGGAGATTTCCATCTCCAGCTCCTGTAATGCTTCTAATGCTGGGACCCGATTTGGTTGAAATATGACTTGGGTTTACTTTGCGTGGAGACTTGGGGTTTTCTTCTTGTTGGATTTGATTCAGAAGAGTGTCTCTGTTCATCAGGGGGCACTTAAACTATCTGCTGAGTGTAAGCAGTGTCTGAGCTGGGAGTGGTCCATGCAGCCGCTGTGAGTTGGGCAGGAATGAGCCCGTGGCAGCGGATGACAGCGGTTTGATGCACTCCTTCCCGTCAGATGTTGGGAAATAAAACAGGATTCCGGGACACTCATTTGATGATGTTGGCTTGGTCTCCCTTTGAGTAGCTGTGTAAGGAGAGTAAATTTAAACGGCCTTTTTTTTTTTTTTTCCTCTGGAGGACTCCAGGGACTGCCTTCCAGACTCTGCCCTACAGAAATTGCCATCTAACTTGTGGACCGAGAAATGGCTGAAACTTTCCTGTGCATTGCCTGAGGTTGGGCATTTCAGCCTTTAGTTCTGTACCTGACTGTGAATGGCTACAGCAGCAAATGGCTGTGCAGGTTGGTGTAGCTGACACACTTCAGCTTTTAAAACAAAACAACCGACTAATGACAGACCATTGCTACCAGCTTTTGCCTGGTTCACTAAACAGTTCCCAGAGCCTTTATGGGAAGACTGTCACTTACTGCCTGAATGTGCCATGCCAGCACAGTAAGAGCAAAGCCTAGTCTCTGTGTTGCTATGGCTCCTTGAAGGACCATGGCTTTTGATGATTTATTTTATTTTTATTTTAGGCTTCAGATTCTGGGGTCATGTTAAAACCTGTGATGAAAAAAGCACAACTCTGTCAGTGTGTGTACAGCAGAAGGATGAGACTCGGCCAGCTTTAAGGTTAAAAGAGCAGAAAATGCAGCGAGAGAAGGCACAGCCAGTCTGGAGCCTGTGTGGATGCTGATCTCCAGCGGGGGCAGTAGCACAGTTCTTGGAGGATCCAGTTTAGGATGTATGAAAATTTAGGTTGGTCCTGCTTTGGCTGCTCGTGCTGTGCATGAACAACTCCGAGTGGTGCAGCCATGGCAAAGCTCTCCCCGTGCCCAGCCTGGTAGACCCACAGACATTCAATTTCAAGCTGGGTGACAATTCCTGGCCTTGCAGGAGCAGGGGTTAACTGGTGCAATCTGGGTTTTACAAGGGCTGGAGGGGGCAGGCTGCGTGCCTTCAAGAAGGGCTCCTTTCCCCCTTTCTTCTCTGATGGCACAAGTCCTGTGAATGGTTAAATCTCCTTCCAGAGCAAGCAAACAAAGGGTGTCTGCCCAACAAACCCCTGTGTCTGTAGGTCTGGGGAGGGAAACAGAAAAGCTCTTGCCGAGCAGGGGGAGAGGAGCATTTTACAGCAGTCTATCGCCAGTTCCAGGTTTGTGGCAGGAAAACGTAGCTCAGGCTGACCTCTCTGGAGCCCCCTTGGAGAGCTGGGGCAGAGATTGTTTCTGGACTGTGAGAATCCCTGTCCTTTTTCCAGGCTAACTAAAGATAGCCCTGGTGCAGTGCAGGCAGCCAGTGATGGCCTTTCCCTTCCCCAGGCACGCTCTCCTGTGTGCACTCCCACGTGGACACAGCATTCATCTTGAGCAAACACCAGCAAGGATTCCCAGCTCAGAGGTTTCCTTTTCCGGAGCCAGAGTGGAAAAAAGTTTGAGGGCCTGAGGAGGTTGGTGGCAGAGCTCTTTCTTCCTCCCAGGAAGGTGGGAATAATCCAGGGACCAGGGAAGAGAGGTCACCTTATATCCTGGCTTGTGGTTGAGTTGTGCAGGATCAGAGGGTGATGGAGCTCCCAAACCTCCACGCTGCTCAGTCTATCCCAGCTGACCATCCAGCTTGGAGGAATGGGATGCTTCCCTCATATTCCTCCTTAACCTAATGAGCTGTGGGACCCATGAGCTCGGGGTGTCTTTGCAGCCTGCTTCGAGCTTAGCAGTCATCAGCTTAGCAAGGCCCCTGCAGAAACCAGCTCGCTGTGTCCCTGTGGCTGAACTTGGCAGTGAGTTGGAGAGAGGGATTCCACCAGTCCCAAACCAGACAGCAGCCTCCTGAGAAAGGGGCAGGAAGTGCTGAATTCCCAATCCCCCCGCTGAACCGGCAGCTCGTGCCGAGCATTGTAGCCGAGCGTGTTTGCAGCGATTTTTATGGGGCATAATCCGTTGTCATCAAAGCCCGTGGCAAATTCCGTATTTTCTGCAGCTGACGCTAAATAGGTCTTTTGAAGGTTGTAATTTCTCGTTTAACCGATGCCAGTTGCGAATACTTTGTGTTGAAGAATAACCCCTTAGTGCCAAATAAAATACAGTGGAAGTCTGTGGCGTGTTTTTCAGCGTATTGTTAGTTACAGCCCTCCTGACAGAGCACATTCTATGCTGAAGATAAATGCTTGGGAGTCTCTTGCCAATTTATGTCCGAAAGGGCTTTTCTTGGATGTCCTCCTCTCTGTGGAAAATGCTTTTCTGTTTTTCCAGCAAACATTTAATGAACTGTGCTTAAAAGAAAAAGAGGGCCTATTTCAGGACCAGCCCGTTCTCTCCCAGCTGGTTTGGGATTCTTGGGGTGCTCTGATCATTGTTACACTGCACTGCATGGCAGTGGTCTTTGTGTAGCAGCTTGCATGTTCCAGGATCTGTTCTGGGGGATGTTCTATTCCACCCAGCACCACTCTGGGGCGGCCCTTATGTCTGGGATGGAAGGACATTTGCAGCTGACCTGTACCAGAAAATCCAGCCTCTCTCCAGGTTGCAGGTACAGTTGTTGGCACATCAGGATGCTGATGGACTCCCATGCAGGAATTTAATTCCATTTCTGTGCCTGCAGGGGAGTCTGGAGAGTTGGTGTGAGCGGGCTGGGCTGTGGGGCCAGTTGGAGGATGTGCCCACAGGCACGTGGTGGCCAGTGGCCATGAGCCTCTGCTTGCTCACAGCTTCTCACTGGTTCCAGCTCAGCATGTCCAGCACCTGGCTGGGCCCTGGGGAGTGGGCTGGGCTCCTGGCCATGGAGAGTGTTCAGCTGGCCATCCCTGGTCCCCTGTTCTGGGAGAGGGCTGCATGAGGAAGAGGGAGAGGAAGGAAGCCACCTCTGACAGGGAACCACCTGCACACTTGCATGACCAGAGAGGTTGGCAGTGGTTTCCTGAGTGAAGTTGAAGGCTCTGGAGGTTTCTGTGAGCAGCCAGGAGCAGCTGAGCTTTCTTTCCTAGGGATGAGGTGGTTTCAGAAGTGCCCTTGAGTGATACTGCTGGCAAAGCAGAGAGAAAGCCCATGGATGCTTCTGTCTAAGTGCCAGGTGGGGGGTTGTGGGTCAGTAGGTCAGTGAGGCTGAGGGAGGCTCTGCACTGCAGCAGTGGGGTGATCTGTGGCTCTGTGCCCTGCTAGCACTGGCAGAGAAATGGGGCTGTAGGACTCACAACTACACCAGCTACCATTTGTGTATGCACCTGAAATGAAGCAGCTGCTCTGCGTACCTTTATACCACACACTGAAAGGGCTTTTATTACTGGCTGTTATTTCACTTTCTGTGCTGTGAAGGTCAGCAATGTGAATGTAATGCCAGTGCATCCTGCTTGTGATTTATTTGGAAGGGATTTGCTTTTTTGTCTGCACCCCTCTAAGCACGGGGCTGCTGGATGTGTAATGAGCAGAGAGGCAGTCAACAGTACACCTGTGCTCCAGGGCCATATGGAATTTTCATGGGCTTTTTGACCTATGCTAGCCCTGGCACACGTTCCTCCAGGTTGATTTGAAGACCTCTGAGGATGGAGAAATCTGTGCAACTCACACTAATCACCCCTGCCATCTTGAATCTGGTAGAAGGTAATCTGCATATTTTGGGGAGCTTTGGTGTGGATGGGTTTAAATCTACACTTCCATATGGTGTTGAATGTGGCCCTGAGGCTAGGCTCTCTCTAAATATTCCAAAACACTGTTTTTCCAGTGAAAAACATCACCTAACCCCCAGAAGCTTTGCTGAGTAGTATTTTTATTATTTGGAGAACATTTTTTCCTATATTTCCATTGCAATTCATATTCACGTATCAGTGTTTCTTGGCTTAGAAATACTTAGTTCTCAATTTACTTGATTTTTACTTTAATTGTTAGCAAAAAATATTTAATGAAATAGTAAAT
Organism: Regulus satrapa; assembly: GCA_013396955.1. Taxonomy (NCBI): domain Eukaryota; kingdom Metazoa; phylum Chordata; class Aves; order Passeriformes; family Regulidae; genus Regulus; species Regulus satrapa. The sequence continues at coordinate 267,983 of VWZN01009636.1, forward strand.
TATTTTGCCAGAGGGTTGAAAAAGAAAATCATAAGATGTTTTCCTGTGTGTGTGGAGAAATCTGTTTAAAAACTTGTCCTTAAACATAATGGCATTTCTGGACACGAGTAACAGTAGGAAGTTTGAAAAAATGCCCATGCTAACAGGCCGGGGGACAGGAATTTGCTGTATTTGACAGGCTGGATCTGAGAAGGATGCAGCACTGCAAATTCGACAGCACTGCCTTGCCAATGTGTCTAGACAGCCCATCTCTGTGCGGGAGAGAAAAGCTTATTCCTTGGAGCTGCTCCAGTGAGACCAGACCACTTCTGGTCTCCTTTATCCATGGAGACTTTCCATCCAGGCTTGGGGTTTGTGCTGCGCTGGCTCAGCCCTGGCTGCTGGTGATCCACATGAACTGATTTGGGCGAGCCATCCAACCTTTTGCTGGTCTTGGGATCCTCCTGTGTTAGGTGAGGATGTGGCTGGTCTGGCAGGGGCTGTGATTCATTAGTTAAGGCCCTTTAAAAGGCTTAGATCGTGTTAAATTTTGCTAGAACAGCAACAGCTGTCTGCTAACCCTGCACCAGACCAAAAGCAGTGTTTTGTGCCAAGATACCTCACATTTTTGCACAGGTCCCCTAAATTGTCCCATCCTCCAGGTCAGAGTCTCTGACATTTCAGGCAGATTAAGGGCAGGAATAAAATATAATATATTCATGGCCTGCAGGCAAAAATGATTACTCCATATTGGAAGGATTGTCATTTCCACCATATCCCATGTGTGCCTCAATTCACAGGAACTCTCATAATCATCATTTCACCTCCTCTGCTGGGAGTTGTGCTTTTCAAGCTGCGGTGAACTCTGGAAAGACAGGGCTCTCCATTCTTCAGCTTTTTGATTTCAGATTTCTGGATGATTGTTCGACTCTGGCAAGGAACCATTCAAAATACATTCCAAAATATTCATCATTCCAGCAGGCTAAGAAACATAAGATGTAGCAGCTTATTAGCTAATGTGAAATGCATTCGCCGTCCAGAAGAGGCAAAGGATGGAGGTGGGTCCGAGCCTGGTTTCCCTTTGCGTCCTGCAGAGCCGGGGTGTGGAGCATCTGGGAGCCCGTGGTCTGTCCCATCTGCCTTCCTGTTTCCTGGATGTCCCTGTGTCCAACAAAAATCTCCCAAGCACCACCAGCAGCCTCCTTGTCCCTTCTCCTTAGAGGAGCAGGTTTTCACTGTGGACCTGGGAAGGAGAAAGTTGTTTTGAAATGGCCCTATGTGCTCTGATGCCTTTGCCTCCTGCAGCAACTGTTAAGATTCTTTATCCCCCACGCAAGGAGCGTGCTCCTGGTCAGGATGCTCAGCCCTTGCAAAAGGCAGGTGGGCTGGATGCTGAGAGCCGGGCTCAAGTTATGTTATTTCTGGACCTTGGATGCCAGCGTTTTTCCAGTTGTGATCAAGAGGGACCCATAAAACCCATTAGCGGTAAAAAAAATGGATTTCTAAGTGAAGCTTTACAGCAGCTCCAGTCCCGTTTGCTCGGGAAGGGGCGGTGGTGGTCCGATTTCCTTGAAACGCATTTGTTCTTGGATGCTAATGAAAGGGGAGCACAGCCTTTGGAGAGCTCATTCCCGTGTTCTCGCCGCCGTTTGCGCCTCCCCTTCTCCCGGCCCGTGGCGCCCTGTGCTCCTGGCACGGCCTTTCCGTGCCATGCAGTTTGCAATCCTGGATATTCCAGGTATACACAGATGAAATATCCATTGGGAGCGCTGCTCCTGCCTGCCAGAGGAGCCAGCTGGCATGTGCATCCCAGTGGTCATCGTCAGTCTGTTTGTGCAGGTCCCACCTCCCAAAAAAAACCCTGTCCAAGTGAATTTCCAGATCCAGTCAGGATGGCTGTTGGATAATGGCACTTCTCAGCAGCACGGTGGGGACCTGGACGAGCAGAGACGTTTGTGGAGCCACTCAGCTTGAGTCAGTCTTTCCCCATGAAAGGAGCTCGCTGGGGAACGGTTGCAGACTCTCGTGGCTGCCACAGCATTTGGAAATGAGCCAGCTGAAATGCCAAGTGGTTCTTCTGCAATGGATATATGGAGTGGGAAAAAATCCCCTCCAGAGCAGCTCTTTTCTGTCTCAACAAAAACCCTTTCTTTTTTCTTTCCCCACCCCCTTTTTTATTTTTGCACTAGTCAGCTTGTTGCAAAAATAACTGATTTTCCTTATATGAAAGCTTTTCTAGCTGAAGTTCATGAGGATTTTTTGCCACTTTTTCTAAATGCAAGAATAAATTTATTAAAAGCAGTGTCGCCCAGAGTTCAGGTGGGCATGCAGTGCCAGATCTTCACTTTATGGCCTGTTCACATGTGACCTGTTCATGATTCACGGCAAGCTATAGGTCTGGGGGAGTCACTTCTGTACTTAAAGAGAAGGGGACCCTAGGAAAATCCAACAGGGGAGCGAGCAGGGGGAAATAATACCGTGTGCCTTTTGCATAATGTATAAACCCACGGGGCTCACTCCAGGAGGATATGAATGTGGAAAATAGATTAGTGACCTGTCCTCTCCTAATTGCAGTGATGCTTTTTGCCACTGTCTTTGAGGCAGCTGTGGGGTGTATCCAGGTATCCGATGTGGATATTGGTCTTCCTGACCCTTCAGTCTGCCCCTGCATGGAAAGTGTTGATTGCACGGTCAAGTTAAGAGCAGTGGTGACTCTGAAGGACACTCGGAGCTGGTTTGGAGTACACCACGTGTGCATGAAAGGGATGTGTCCCACTGCTTGGCTTTTCAAGGCTCTGGAGAAGGGGAGGGAAAGGGTGCTGGACAGGAGAGGAGCAGTTTTTGTTTTGCTTTTGTTCTCTGGAATGAACAGGGGCAGGGAGGGGATCGGGAACGTAGAGAGGCTTCTTTGGGAGTGAGAAGATGGAGCAGGGCGGAGGTTGGGAAGTTTGACCTGTGCTGAACCCACGCCTTTTCTGAGATGAAACATCAGGACGCATGGCACGGGAAGGGGAGCTGATGGGAAGAGGTGTTGGAAGGCAAACCCCTGACCTCGCAAAGCCTTGAGCTCACACGTGTTCCTCCGTGCCCAAGCCCTGGTCCAGATCTGATGCCGGGAGTGAGGGAGGGGCTGTGGGGGCTGAGTGGCTCTCTGGAAGGTCTGGAGGTCCCACTGGCCCTGTGGAAGCTGAGGGCTGTGCTGGGACACTCGGGGTGACATTTGGGGTGACACTCTGGGCTGTGCTGGGACACTCAGGGTGACACTCCGGGCTGTGACGCTTTTGGCCAGCGCAGCTCTGCGGGTGCATCTCTGCTCCTCTGTCATGGGTCCAGTGTCTCTGCGGCGTGGGGCTGATCTAAAGAGGGACATGGGGGGACTCTGCCCCCCTGGATCCCATTCCCTCCTGAGCCCGGTGGATCCACACTGCTGGATCCCCGCCACGGCCTGGTGGTTTGGTCTCTTTGTCAGTTACAAAGTGCAGTCTCACAGAACATGATTTGCCGCTGGCAGGCTTTTAAATATATGTGTTTGCTTTTGATTATGTGTGTTGTTTTTTGGCTTTTTTTTTTAATTAATTTTCCAAGGATCAATGTGGTAATGCATATAAAAATTACAATATGTAAAACAAAGTATAAAAGCATACAAGGAATTCCAAACACATAACATACTGTGCCTTGGAGCTTATGAGATCCATACAGTGCTTATTGTATTATGGGAACACTCTGACCCCAAGACCCGTCGGAAAGGCTTGTTAGAAGAGCAGGACTAAGCCATGTGCCTTATGAGCTGTAAGATGCCCAGAAGGAAGACCCTAGTGAATAAAAAAAAGCAGAACAGTTGCAGCAAAGCAACTGGTCTGTGGGATGTAGGGGGACTTTCCATGGCTTTGTACCAATTTCTGGAGGAGGATGTAAACTTCTGCCCCCGCAAATGTTGTTCTCCCAATAATTAACACTTAATGTGAAGTCTTTCCACGGGGACTCTGGATTTCCATGGGATCATGACTACTCTTTTTTTCCCCCCAAATATAATTTCTTCTGTCAGCTCTAGCAAGTGGGAGCATTGATATGGTTAGGAAGGGCTCATGTCTTAGCTGCTGTAACTGCCCATGTGCTCTACAGGTTGACACCAGATGAGAGGCAGAGCACCAGAGCTGAAACCACCCTGAAAAGGAGTTCTGGCTTACATTTGCCCTAGGATAGGGCTCTTGGCTTCCCGTGCTGCCCTGTCTGTGGGTCAGGAGCAGGGCAGGTTGGAGTTTTAATGGGACCCAATCTCTGCAGACCCCCAAAAGCGCAGAGCAGAGCACGGGGAAAGCCTCTGCACTCAAGTCCCCAGTGCCTGCTAAGTCTGGGTGAAGACTGTTTGCATGCTGGAAACTATTTGCAAGAGCTTGGAGGCATCTATAGACTCACCACCTGCAAGGTGACAACCCCAAGACCTCATTCCAGGTTTGGCAAGAGTCACTGACTGTGCCTGGAATCCCGCCTGGGAATGTCTCCCGTGGCCACGGTGCAGGTGGGAGGACAGCAGGGATTTCACCCTTCATGTTGGTGAGGCTGTGGCTGTACAGGACCTCAGCAGGTCCTGGCAGGCAGAGCCAAGTGCAACAGCAGAGCCAGGGCAGGGCTCTCCCTGCTATCCACGCTTGCTATCCACACAGCAGCAGTTCTATTTATGTGCATGATCTGTAATTGTTTGTGTGCAGGCAGCTAAAAATCACCCTGATAGGTTCCACATTGCAGACACTTGGGAAGGAGCTGCCGTAGCCCCACGGGTAACGCTGAAAATATGCATGTTTTTCTGTTTAATATTAAAACTGAGGTTTGGTATGAAAAATTTGGTGTTGCCTTTCTGGAGCTTCGTGCTCATGCACAGAACAAATTATTTATGTGCAAAACTTGAACCTGACTGGGAGATAATCACAGGAGATGGCTCTTAAAGGAAATAGCTCATCTGTTTCTTTGTTACATTATTTTTTTTCTGTGTTCCTGGTGCTCTTAACAAGACTGGAACTTTGGATACTTGAATTTTCTGTGTAATGGAAATAATTGAAACATTAAGATAGCGCAGGAAAAAACCCAAATAAACAGCAGAGGTTAGGAAAAAAGCTCAGCTGGTGTTGTGTAATGAGAGGAAAATGATAGTTCAGAAATCTCTGTAGTCTGACCTGTACTCACAAATAAAAACCTGCTGTTATCACTGTTGTACAGCTGTACAGTATCTCTGCTGTACTGAAGTACACGACTTAATAGGCATCTCCTACCTTAAAATATTTACTTTTTTTATAAGTGTTACCTTCATTCTGTATTGCCTACATTTGTGATGGCTGCTGCGGGGCACTTGCACCTTCTCCGTGTGGCATTTGTGTGCCCTGAAGTTAAACCTCGTTTCCATCTGAAAATACTTTCCTTGTGCATAGAAATACGCACGAGCTGGAGTTCGTTCTCTCCTGGGAGGTTTTAGAAAGAAAGACACTTCAGGCAGCTCTGAGCATGAAATCTGGTCCATTTAGGTCCCCCTGCCCCTCTTCTGTCCCTGCTCACATCTGGCAAAGACAATGGATGCTGCTGCTGGACAACGAGCTCCCGGTGCCCTCGGGAGGAGCGGGGTGGGAAATTGTGTCAGCCTTGTCTCAGATCAGTGGGGCAAGGCTTTGGCACCATGTGGATTTTTTATGTTCCCATTCCTCTGCTTGGAGCCTTGGTTTCGCTTTGATGAAACATTTTAGGTCTGGGTTTTGGTTTTGGATTTTTTATGATGCCAGCTGACAAAGCTGCCCTGCACCCGAAGTGTTGCAATGTTTTGGAGGGATGTAATGAATGGAAAGCAAGGCAGAGCATGAGTAAAACTGGGCTGGGAGTGTGTGATGGGCTATAAACTGGATGGTTGATGTTAGTGAGAGAGAGGAGCCTGCCCAGAGCTGGGGGAACACCCAGAAATATTTCTATTCAAGCTTCATTAAATTTAAGTTTAAACCAAATAAAAAGCCCTGTTCCTTTCCCTTCTATTCTCCCTTTTCCTTTCTGTCTCTACCAATCTGAATAAAACTTTCTCTGGCTTGCAGTATTTTTTGTATTTTAAGAGTTTTGAGTTGTTTAAATTTATTGTTTATTATTTTTTTCACTGTGAGATCATTTGTCTTGCTGATTCTTAAATCTGTGCTCAAACGTTAACTTCTTGTTTTGAAGGCTGTGATTAGAGTGTGATTCCTTATTTTCTTCCTGGGATCCTTTCTCAGTTTACAATTCTTATAACTGATGTGACAAATCTTCCCTGCCTAACCATACATTATACTATGGTTAAGTGTCTCTGTCCCTCCCTTAATTAAATCCAGTTGTTTACTTTCTGTTCAGGTCCAATTAATGAACTATAATAGCTGGTTCTGGACTTCATAGAACTGGTCAAAACTTTTCCAAAGTGCCCACACAATGTAAATCCCATCTGGAAATTAGCTTTTGCTCTGACCTGGAAGGAATGCAAGTATGTGCAAGCATTCCTGCAAACTGGAAAGCTAAAATATGTTGCGGTTTTAAGTATTGATGAAAAAATACCAATCTTGAAACTCCTACATAAGCATTTAGTTCTAAACTCTGAATTTTTTCTAATGCATTTTATTTTCAGTGTGGCATCCCAAGAGGAGCTGCCCGGTGGTGCCCCAGCGATAGTTACAGGCACTGGGACAGACACTGTGCAGTGAGGAGGATAGACTGCAGCGTATGCAAGTGTGGATCTGCCTCGCTGCAAGAAGAAAAAAGAATAGGATGTTTCACGCTGAATCCTGTAGGAGCACTTGAAAATCCTTTGGTGCACTTGTGTATGGCACCAGGACTTCCTTGTTAAGGAGGAATGTAGAAATAACATGGGAAAATGCAAATGTGGAAACAGGATACATAGTCCCCCAGCCCAGCATAGAAGGTTGGGATTTGGCAATGAAATTCCCAGATTTTCCAGCGTTGGGTTCTTGAGAGGAGGACACACGTTTCGATCTCTCTGTGAGGCACATTTGCAAGCTGCTCAGCTTTTGAGAACGCTGCATGTGATAATTTTTTTTCTGGTTAGAACGTTGATGGAAGACTTCTGACCTACCTAAAAAGGTTTGGAGCTGTTTCACTCTCCTCTCCGTTTCTGCTGACTCCAGTCACTAGTGCTGTCAACACTGTTTAGGAATACCATTTTTCAGCGTTGGGCGTTGTTTCCTGCTAAAGCAATAATGGCAGAGAAGAAGAAATGCCCTGCTGGCATGCTGGAGGCAGGCAGGGAGCGCTGGCAGCAAGGTGACATTTGCAGGCAGGCTGGGGTTTAGGTGTGTGCAGTCCCCCATTAGCAGTTTGTAACCAACATATGGCAAGACACAAGGATTCACCAACCCCGTGCTGCTCTGGATTCATAACCTGTTATTATATTTTTTTCCCCGTGCTCCCCAAGTCACTCCTGTAGACATTTGGATCTTGTGCCGTTCCAGCAGTGCGGTGTTGGAGATCCTAAAATTCCAAAGCTCCCTGTCATAGGTTGTGCTTTGCTGTCTTCTCTGTGCAGCTCTGTCCTGGAAAAAGGGGGTGACTCACATCCCTGCTCCCGTGAGTCACCCCTCAGGGACACTTTCCTATTTTTGGGCGCAGTAATTAGGAGGGGAGCTGTGAATCACCGGCGTCTCACTTTACGCCGGGAGGAAACCAGGCAAATTGTGTTAACGTGCTTGGCAGGGGGAATTCTTGTTCTCCGGTGTTTTACAGACTTTGGCCCTTCTTCTTGCTCTCCCCAGAGGGATGTGCTCACCCTTCCTCACGAGTAGCTGTCACGCATGATGGAGCAATGGCCTCCAGCTCATGTTCCCTCTCTCTTCTGGGCAGAAACTGATGCTTCAGAGGCCTGGGTGGGATTCTGAAGGGGTCCCAAAGGCTTTTATTGATTTGTCCATACGCATAGGCAGGGTTTAGATTAGAAAATGGCATGGGATGGGTAACTCTGGAGGAGGCCATGTTATCTTTGGCCCCTCCAGCAGCTGGTCTCTTTTGTGGCATTTGGAGGGACGTTTGTGCCCTGAGGCTCAATGCTGTTTTGTGTGGTGCACAGCAGCACAGCTATGTCGAAACTTGCCAGAAGAGCCAGGGGGAAATAGCTGACCCCTTTTGAGAAGGGTTTGATGATGAGTCAAGAGAGGGACATGCAGAGTTTCGCTCCTTCTTCACGGGGGATGGACCCTGTGACGGTGTTAAACGCTCCAGCAGGGAGAAACGCGTGCACGGGTTTCTGCACAAGCAGCAGTTAAATCCCATCCCTCTGCTCCACTGCTTTGCTTCCCACCACCCGAGCTGATAGATTCACCTGTAGCCCTGCTTTAATTCCTACGTGCCTTTGTTTTTCTTGCACGTTGCTGCCTCTGCCAGTCCCTTCCCGGCTCAGCTGTACAAGTCAACGTGCCTGTTAAAAATGGGCCTCCAAACGCTTCCTCTCGGATACGGGAATACCAAGGGTTTATTTTGGCACCCCGGAATCCCCAGGCTGGAAAGGAGCCTTCTGGGAATCATCAGGCTGTTGGAGGAGGATTAGGGATGAAGGCACTGTAAACCTGAAAGAATTTGAAAGCCCTGCTTTAATTTAAGAGGAATGCCCTTTTGTTCCCAAATGGATGGGCCTTGCTCCAAAGGTGCTCAGGTGCAGTAACTGGTACCAGATGGGCTGTGAAAAGCAACACAAACAGGTGGTGAGGACAACAACTGCCGACTTTAATTTCCTTGTCAGCCCCTCCCTGTGCCTTACATACCCCCTGGAGAAGAGGGGGATAAGGGGAGCTGTCATATCTGTACATGGCAAAAGCAGTGACTGTTCAGGGGTGTTCTCCATCTGTACATGGCAGGTCAAGCCCTGGGACTCTCAGTGGCGACTGTCACCTGGGACAAGGTGTGCAGGGATGAACTTAGAATATGATTCACTAGCTTGTGCATTTTTATGGATTCAGAGATAAGTACACTTTAATGCTGACATGAATACTGGCTTGGGTCCCCCTCAGGGTAATGTGCATTTTTTGGTGGCACCCTGCACATACTGATGTGATTCAGATGTATTGATTAATTTCTGAGTAAATGCAAACCAGGTACAAAACAATACCTTTTATGGGTGGTTGTTCAACACCTTGCCGGGTTCAGCAAGGCAAGGAAGAGGCTGCAGAGGGCACAGCTGCTCCTCACTAGCACTATCCATCATGCTCTTACCCCAGGGAGCTGTATTACGTCCCAGTAAGAGCAGTCCTTGGAAGTGTGAAGCCAAGAGAACAGGGTTTTGTGATTCTTTGGCCGTCAGAAAAAAATGTCTGGGATTGTCAGGAACAGGGAGATGCATTTTGGGCTTTTTTGCTGTTTTTTAGAGATAAGCAAGCTGAGACCTGGGGTAGCTGGAGAGAGCTACTATAAGTCTTAAGCAGTGGAATTGAAAAATAAGTGCTTGGAATCGGTGCCCTTTCCACCTCCTCTTCATGTGGGGACTAACACAGCGTGGTTAATGTGTGGAGCTGAAGTTGTCCAAGCCCCTTCCTAAGCCCTTTTCCTCATGAAACCATTGAGGTTCTTTGCCCCGTGGCTGTGGGCTCATGGCTTTCTCGCTTTTCACATCCATCAATTTTCTCTCCTAGATGACCAGCTGAACTCAGAAGAGAAGAAGAAAAGAAAGCAGAGGAGGAACAGGACTACCTTCAACAGCAGCCAGCTGCAGGCACTCGAGAGGGTCTTTGAGAGGACACACTACCCCGATGCCTTCGTACGGGAAGACCTCGCACGCAGAGTCAACCTCACTGAAGCCAGAGTTCAGGTAATCCCACAGCTTACCACGGACACGCCTCACCCGGGGCATCATCAGGCCACTCCAGCAAGGCAGCAGAAATCCTTGAGGTCTGTGTGGCACAGGAGGGTCACCGAGCTCCTGGCCCGTGCTGTACTGCAGCCCCACGCGCAGCGTGCCTCAGGGGAGGCTGCCAGGCCTGATCTGCCCCCCGTTCAGATGTGCCCATGGGGCTCCTTCGAGACCAAGATGTTGGATGCTCAGGCTGCTCGTGTTCTCTTGAGCTCTCAGCTCGCAGGCCTGCACGCTCTGAAGGTCAAAGCTGACCGTGGAACACGGTGTGTTGTACAGCACTGCCAGGCCTTGCTGCCATCCCAGCTGCAGAGACCCATGTCCCTCAGCCCCTTCATCAGAGCAGGCACAAGGATTCTCTTATCCTTAGGGTTCCCAGGGCCAGGCTGGGAAGTGTTGGAACCTTGGGCACAGAGAATTTGAGGCTTTCTGTGCTGCCAGGCACTGACCCCCAGGAGAGCACTGCATTTGATCTGAGGCCATGAGGAAGGCTCCCAAAATTGAGTGATGGGACTGGGATATTATGGGTGTGTGATATCACATGGTGGAAAACTTACAGTTTAAGGTTTTTAGAATATAGTAATGTATATAAAGCAAGATGGAGGTTTTAGAGTGTTTGCTTTCCTTCTTCTTCACCTTCGTCTTCACCTCTTCCTCGGGGGTTTGGGTGATATTGTGTGATTGGGTGGAAAAGCCTGCAATGCAGTGACTAGTAGTTGGTTATTGGGTTAAGAATAAAAATAATTTAGCTGGCAGTCCTTAATTGGTTAGTTTACCCTTAAAAGGCCTTGTAGAGAGAGACTGTCACCACCATTTCTACCTTGTTAGCTTGAGGGGCTGAGAACTCACTCCCTTATGAGACTGTGATTTAGATAGGAATTAATCAACATCTGGGTCCTAAGGAGAGCAACATCTCTCTGGCTTTAACTCCAACCCAGAAAGAAGCTGATAAGCAACGTGGAAAGTCATCAGGGAAGCAGCCAGCTTTCCCAGAGCAGAGCCTGCAGGGCCCAGTGCACAGGTGCGTGTCACGGCAGTGCCAGGTTGTGATGGTTGGTGGCTCTGTGCTCTTCCCTCCCAGGTGTGGTTCCAGAACCGGAGAGCCAAGTTCCGCCGGAACGAGAGGGCCATGCTGGCCAGCAAGAACGCCTCTCTGCTCAAATCCTACTCAGGGGACGTGACGGCCGTGGAGCAGCCCATAGTACCTCGCCCCGCTCCCAGACCCACCGACTATCTCTCCTGGGGGACCGCCTCGCCCTACAGGTGAGTGAGTAACCCCACGGCACCATCCCAAAAGACGGCTCTGGTGTACCCACACGGGACAGCTGGAGGGTACAGCACTGTGACCATCCCTCTGGTTTGCCTCAGCTGTCCCCACCCCATCTCCTCGCCAGTTTTGCGGCGTGGTCCCGGCCCAGCATCGTTGTGTCTTTCTGGCAGCTTCTTTTCTGGGGCCTCTCTCTGCAATTCAGGAAATTTCGAAAGAGGCTCGGGTAAAAATACATGGAGACAGAAGGCTTTCCCTAGTGCATCTGGTTTATAGCAAGGAGGAAACCTTTCCATGGGACCCAGATCCAGGGGAGGGGAGGTCAGAGCACTTGGAGAGGCTCAGCCACCACAGAGTGGCCAGAAGAGGGAGTTCTGTGGCTGTCCCGTGGCAGTCACCACTTGGGATGCCAGGAAGGGCTGGGAACTCGCTTCATCCACGTGGAGCAGTGCTCAGCACTGAGCTGCTGAGCAGTTTCTTTCTCTTGCCCTAGCACAAGTGTGTGTGTGTGTGTGTGTGTGTGTGTGTGTGAATGCTGCGCTGTGGTTTGCCCACGTTAAGGGCCAGGTGACAGCCTGGTGTTCAATGTCCACATCCTGTGGTCAGTGCTGCTTAAGGGCTGACAGGAAAGGAACATGGATGTGGCAAGCCCAGTCTCAGAGGATCTGGGATCTCTGTGCACATCCCAGGCCTCCCTGTCCTCTCTGTGCTGTTCCTGGCCCTGCAGGAGCTGGGTGTGGACGCAAGATCCACAGGATGTGTTGGTTTGTGGGGAGCCAGCTGGCTCACAGGCAGTTAAGAATGAGGCTGGCGGGTGTTTTTTAGCACAGTGGCTTCATTGATGGCCAGGACCATGAAGCCTTTGGCTGGATTTTTTCCTGTTCCTCTGGCCTGGTCACTGCCAGCTTCCCAGTGCCTTCCAGGAGCCACACCATGCACAGGACCTCTCTTGCCTGGTCACCTTGACCCTCTTTTTGCTCCAAGCATTGTTTGCACAGTAAGAGCTGCGTGGTCTTCCCTTTTGTTGCTTCGGTTCTGTGGGGTCCTCCTCATCCACCCTGTATCTCCAGAAGAACAAGCCACAGATTCACCCACTCCAGATATGGAAAAGGATGCTTTTGGTGGCCACCAGCTTTGTCTTAGAAATAGCCCTTACCCTCTGGGTTTTTGCTGAGGACTGCTCTCTGTCAAAATCCCTCTTTTTGGGGTTAAGGCTTTCTCCCTGGTGTAGCATTCCCATCCATCTGAAAGGGCTGGGCTGTCGCAGCCTCATTAAAGCTTTGCAGTAAGGTCGTTCAAATATTGGATCCTTGGTGAGGTAATACTGAAACCCTGCAGCCATGTGGAGTGTTTGCATGGCCCTCTGCCCCCTCCCCATCTTCCCAGCAGCGCTGCACCAGCCCCTGACTAACAGCCACTCCTGGGGAGGGCCCAGAGCTGCGCGGCCAGGGCTGCTGTCACTCTTAGATCTGGGAAAAGTTTTCAAGCCGTGTGTTTATTCTCCAAATACATTCAGCTGCAGGTCAACCAAAGCTATTTGCAGATCTCTGTCACACAGACAGCCAAGTAGATACTGTTATTTTTTTGAAGTTGAAAAATGTTTTGCTTAGGCATTTTTTAGCATAGGTTCCTAAGAAAACAGGACTGGCAGCCTGCACTTCCCACTCCAGCAACCTCTGACTCCACAGGCCACTGAAAACCTAATTTGAAAGAAGGATTTTAGGCCTCAGAAATATGATGCTCCTCTGTGTTTCATGAAAGCAGACAGCTGAGTGGGGGAAGGAGATTTTTCTCTGCTTGAATGGGGTGGAGGGAGGGGGCAACAGGGTGACTTCAACCATTATTAGACCCTGGGGAGTCTCTGAAGCAACCCTCAAGCTATGGAGGCTTTGGTCACAACCTTCTTATGCTCTGCTCCTGGTGGAATAACTCAATGAAAGAAAGCCCTTCTGGAGATTTTTGGTTTAGCAGGGATTTCACTTGGCCATCAGTAAGTGAAATCATCTTCCCCACACCTCTGGGGAGCTGGGAACCAGAGACTCCCAGGAGTTTCAGCCCAAACTTGGCCAACCACCTGGTTTTGAATGGGGACAGTTTATACCCCTGACTGAAAAATCCTATTTTATCTGGCTTAGAGTACTCTTGAAGGTCTCCAAATTTCTTCCAACTCAAAAAAATGGGAGAGATGGAAGCAGATGGGCATGGGGGTTTAAGTAGCCAGCACCTTTACACCCTGTGGGGCTTCGTAGCCTCTGCAGGCAGCACTTGGCTTCTCCCATTGCTGCTGACTTAGGGGTGAGGAGAGCAACCAGCCTAGGCACGGAGAGGGAGCTGATGGGAAGAGCTCCAGCAACACACATCCACCTGTTCTGGATGCTGGGGAAATGCAGATATTCCCTGGTCTGGATCTCCTGCAGACTGAGGATTCACATGGCACTGGGTGGCAAATAAACTCCTGGGAGGTCAGAAATGCCAGCAGGACCTCGGGGTGAGCAGGCAGAGCTCCAGCCTGGATCTGTGCAGCAGGTGCCCACAAAGTGGTGCTGCTGCAAAGGCATTTCCAGTTGTGGTGGTTGGTGCTGGAAGGATTTTTTTTTTTAATTTTTTTTTTTTTAAGACAGAAGAAGGAAAATACAAAAAGGCAAAAACCCCAACCCATCTTTGTTTTTTGGTCTGTGGATGGAGCAGAGCGTTCCCAGAGCCTCAGCTGTGAGCCACCCGGGCAGGCAGATGGAAAAGGTCAGCACCAGAACTGAGCTGGCCCCCAGCAGCATTTGGGGTTTCCTCCTGAATACTCCGTGTTCAGTGGGCACCTCTAGCTCTTGTGGTGCTTTCCAACTGGTTTTGGGCTGTGGAGCCATGTAAAGGAAATGCAGCAGGTCAAATACTTTGCTGGGTTTTGGGGAGTTGGCGTGGGGGAGCTGCTTTTCACAGAAACCCACGGGACACATGGATTAAACGAGTTTTCTAGTGGTCTGGACAGCAGCTTTGCAGATTTTTTGGTAGGATAAGAAAGGAGTTGGAGATCTTTGTTCAGCCTTTGCTGTTAGAAGTGATGTTTTTAATGAATAAGTTCTCAGTTTAAAGGGAGAAAAAATGGTTTATGTTTTGGGCTTTTTTCCTTCAGCCTTTAGGACATGCTCTTTATAATCAGCTGAAGTTTTGAGGGGGAAAAAAAAAGTGGAAATTTTCATTCCAAAAAGCTGAAACCAGAAAACATCACAATTGTTGAAACGAGTTTTTCCCAGAGTGTTTCTTTAATGTAACATGTGTTTCAGAAGTGACGTGATTTCACAGGCTGTAAAACCAGCAATTGGTCTCATCAAAAAGACATTGCTTCCAGTGGGAATATTTTTAAGGACAATGGTCTAACTGGCAGGCTGACCTCATTGCAAACCTTTTGGGGTTAGAAAATAGGAAGTGGAAATTTTTCCTGTTGACTTCAACCAGCTTTGGCACCGGGTGAGTGAACTGCAGGGGAAAGATGTTAAATAAAGGAGTGTTAAAAAGAGGGGAATGGTAATTCCCTGCTGACACCAGGAGTACATCCCACAGGTATGGAAAAAACCCCAGGGTTTAGGCACTGCTGGTGATTTCTGCTGCGGTGTGGAGGCCAGGTCTGACGTGATGTTTCTCTTTCCATCCCTCAGTGCCATGGCCACCTACTCAGCCACGTGTACCAACGCCAGCCCAGCACAGGGCATGAACATGGCCAACAGTATTGCCAACCTGAGACTGAAGGCAAAGGAATATAGTTTACAGAGGAATCAGGTGCCCACAGTCAATTAACGACTGGTGGCAGCTGCCTTGCAGAAGGAGAAAACACAACAGCACCCGTCCTGCTTCGCAACTCGTCTGTGCTGAAAGAAAAAGAATAAATAAAAAGAGAAAAAAAAATTTAAAAGAGAAAAAAAATTTTAAAAAAAAGAAGAAGAAGAAAAAAAAAGCCAACCCTCACCCAGAACTGAACACGGGGAGCAAACAGAACCTGTGAGTGATAAGGTTCCTCCTTCCTTTTGGGATAATGCCACCGTTTTGTTTTTTTCTTGTTACCGTCGGGTTTATTGCTTCTGCTCAATATACTACGAGCTTCTTCAGTAAAGGACAGTCTCACCCTTGCTGGTTTCCATTTTTGTACGGGACTGCAAAAAGAAACCTCTGCCAATCTCAGCCCACGGACAAGTCCCACCACCAGCATGCTGAGATGCAAAGCTTGCTCCTCTCCCCGCTGCCCCAGCTCACCCGAGAAGAAGAATTTGTTTGGTCACCAATTTCCATGATATCCACCCAACCCTCACCCTTCCAGTCCCTTGTGCCACAGAGGCAGCACATTCCTATCAGTCTGCCAGAAGCCCATTTAATGCAACAAGATGGATTCCTGCTGTCTGAGTTGCCTGGAAAACCTCCTTGGGCTCTGCAGAGCTCCATTGTTTTGTTGAGTATTCCCAGCACTGCTGCCTCAAAAAGCCAAAGAAGAGAGCAAAGCCAACGAGGGGGTGTGAGCAGGGGGAGTGTAGCAGGGGGATCTCTCTGTAGTGCCAAGAACAGGACTGTCAGGACACTCCTTTCTATGCCTTACAGTTTGTGCCACAGGGAAAGGCGTTGTCCAGGTGCATTTGTTTTATATATACTGTATATATTTATATATATAAGATAATACATGCAAGCTTGGTTGGTGTTTTTTATTAAACAAAATAAAATCCATTGAAAACGTTCAGGATGTCTGTGCTGCATCCAGGTGGAACTGTGCATTGAAATTCCAGGCCCAGCCTCCCTCACCCTTGTCAGAGCTCTTCCCTGCAGCCTTGGGCAGCACTGGAGAAGGCAGCTCACATGAGAAGCCCCAGAGAAGTGGTGCTGGAGGGAGCCACGCTCCTTTGCAGATTTTCCCCATGGGCAGCTCCCCAGAGCACAAGAAGGATCTCCTCTGCAGTCAGGCTGGTTCACGTGGCTCTTGGGAACGTGCAGGGACATCCCCAGGGGTGTCTCAGCAGGGAGCATCCCACCAAAGATCCCATAACACTGCTCAGTAAGGCTCGCCCTATAACCTTAACCATTTTCTCTGCCTGCTCTACTCCCTCTGGGCTCTGGAGACCTAATTAGGACCTAATTTATTTCTCTCCACAAAGAGTAGAGGAGATGCAGCCCAAAAATCATTTCTTCCGCACAAGCATCCTGAGGAAATGAGGATCTTTCTCGTCGCTGGCGGTGCCTGCCCCTCGCATCTGGGGGAGGAAGGGGTTGATTTGTAACAAGCAGCACTTGTGTCCAAACTGAGGTGGACTTTGGCATGGAACAGCCCCACTGAGGGCAGCAGAGCCACTCCATGGTCCAGGCTGGACCATGAGGGAAGGAGAGGGGAGCTCAGTCGTGAGAAATACTTCTGGTAGCGTGGCTTAGGTCTCCATCCTGGTGTTTGCTGCAGACACACTGGGCATATATAGATGTCTGACAGTGAGCTTTGATAGTCTAAAACAGTATGTTGCAGGAAATGAGGAATAAATCTCTTTAAAGTGTAGGTGAAAATTAAACTGGCAGAGGATGAATGGAAATCCAACCAAAATATTTGAGCTAGCACAAGGAAAAAGCCCCGAATCCAAACTAGAGTAAGTTGTGCCTGTGATTGTATGCACTGCTGCTGGATTTTTTTTCCCCTCCCTGTGTGGGTGTTTTTGATGAAAAAAACCCTAATTTGGATCAGGACAAAAAGCTGAAAGTCACAGGCAGAACACCAGGGAAAGGGAGGCAGGGCGAGCACTGTGCTTTGAGAAAATCATCATGTTCCGTTTGATGGCTTTTCTTGGCCACCTGCAGCCTGGAGACCCTAACGTGTGTGAACCAAGATATTTCTATCCTGCACAGTGCAGGTCCAGCTCCTGGAGCCAAGCGATCATGTTGGAACCCTCAGGCTGCGCTTAGAAACTCACTCCTGCTCCCTGTGCCTGCACAAACACTCCAACTATTGAAGAATGTGGTCAGAAAGGACCCAGTGCCTTTGAGTAACGCCCCTCAAAGGCTGGACTGGTTGTTGAGTACCTTAAGCTGGTGCTCCCCACTCTCCTTGCCCTGCTGCCCCCTCCACACCCCGCCAACATCCCAGCAGGGGCAGCAGCCTGCATGAATTCCCCTGAGCGCCCACCCTGGAGCTTCAGCTCTTCCCCACAGGGTCTCGCTGGTCTGAGGCTTCCCCCCAGTCTTTGCTCAGCTTTGCTGCAGTGGAAAAAGCCACCTTGAGCAGCTTTTGTTGTTGTCTGTGTAGGGACGCTGCTTCCTGAGGTTATCGAGGGGCAGTTCAGGGAGCGTGAAGCTCCTGGTGCCCCGTTAGCCAGCCGTGGACTGAGATCTCCATCCCCACGCTGGGATGTTGACATGAAGGGGCTTACAGATGCCTGTGCAAGCCCTTGTTCAGCCTCCTCACTTTATTTCAATTGTCTGGCACGGGGCTGCTCCTGCAAGAGGGCTGTGGAAGCTTCTGCACCTCCCGTTTGAGTTGGGTCTTGCCCTGGCTCGGGCTGCTTGGTCAGGGATGCCACCAAGGCTGACTGGGCTGTTGGCAGTTCAGAAAAGACCTTTACGTCCCCCTTGGTGAGTCAATATTGCTTTGTTTACATGGATTTACTAACCAGAGTCCAGCTGGATGAACAGACAGCTTTCAGTGTCTGTTTCTTTATTGCTGATGGCCTCAGCCACAAGACAGCGACTTGCTGTCCATCAAGCCAAAGTGAAATTTTAGAATTGTGTATGTTTAATCTGTATTTTATTAAACCATGTAAATAGATATGCAAATCAAGGGCCTTATCCTCAAAGAGTGGAGTTCTCCAGGGTTTCAGTAGATTTTCAGCTGCAGCGCTGGGAAGTTGCCATGGTTACCACAGTTATCAGTAAGTTTGGGTACCATTCAGGGGAGAAAATGTGCCTTAAGGCATTTGCCTCTTGCCTACTCTGTAGGAGCACTGTTTCCTCAGGCTCCCCCTTTCTCAACAGAGAAATAGGTGACCGGTTCCCTCCAAGTGGGAATTTTGTGCATGACAGGGATGGATGATTGACGAGGCTGTCAGAGCTTGACGCGTGAAGCCGCAGGATTTCCAGATGGAAGTGTATCCTGTAAATTATCTCTTGCTTTGTGATGTAAAATGTACAGTGTTTGCACTAGAATAGAAATGATAATTTTCAATAAAAGGGGGAAGAGACTCCCCAATCCTTTCTATAAGCTGCCACATCTGTGTCACGAGTTGCTGCCCTGAGGTGTCCTGCAATGTTGGCTGGGGCTGGGAATTCTTCTGGAGCCTTGTAGGGGGGAGCAGGAGCCTGTGGAGCTGGGCTTGGGGTCAGGTAGCTGCAAGTACAGCAGCAGTGTGAGGCAGGAAACACACACAAAGCCTTCTCCTGGAAGAGATGGTGCTCAGGAAGAGTGGAGACACACCCCTGGCATTGTCCCCAGCTCGTGCGCCCCGCCGGGCTGGCGAGACCCCAGGTGGGGCTGAACATGGGGCAGAAGGGGAGCAGAGGGAGAAGGGAGGTGAGGGAGGGATGGACCCCACCCTGTGGGTGCTGGGGGACCAGCAGGGAAGGAGGGAAATGAAAGAGAGGAGAAGGGTTGAGTCCCATCACCCGTGCAGGAGTGACCAGAGCTGGGCTCAGCAGGGAAATCCCTCCACTGCAGAGCAAGGCAGGTGACCCTCAGAAGGCCATCAGGGCTACGGAGGCTGGTAAAGTGGGCGTGGGAGTGGTGCTGTGGGGTTGGTTTTGTCTCCTGGAGATGTGAAGCTAGGCCAGGGTTGGTGAGCACTGCTCCAGTGCCTGGGTCTCTGCGGGGAGCTGTGGTTGGGTGGGCTGCTGGGCTTCTGCCTCTTCCCTTCTTGGTTACTAAATGATTAATTCAGATTTGAGCCAGCTGCTGGGAATGTGGCCTGTGTCTGGGCTGGCATCCTGTTACCCTGCTGATCTGGCTTCTGACCCTCCCTGGGCAGTTAAATTTCAGCGGGGCAGTCGCCAGAGAGGCCCTGTTAAGGGGAGATGGGTATCTCTGCAAGGCCCTCAGCAGTCAGCCAAGCTTGCATTCCTTGGAAAGCTGATTATTCCCTCCTCTGAAGCTGAAATAATAACAATATCACCCTCTTGCTTATTATTTCTTGGTTGCCAAAAGAAGTAGGCTTGTAAACAGCATTGCTTCCAAGTTGATTTTGAGACTGGAGTGGTTTGGAGCGAGTTGAAACAAGCCTTGGATGTTCATCCAGACCTGCAGCCAGCTCCTCTGAGCTGCATTTGGGCAGGTGTCCATCTCCTGGCCTGGCACTGCTGTGCTGTGGCTCCTCACCTGAGGGCTCCAGCTCTCTGTTTGGCTTGGATGTTCCAGCAGGATCTCCGAGAGCTGTGACACGAGCAGGGTGACACCTGGACATGCACTGCACACCCGTGGTGCTCCCAGGCACCTGATGGACTTGGGCTCCTGCTTCACAGGAAAGCCACATCTGCTCACCCCTCAGTGACAGGAAAGTGTCTCCATGCCTGAGGGTTTGCCCACAGGGGCTTTACTGTTCACCCTTCCCCTTCCTGCCCCTCCAATGAGATCCCAGGTCAGCAGGGGCAATGCCCAGCAGCTTCCTTGGGTCTCTGCAGCCTGGATTTGGGGCTTAGCACTGCTCCTGAGCTCCCCCCTTATCTTTTCAGCTTTCCCACCAATTGTTTTTCTGCCCCTCGGCTGCCTGAAACACCTCTGACTTTGTCATCTTAACAATTCAGCCAGCTGTGGCACAGGTGGGCCATTCTGTGTCTCTGCCTGTCCATCAGATGGGATGAAATCACTTGAAGCAGCAAAATTCAGGAGAACAGAAGGAGTGGGGAAACCCCAACTCCTTTCACAAGCCAGGAGGACCTGGGTGTCCCACCAGCAGATGTTCAACAGACGCAGTGTGCACTCAGGGGGTTCAGAAATTGGGTCTTGCAAAAACAAAAGGCTCTGGAAGGGAAGGCAGGCAGGCCAGCCATCACTTTTGGGGGGCTGGAGAGGACCATGTGCTGTGTCCAAACCTTCCGTGCCCTTGGTGGCTGCTGTGGGGCAGGAGAGCATCTCTGGGGCTGCTGGGATCAGAGTGCCCTGCATGGGGAAGGTCTGGCAAGCCTGGAGCATCATCTGAGAGCCAGGGGTTGATTCTGAAACGGCATTGAAAGGGCATTGAAAGGGCATTGAAAGGGCATTGAAAGGAGTGGCCCCTTCCAAGGTGGGGCTGGGAGATGGCTGTGTCTTGTCCACACTCTGGAGTCCTGGGGGCACTGCTGGGGTGGGGCCCCAGGGTCTCCAGCTGTGAAGATAAAGCTCAAAATGATTTTGGTGGGGATTGGCATCTCTGTGCCATGGCAGGGAAATGTGCTGTGGGAGGCAACAGCAGGCTGAAGGATGATAAATGGCAACCAGCACCTTACGATGTCTCATTCTTTGTTTTTGTTTTTAATAACTTTTTAAAAATCAGAGTTACTCTTTCCAACATCTTGGCCAGATTTTGCTTTTTGTCTGGCTGCAGTCCCTCAGCAGGCTCGGACAGACCCTGTTTCCCTCTGCTTCCTGCCTGTCCCAGCTGTGCCAGATGTTGTCTCACAGCCCAGAGGTGGTTTCAGAGCAGGGCCAGGTGGAGCCCTCCTTTCAAATGGGAGGTGCTAAAATTAGCCAGGCCATAAACCCCTCTTGGGGCATCCCCAAGCACCACATCTCAGCGGCCAGGCGATGGGTGCCACTTGGCCAAAAAGCTCCTGTGTCAAGGAGGTGAGTGCTCTCCCCCAAGGAGCAGGGGAGGTGATGAGCTTCCCTCGAGGATGTGGGGGCTCCTCACTCCCCAGAGGAGGAGCTGTCCTGCCTGGGACGCGCTGCTCAGCACAGACCAGCGTGTTCAACCAGGAGATGAGCCAGGTTGTGAGAACATTCTCTGAGGAAAATGGACATTCAAAGAAAGGCTGCACAAAATCAGGCCTTGCTCTGCTAAAGTGATTGCTAGTTTGTCACTTCTGTGTACAGCTGAGTGGCTTTTAAGTTCCTGTGTGAGAACCATTCTGAGAATGAGAGTTTGTTAACAACCCAAGTTACTCCTGGGTGCAAAACAATGTGCATTAAAGAAGAAATCTGTCTCATGGGAGTCAGTGAACAAAATATGTAAACTCACCAAGAATAGACGAGTAAAATATCTTTTACTTGACAGTAAATATCTTTGATATTTATAGATCAAACCTTTGATAGACAAGTAAAATACCTTTTACTAACCAATAGAGTGAGTGGCAAGAATGCTATTAACCAAATGGAGTTATACACGAGGTCTGCAAAAACTGTATAAAAATAAGTTGTGTGAATAAAGAANAGCCAGGTTGTGAGAACATTCTCTGAGGAAAATGGACATTCAAAGAAAGGCTGCACAAAATCAGGCCTTGCTCTGCTAAAGTGATTGCTAGTTTGTCACTTCTGTGTACAGCTGAGTGGCTTTTAAGTTCCTGTGTGAGAACCATTCTGAGAATGAGAGTTTGTTAACAACCCAAGTTACTCCTGGGTGCAAAACAATGTGCATTAAAGAAGAAATCTGTCTCATGGGAGTCAGTGAACAAAATATGTAAACTCACCAAGAATAGACGAGTAAAATATCTTTTACTTGACAGTAAATATCTTTGATATTTATAGATCAAACCTTTGATAGACAAGTAAAATACCTTTTACTAACCAATAGAGTGAGTGGCAAGAATGCTATTAACCAAATGGAGTTATACACGAGGTCTGCAAAAACTGTATAAAAATAAGTTGTGTGAATAAAGAATCGGCATTTCCTTGGCTCATCTTGAACCGTGAGTGTCCAGTTCCTTATCTTTTCAGCCCATCCCACGCTGGCTGGAGGTGACTGCCCCCCAGAAGTGCCCAGCTGTTGCAGCAGTGCAGGTAGGGATGGTGTCTGGAGCAGCCTGCAGCTGACACGGGGCTGACGTGGCTGAGCTGAGGCTCATCCTGCCTCAGACCTGGGAGCTGGTTTCAAGTCAGCCCCTTCATCTCCTCCCTTGCCTCAGCAAGGAGATGTGAGTCTTGTGGATACAGGAGCCTCGGGGGACTGGGATAGCTTGGAGGAGGGCTGAGCTCTCTGCTCGTCTGGCTTGTGAGGGCCGGATGGGACAAGGAGCCAGGGAACTCTGCCACGTGCCCCCTCCTGCTGCTGCCTCCCCCCAGCATCTTGTGGGAATCTTCAGCCCATCCTTGGAGGGGTGGGACAGCAGCACCTCCCCAAACTGGCTGCAGGACAAAGACCTTCTGGACCATGTTTTAAGTCCTTATCTGAGAGGCTAGTACAGTTTCCCAGGCTGGCAGAAGATTTGTTGCCGTGGCTGAAGGCTGTATCTAAAGCCGGTTGAAAAATGGAGTTTCTTTTCCTGTGGCAGCTTCCAAGATTTACATATTTGACTTTGTCCCAAATCAGGCCGAGGAGTGGAAATCTCTAAAAATACTGTAAGGAAAATGCAAATATGCACAGGCATGGCAGGAGAGCTTACACGATAGATTTTCCAGCCTTGCTGAAGTGGAGCATGTTGAGCTTTTGGGAAAAAACACTCCAAAAACCTGTTGTGTTTCAGCAATGTCTGTGCCCTCAGTGAAGTGTCTGGGCAGGATGCTCCACATCCAGAGCTTGGCGGGACCTGGCTGTTTTCTCTGTTGTGGGCCAGTTCTAGGTGTCTCCAGTGAGCCCTGAGGATGGATCTTTACAGGAATTGTGTGCACAGACAAAACAGTTTTACAAACTCAAGGACAGCCCGTGTCCCTGCTCAGTGCCCATCCCCTGGCTCTTTAAAGGCCACAATTACCTCCCAGTGCTATCCAGACTGAAACTCAGGGTGGGAAGAGCAGAACCCCCGGAGAATGGACAGCCCAAAAGCACAGAAACCTGGGCTGGGAGTCGTGGTGAATGTGCTAACTGCTTATTTTGGCAATGCGTGGTACTTCCTTTCTTTCCCTTTGCAAACCATTTGTCAAGGTGGGGTTTCACTGATGGAATGCAGATGTCCAAGAAGGTTTTTAGAGGTGAATGGGAGAATCCTTCCAATACAATGGCTTGCCTGTCACAAGAGGCCAGAGGTGAAGGTCCTCGTGCATCTCCTACACCACAGGGTGGCTTCTCCCTCCTCAGTCTGCGTCTCTGGGGGGCAGCTGTGGTCAACCTCACTTTACCAAGGACAGCTTCCAAGATGTTTATGGCATCTTGGAATAATAAATAGTCATTTTCCCTCTTTGATTTCACTTCCCTTTTTTTCAGTGAGGAACGACTTCCATCACGGAGCGTGGAGGAGAAGCAGCTGTTGATGGGGGCAGGGTGGCTTCTCCAGGGTTTATTGTTTTAATCATGGCCTGAGTGAAAGTGGCAGCCCGAAGATGAAATATCTGCTGAAAGGAAATCCTAACTCTGGGTGACTCCACTTAGCTCCACGCCTTTGAAGAACTTATTTTTGTTGGACGCCGAGGAACACAATTTCAACCAACCATGCACTTAAACGCCACTTCTGTCTGTGCTGATGCTGTTGGGTTTGCAGTGTCTCTGCTGCCCGTGCTGGCAGCTCTTAGACCAAGCAGAGCTTTCTGCTGGGGCCTCTCCAGCCTTGCCAGGTAAGGGGTTTTTTGGTGGATCTGTGCTGCACTGAGGAACGGAAGCCATGACACTGAAAACCCCGCTCTTCTGGCCCAGAGCCAGCACCAAAATGTGCATTTTGGGGCACACAGAGTGTCGTGCCACATCCTGGTGGTGGTGCTGGTGTTGGTGTGGGGTGCTGGGAAGCTGTGGATGGATGGACAGCAAAGAATTTGGTCTACAACGGGCATGGTCTTCCCATCAGTCTGGGGCTCCTGTGCCCGTGGCACAGATGGAGTTAAACATTCCACGTTGTTGCAGTGTGTTCCAACTGGTGCATCTGTAGCCAAGCACCAGGAATATGGGGGGAGAACGGTTAAAAATAGCATCTTCCAATGTTCCTGAAAAAAAAAAAAAGAAAAAGAGTTCTCATGTGCTCTGCTGGCTGCAGCTGCTGTTATGAAACAAAACATTTCCCATCAACAGTTATTAGCCTTGGAGCCCGGGCTGCAATGATGTTTATTACAATAAGAGTGGTTATCAAGAATGGAACAGAAAAATCAGCAAAGTTATGACTTTCCTAATTTAAAAAACCACATCACAGGCCACTAATGGTGGCAGAGGAGGGTTGCTCTCCTTCCCTTGCCTAAAGTGAATTTTGTTGCATGTGCTGGCTTTATTGAAACTAACAGGGAGGAGATGCTGAACAGTAATGCTGATTTCTCTCTATGTTTTTTGTTCACCTTTGCACGTTAAAAAAAAAAAACAAAACAAAACAAAACAAAAAAAAAACCCAAAAACCAAAAAACCCCCAAAAAAACAAAAACAAAAAAGGAGAGACTTAAGAGAAGGAAAAGAAAAAGGTTTTCTTGGCCAAAAAATACATCCAAAATCTTTCAAGAGAAGACCGAGCTTGTGAAAAATGCCTCCAAAAGTGTTATGCACTCAGCTGTTACTATTTCAATGAGTTCTAAGAGTTGATTTGATGCTGTGTGATGCTGCCTGTGCTTGTTTTTCCTGGGATATTGTCAAGGTGTGGGTCATTAAAAAAAACAAAGCTTGAAAACATTGGTGTGCTGGCCAGGATGGCAGCAGGGTTGGCCTTGTCTCATTATGAATGAGTAGCATAGGAACCCACCCTTGGTTATTAATGGCAATTCCCATGAAAACAAGGAGCTGGAAGGAATGGGATGCATCACTTGTGATCCCAGAGAGCCCCTGCTGCTGCCAGAGCCTGCTCAGAGCAGTTGATCTGAGAACTGGGCAGTAGGGAGGGAGATTTTTAACTTTTTGCTACCCTTTCACTACTTTTTTTGGTCATTCTATGGAGGTCATTCTATTGCTCTGTTCTGTCTCTCATCATCTCAGGAATGCCTGTGTCCATCCTGATGTTGTGTGGATGTATCCAGTCATAAAACAGGGATTTTATCCTTCCAGCTGAGTGAAGGATATCCGAATGTCTGGAAAATTCTGCAAGTAGTAAATACAACTCTCAAGCCAAAGGGTTGTTGAATAGAGTAGCCAGAGCATGTGCTGGTCTCTTGATGAGGCTGAATTGGACATGGTGCTGCTTCCTTATAGAAAAACCTGTGCTGCTGTTTGCACAAACACAGTCCAAACTCATCCTGATGACTGCCAGGAGTGAAACATCCAAAGTTAATTTGATTCCCATCAAACCTGCCCTGTTTTGTCCAGTCTCAAGGGGAGCTGGAAAGCAGAGGTGATGCAGCTGCCAGCACTGATCCTTCAAGTCAGCAGTTCCAGTGCTCTGCTCTGGAGCCTTGTTTCTCCCTCCAGCACCTGGTTCTTGGAATATCAGCCACTTGAATATGTTATTTTAATCACATGATGATGTATGTCTAGGCTGAGACTCAGGAGGGAACAATTTCAACTCAAGGAGGTTTGTCTTAGGAAAGATATTTTCTGTTGGAGCTTAAAGAAAAGCCATGCTCCAGAGCTCTCCCAGTGCAGAAAGATCTCCTGAACTTGCTGGACATGAGGATTTGTTCCTAGCCAGTACCCCCAGGAAAAGTCCAGGGGCCTGTCAGACGAGGACAGGTCACCTGGAAAGCCACCTGCAACACAGAATTTATGTTTGTTTGTGACACAGCTTGTCCCAAACTCTTCCAGTCTGTGCTTGAATAGCAGAGCTGTGAAATGCTGGGAGCGCTTTAGGGCTAGATGGTCCTTCTCCATCTCTTGGAAGTGGATGTCCTGTACCCCCACTGCTATGTCTGGGTTTCACCCCTACTCCAGGCATCCTGCAGCTCCTTTCAGGCTCTCCCTGATGCTGCTTGGGACTCTTTGCCAGGAGCAGCCCATTCCCTGCAGCATCTTGCCCTGCTGGGAGAGCGCCCGGGGTGGGTGACAGGGATGGGCTCTCTCCTGGGGCTGGGTCCCACCCCACCCTTCCTTGCCTGTCATGGAGCAGGAAGGAGGGAAACGCATTCCAAAACGCTCTCCATCACCAGGCGGCTCCCTGAGCCCTCGTGATGAGTTTTATTAATGACAAACATTAGCAGGGTTTGTCAGCAGGCTACAGCACTCCAGGCCTCTCTGAGGGATTGTCCTTGAGCAGGAAGGTGATCTCCTGATGGCACCTCCCGTAACCCGACCTCTGGCAGGCCCTAAATCCGTCTCTGATTGCTGAGAGGACATAAATCTACTCCAAACCGTGATAGTTACCAAACACAATTGCATTACTGAGCCATAAATCCCCTATCAGCTTAGGGAAATGCCTGGGCTATTGAGCTAAACTAGTCAAGACAGCTACTTTACTATTCCCAAGCGTCAGCCTGTTAAGATGCAGGTGAGGAGCAGCTCAGAGATATTTTTTCAGCAGTCATTAATCACATTTGTACAAGTCATAAACAGGTCTATGGCTTTTGGCCGTGCCTTTTAATTTCCAGAAAGGGAGACATGTCCAGGAGGAGCAGACCCAGGAGCATCTGCTCAGGTGCAGGGGGAGGAGCTGAGCCATCAGCCTCATTGCTGCAGAAAGGACCATTTCTGTGCTGCAGGCAGGTGGTGCTGTGGCATTTGCAGCTTCCACCTCTCAGGGAAGAGAGGGCTTCCCTGGAGGGGAGTAGGGATAAACATGCTTGGGAAGGGGAGAAGCCAGCAGCTCCGAAAACCCAGTGAGGTACAAGATGAAAAACCACGTACTGATATGCTGTGATAACAAATAATGGAGTTTTTGACAGCCTGGGTAGGAAAAACAAAAGAAATGAAAGCCTTTCTGTGTCAGTATTTTACCATCCCAGGCTGCAGATGAACACTGGAAAAGTCATGAATCTGCCCACAGACCCAAGGGCAAGGATTTACAGCATGTCCTTCCTGTTACCCTCTCTTCCAGGGTGTCCTTCCCCTCCTGGGAGTCTCCCTTGTTCTCACACTTTGCTTTTTCTTGCAGTGGAGTTTGTTTTCTCCCTGCTGGAGCACATTTATTCCACACCAGCTCTTTGACCCACCAGCGTCCTGGGTGCTCACAGGCTGTGCTGGGGAGCTCCTGGGAGCTGATCTTTCTGCAGGCACTGGAAACTGAGCCTGTTTGAGGATCAGGAAATCTGCAGAGCCTCTCTGTGCAAGGCTCTGTGGAGTTCTCCCTCCAGGAGAATGAATCAAACCCGGTGCCTTTGGGGAGCCTCCAGGGCTGGATTCAGGACAGGTACAATCCTCAGGATGTCTCAGCATCCTATTAGGAGCCAACCTATCCCATCCCATAATTTCCAAGTGAACACTCACACATGTAAACCAATAAATGCTTCTCTTTCCTCTGCAGCAATGCTGTGCTTCTCTCAAAAAACCATTTACAACACTATTGGAAGATCTCAAGAGGTCAACCCGTCAGTTAACCTGCTCGGTAGCACGTCCAAAATACTCAGGACCAGGCAATCAAAACATTTTGTGAGCTCAGTTGGTGCACGCAGCCACTCTCAGTTCCTGAAAGCGAAAAAGGACCTGTTTTCCACAGATAAAAATAAACACAAGGATTGCTGATAACTTAATTTCCCCATGGGGTCCTATCCACTGCCTCACATCCTTTTCTAAAGGGAAAAGGGCAGACCTGACACATGGAAATGTCAGCCCTTCAAAGACTGTGGTATAGGAGTGGAACATCTTGCAAATGCCCCAAGAGCTCTAGGGGGCTGGTTTCAAAAGGAAAATTCTCTTGGGAGACGAAGCCCTTTGAGACAACGTGGTCAAAAAACAATTGGTTTTGCACGTGGAACTTGGGTGTGTGCAACAGGCTGTCAAACAGCAGCCAGAAAACCACTCCCCAACCCTGAGAATATGTGTTAAGAGGAGGCTCACATCATCCTGCCCCTTGCTCAGAGCAGCCCCACAGTGCCAGTCCCTGGGGCCCCTTAGTGCCCAGCCTGTGCTGTGTCTGGGAAAGCTCCCGACACTGCTGGGTGCTCTGTACCCAAAATCTGAGCATCGCATCCAGGCCTGAACTCTCCTGTGCGGTTGGAAGGAGAGGCACAGCAGCACCCACTGAGCAGGACTGAGCACTAGGTCCAGACCTGTTATTCCAAGCAAAGGAAAAGCCCAGCCCAGAGGATGTCATTAAATTAACAAACTAAGCAGTTCCTCCTCCAAAAAAGTCTGCTGGCTTCCTCCCATCCAGCTGGGCTTTACCCTGTGGGCTTTACCCCTTTCCTCAGGCCCAGGGGTCAAGTGACCTACATCTGATTTCTCACTGCCTTCTGATGAGTGTTTTCATAATGCTTTTCTTCTTCCCAGAGCTGGGCACCTGCCAGAGCTCAAATCCTTTTGCTCTTTGACATCTAATTTGGTTCTCCACAGGCTATTTCCTGGAGGACTCAGGACTCTTGAGAGAGGCTGCCTGACCCTGCAGCAGGAGGAACGGGTGCTGGAAGTGCTGGTGATGCTTTTTGACCCTATAAAGGGTTGGCAAGCACCAGCCCTTGCCAGGGACAGCACATCCCTTGGCTGACACCTCACAGTGATGCAGAGGGACCAGAGGAGCTGTGGTACAGAAGGGGGAAAAGGTGGGCAGAGGTGAGGGAGGACAACATCCTCCCAGCTGTGTCATCCTCTCCCCTGCCAGCTGGATTTGCTGCAGGGTGAGGGCCTGGACCTGGGGTGCTCTGGGGACACTGATTGTGAGGGTGGCACCCAGCAGGGCAGGGCAAGCTGTGTGTAGCAGGGTGTCTGCCATGTCCCCCTCTCTGGGTTCTGCTGCCTGCTGCTATGAGGACAGGGCTGACCTCGAGTCCCTGGCAGTGTCATCAGGGTCTCCATGAAAAGATGCTGAATTACCTAGAGGAGGACTGACTGCACTATTGATACATTGGATTTTACAGGGAGAGGAATGCTGCTTGTGGAAAAGAGTCCTTTCCCAGCCTTCTGCCCATGCTGCTCTTTGCTTGAGCTAGCCATTTTCTTTCCCCATTTTTGCAGACATGTGCCCTCCTAACTCTGCTCTCCTGTCCCAGCTCTCTGGGGTTCCTGGGTGATGTTATTTTTGCTGGTCTCTAGCTCACAGCAGAAGGTGTATCTCCCAGTCCCTGCTTCCCAGGACTCCGTGTTTTCCTCCCAGGTGCTTTTAGCCCGTGTGAAATCCCCATGTGTCCAGTCTGGAGTGGTGTGGACTTTTCTCACTCTCAGCAGCCCTTGCAGTGCGCTTGGAGGCTTTTGTGGATCAGATGGAGCTCTCTGAGCCTCTCGTGCTGTGGGAAGCCTGCTGCTCTGGAGATGTGAAGCTCTTTGGGTGCCCCTTTGGGTCATTTAGCCCCACTGGCATGGCAGGAAGCTCACCCCTTCCAGCCTTTTCATGCCCAGCAGCTGCTTGATGAGCAGCGAAGCCGTGGTGTGCTCCAGGCCATGCGTTTGGAAGCGCCTCTGGAGACGAGCTGCCTTTTGGTGTCTCTGGACATCTCTCGTTGGACATCTCTGCAGGCTGTTGAGGCTCCTCTCGCATCCCAGAGCCTGAGCTGGTGCCAGCAGCTCTGCCCTCTGACATGGAACGGGCCAAACTCTGTTTTTGGTGTCCCTGGCTTCCTTTGATGTGCTGCCTCGCTGCCCCGAGCCTACGCGCCCCAACCCGAGCTATTCCCTGAGGTGCACCCCTCTTTCCCAACAGCCATGAGAAACATCCTCCTTGCGGTGTTTCCAGAAGGAAAAATATGTCCTTGGGTGCTGTAAATAGCACAGAGGAATGGTTTCTCATGATCCTGCTAGGGCCAGTGCTTCTGCTGCTCGAGCCTCGTAAGCTCCCTGGGCAAATGTCAGCAGCGAGCCCTTCTCACCACCCTGCAGCCCTTCCCAAGCTGCTGCCTTCACACAGGCCCTGAGGAGCCCCTGGGAGCCCGACTGGCCCAGGTGCTGGGAGAAACAACCCTTTCCTCTGGGAAGGCAGAGGGAGGGTGAGCGTGCCTGTTCTGCACATCCCTGATGGATCCTGGGCCCCCCACTGGCCTCAAGCTGCTGGATGATGATGGGGGAATCTGCAGGAATGACTCTGGGATCCTTTTCTGTGGGCAGTAACTGAGTCCTCCTGCCTGTCTGTTCTAGGACAGGTGTCTCAGAAGGTGTTCAACCAGTGTTGGCACCGGTCTCTGTGGTGGGCTGGGTGGTCCCTGTCCCACCTGGGGACATGGCAGCACTTGGAGCGTGGCTGCCCCTCTTCAGCTCCACGTGGCCACGGGTTTCACAACCTCAGGCACACGTCCCGTTCACAGGCTGGGAAAGGTGGGGAAGGAATGTAGAGCAAACCCATCTCACCCTTTCTGTCCCTGTTTCCACAGAGCTCTGCACCTGCACCCCACGAAGGGCTCCCAGCAGGGTCACAGGTGCTGCCTCACTCCAGAGGACATGATGAGCTCCAATTCCATCCCTTTTCTGAAGGCACAGCCCAGTCTGGGAGAGGCAGAGATGGAGGGAGGCTGGGCTGCACTCTGTTGTGACAGTGACAGCATCTTCCAGGCCACCTCTGTGGCCACTGACAGAGCAGGCCATCCCAAATTCACACCCACCAGCTGTGCAGAGGAACAGCAGCAAAAGCAGGGTCAGAGGTACAGCTGGCCTGGCCAAGGAAAGTGCAGGGATCAGTGGAGCCACCACTCTCCCTGCAGGAGGGCATTCCTTCCCTTCCAAAGGCAGTGGCAGTGTGTTCCCAGAGCACCCCAAGTGCAGTCTGGCACCAAACAAGTCCCTTGCAGGGTGTTCCTCGTTTCTGAGGCTGCTCTATGCATTTCCAGGCTGGCACAGAGAGAAAACTGGCGGGGGGAATAGAAGGGTACTTCCCATATGGAAACAGGGCCATACCCAGGGAGCTCTGCCCCTATGAATCACCCTCTTCCCAGCCCCTGGGGGGAATGTGCCACCAAGGGCAGACCTGGCACATGGAAATTTCAGCCCTAAAGTCAAATATTATTTGGAAGCTAATGACAAACAAAATCTATTTCTGCAGTGGTCTTGTTTAAAATATTTCCCATTAATCCCCTTGAAATAGCAGTAATTGAAAACGGTTCTCTGCCATGCCAGTGCATACTTCTTTAATTATATCCTGCGCTGCCTGTTTCCAATGAAAGGGCTCTATCTGTTTGCACTTACTGGCCTTATGAAAACCAGGCTTGGGCCCAAGTCGGCAGGAGCCCAAAATAAAAAACATTTCCCTTCAGAGGCATCATTTGAGCTCATTAACTTTAATCAGCCCAAATCCATCTCTCTGAGATTTCTCCCCCCACCTTGGAGCTGGGGTGCTTCCAAGCAGCCCCGAGGGTGAAGGTGAGGAGCCTTGGCTTCCCAGGAACGGTGGCACCGGGGTGATGCTGTCACCCAGGGGGACCTGGGGCCGGCCCATGGGTGATGGGTTCAGGTGCTCAGCCCCTGTGGGAGGGGGACAGAGCCTCATCCCACTCCTCCCACCTTGGCACAAGCCCAGGGACAGATGGACTGGAGTCAGCTTGTTAAAAACCTCAGCCCCAGGCAGGGTTTGGAGCGAGCTGGAGTGGATTAGGTGCCATCACATCTCCCCACGTGGCTTGTGGGTGCTGCTGGAGGAGCTGGCACCCAGACAGTGCCTGGTGCTTGGAGCCTGCAGGTGAAGAAAGGAGGGGAATGTTTTCCCCTTTCCCCATGCCTGGTGTCTGGGCTGTGCATGGGGTGGGATTTGGGGCAGAACTAATTCATTTTTAGTAGAAGGGTTCAGTTTGACCCACTTTCTACTGCTAGGGTGGTTTTATTCCTTCTCAAGGATAGGGTGCCTCCCCAGGCCAGGGTGAGTGAGTACCTTTGTGTATACCACAAAAAAATTCTATATTAAAAATATCTTAAAATAAAATAAATATATTTTAATATATTTAAATATATAAAAATAAAATAGATATATTAAAATAAATTTTAATATATTTTTTATTTCAGTAGTTGTTGAGCAGCCAGAGATGTAAAGGATCTGCTGGAAGGGAGCAGAAGATGCTGTAGCAGCCCTGTGGGTCCCAGCACAATCTGGCTCCCAGACATACCCAGGAGGCAGAGGATGGGTCAGGAGCATTCTGCCATGAGACTGGGGGGATTTTCTACCTTAGGTATCCAAGTATTTTAGGGCTGCATCTGTCAAGGCTCCCAAAGGGCCTGGCTCAGTTTCCCAGGCTGGTGATCCAGGGAATCCACCAGCAGGAGATACTGGCTGTGAATAGAAACTGCTGGTGCAGAAAATGGGGGGAAATATTCCTGTGAGCTTGCTGGCAGGGCATTTAAAAGTAGTTACAGGAGCAGAAATGAGTGATTGCTCACTTTGCTGTCTGCTCCCTGTGCACTTGGAGGGATTTATTGACTGGTAGCAGAAGATCAGATCCCTTCATTCCGGACTGTGTGTGCAACTGAGCACTAATTATGGTTAATGGTTGTACTGAAGTGGATAATTTTTTTTTTTTCTAGCATGACAGCGAGAATAATATGATTTAGCAATATCCCTACAGAAAAAAAAAAAAAATCCAGGAACTGTTCTGAGGTTATTTCTGCAAGCTTTGCACAACAGGCAGAGCAATGGCAAGAAGACAATGGGAAAGGGCACTGGCATGGAAAGAAATCAGTCCCACTCCTGTGGGGCTTGGGATGGGCTCAGCCAACAGAATTGCTCATCCAGAGCTCTTGGGGCAACAAACCACAGAGGAACAGCCCCAGCAGTGGTTTCCCATGCAGAGATATTTCTCTCCAGCTTCCTGGACTGCAAGAGGCTGATGTATTCACAGAGCAGGGAGCTGCTTGTGGGAAGGCACTGAGGGAGGAGTGACAGCCACAAGTCCTCTCCACCCAAAAGCTGCCAGCTACTACTCAGAAGATGTGCAGTGAAGACAAAAAAAAAAAAAANNAGAAAAAAAAAAAAAAAAAAAAAAAAAAAAAAAAAAAAAAAAAAAAAAAGGGCAGATTTCAGTGGGTCTGTGGGAGTGCAAGTCCCAAACCCAAGGGATGTGTGTTGCACCCACTGCTGGTCAAAGTATTTTGCTTTGTGCCATGGGGAATTTGGTGTTTTTGCCTCAATAGCCATCTGCTCATTAGGACCATCTGGGAATGGGAAGCATAAAAAGTCTGTGGGTGTCGAGCTGAGCAGAACAAATAATACAAGATAAAAACATCCTAACAGGAGGGATATGGCTTTTGAGTGTGTGATAAGGTGAGGTTATGAAATATATAAATACGTAAACCAGCTCACAGAGTTATGGGGTGCATGACCAATTACAACTTGGAGAAAGCGATCTCCAGGGCAAATAAAATGTCAGGTGGGGAAGCTCCTTTGGGCTGCCTTCCCGGGGGGAGCAGGGATTTAGCACCCTGAAAGGACAGACCCAGCTGGAATGAGAGTCTGCATATGAAAATCCAAATGCAAGGTGTACTTTTGTGTGATAAGATCTGGGCTTTGAATGGGAAAGGCAGCAATATTTCACCTGCTGATTCAGCCCAGGTTTCCTGGCAGGGCAGCAGGACAAACTGGGTCATGTGTGTGATGCCAAGGCTCGTTTAAGCATCTGGACACATTTTACTTTAATTGTTTGCTAAGTAAGTCTAAGATATGTCTGGGAGCTATAAATATTCCCACAGTGACAATAGGATAGCTTTATCCAAACCCGGATTAGAGCAGCCTGGATACAGGAGTCACAAGAGGGAGCTCGAGATGAACTTTGGGGGGTTTTATTTAAGGTGCAACTTTTTTTTCCCCTTTACAGTAGGCGAATAGGCCATAAACCCCCAGTAAAGAAAGGTGATGCTCCTTTTTAACAGCTTTTCCCCCAGAGTGTGAGGACTTGGCTGGACATCGTGCTACTGCCTCAGAGGAAGCAGCCAGGAAAGCAGGGAAGATGTCCAGCTTACAAGAGCCCATCTCTGGCTCCTGAGGAGCCCATCATCTTGCCAGCCCCCAGTTATTAAGTAAAGGGGAAGGCTTGGAAATTGTGAGTTTGCACCAACCTTCCCCCTGGGTCTCACCTCCCCTGGAGAGGATGGGACAAGAGGTGCCCCCATGGAAATGCAGCCCTGGAGGAGCTGGGCTGCCTTCTTTTGCAGCCCTCACACCCACTGGACATCCCAAACGTCTAGGAAATTTCTCTGCTGAAGCAAGGAGGGGATCCTTGCCTTTCCATGAGGCACATGAGTTAAGTGCAGTGGTTAAAGCCATGCATGGCCACTCGTCTGTGCCCCTGGACTGGAAGGCACGAGGTGAGGGTTAGAGGTTTGCTCTGGGTTAGTCCCTGCCTTCCTGTTCCAGGGGGTTAAACCAGACACCTTCTGCTGGGTACCTCTCTCCAAAGGACAGAAGAGAAAGCACAGATAACCATCAGGAAATCTGTGATTGTTGAATCCACAGAGCCTGATCGGGCAGGTGGGGTCACAAAGCATCCTGGAGGAGTTGGGTGCTAAAACTTGAGCTGCTGGTGTCCCGCTGCTGAACAAAGGTTGTGTTTGTTCCTTATGCAGAAAAACAGGACAAACCTTGAAATGCCACCCTGAGACCTCACCAAAACTTGGGACCCCGAGCAAGGCTTGCACATCAGAGAGAGAGGACTGACCTTTCCCTCAGGAGGTCACTGGCAAAATCCTGCTGATGGCTTTGTGGAATTACCTAAAAATAGAGGCCAGACAAAATTAAGGGAATAAAAAGCAGTTCTAGTTATTGCAGGGCCTTCAGGTACATTTTGGGCAGAGGAAGCCACCCAGGGATTACACCCAAAAATGGATTATGGGTCAGATTTTCCCACTTTTATAGGTGTGATCCATTTGCATACTGGGGTTAATCCCCCAATTACAGCTCCAGGTAATGAAGTAATTTTCCAGTTTGCTCCCCCCAAGTCACTTTTGCTTATATCTCTCAGGGCCTGAGGCAGTGAGGTGTCCTTGATTGCCAGGCCTGGAGAGGAACTGAGTCTGAGCAAAATGGGAGAACAGCAGCTGACACTGCATATGGAGTTTGGGGTTATATACTAGAGAACTGCAGGATTACAAATATATGAAAAATATAAAAGCTAAAAACTTAAGGCATCACTGGCAGGGCCTGGGTTGGAGAAGCAGCAGGGGAAGAAAGACATTTTATTGTAGGGAGAGAAGCCCTTGGTACAATTCCTGTATTTTGGGAGCATGTCCCATGGCTTCTCCATGTCTGCAGCCCCTCTGGCCCCAGGAGAAGTGCAAGCAGCCCCCTGCATGGCACATGGACTGCTGGACAGAGCTGTGCTTCAGCAAAGACATTTCAGACCCCAGTCCCTGCGGCCTGTGCTCCTCCCAGCTGGGCTAGGTGAGGCTGGGAGCAGAGCCCAAGCCAGCTGAGCGCTGGGCACCTTGGTGCCTGGTGGTTGCCCAAGGGCAGGAACATTCAGCGTGGAACCCTGAAGGCCAGGTGCCTTCAGGCAGCTGAGGATGGGACAGGGTGGTTGTGGCTGCCCGGGAGGTTTCACACAGAGCTCTCAGCAGCTCCTGCTGCTCCCTCCTGAAGCCAGGCAGCACCTCTAGAAAACAACACACAGGCAGAAAAAGGAGAAAAAGAGGGAGGACAGAGAGAGGCTCTGCCCAAGGACAGATCCCAGAGAAGGAGTGGAAAGGGAGGTGTGCAGGACCCAGCTCCAGGGCTGGGTGGCAGTGGAGGGGAAGAGGGTTAAGAGATGTCTTTGAGGTAGATGCAGTGAGATGTGTTATCCTGCTGTGTGTGATTTCATGAGAGGCAAGGTGGGGTTTTTGTTTGACTTGTCCTCACCTGGTGAGCTGAGGCTGAGGGTGAGCCATGCCTGCAGAGCTCTTATCTCCACTGAAAGGGTGTGTCTCAGAGCAGCTCCCTCGGGAATGGCAAAAGCAACTTCCAGGACAGATGGACGCCTAAGGAGGGTGAAGAGACACTGTTGCATTTTCCTCCCTATCATAATGCCTTACCTTCCCCTTGGGGTGCTCCATTCATCAACCCCGAACCTGCTGGGAACAGCCCTGCAGCCCTTTCTTGGAAGGATTTTGCTCACAAACAAAAATGGGGGAGAAGGGTGTGGAAAAGCAAATGAAATATGGACCTTTAGCTGTGTTCAAGAAAAACAAGAGCTGGCTGGGGATGCAATTAGAGCAGAGCCAACGCGAGGGGAATGTTCTTGTGCCTGGCTTTGTGCTGCTCCAGCTGCAGATTTATTGTCCCCCAAGCAGCCTTGGCTGCCGTGGCGCTGCTGGCAGCTCCCGAGGGCTCTGCCCAGCCTCCACACGGGGTGGTTCTCATTTCAGACTTCAGAGATGCTGGAACAATGCAGCTGCACATCAAAGGGCCGCGCGGAGCCCCAGGGATGCGGGAGCAGAGGATGATCCCTGGTCCCACGGGGGCTGTGGGGCACAGAGTCCCAGTGCTCCCAGTGCTCCCAGCTGGGCCAGCAGCACCTCTGGCCTGTTTGGTTCATCCCTGGCTGGTTAGTCAGGAGCCCAGCTGCGGTTCTCTGGTCATGGCGTGTGCTGAGGTTTATTCCTTTGGGGTACAGAGAGGAATCCTTCTGTTTCCAGCTGGTTCTGCTGGAATGCTCCTAGGGGAAGCAGCTGTGGGTGTTGTGCCACATCCAGCCGAGGCGTGAGCAGCACAGCAGGTGGGAAAACTGCTGCCCAGCCTCACACCCAGGCTGAGCATCCCTCCAGCGCCCGCCTCAGGGAGCCTCTGCAGGCAGCAGAAGGATCAGAACTGGAGGGGTTTTCCTCTCTGTTTTGCTGCTGCTCCCAGTGGGAAGGTTGGGAATGGCCAGCCCAGGCCACCATCTGCCCTCTGTTAAGGAATAACGTGTGCTGGTGCAGCAGCCAGGACACAGAGCTGCAATCACACGAGCTGTGCATGGCCCCGGGGTCAGGGCACACACCAGGGCAGACTGTGCCACTGACCTCCTGCAGCTCCTGCCACTGCAGGTAGTCCCTGATGCCTTAGGATTTAACTTTCCTATTTTTCCAGTTCTGTACTGCTTTAGTGTATAACTCTAAACTCCACATAGAGTGTGAGCTACTTCTTCACATTTTGGTCAGACTAGACAATCCCTCTGGGCTTGAAACTCAAGGACACCCTACAGCCACAGAACCCAAAAAGGGATAAACAAAAGTCAATTGGGGGAGGGGGCAAACTAGAGGTTTATGACTTCATTACCTGAAGCTGCAATTGGAGGATTAACCCCTGATATGGAAATGGACCAAACTTATAATTGCCTGAAAAACTCCTGCCCATCATCCACCTTGGGTGCAGCCTCTGGGAGGCTTTGACGGCCCAAGATGCACCTATTGAAGGCCTTCAATAAATACCCACTTTTACTCCTGTAATCTTGTCTAGCCTCTGTTCTAGGTGGCCAGTCCAAGGCATCAACCCCAGCAGGATTCCCACTGTCCTGTTCTGAGGCCCTCTGAGCATCTCAGGAAGCCCCTCCAGCCTCAGCTGTGCCACACCTGTGAGGCAGCTTCAGGCTGGAAGGTGCCCAGATTTTGCAGGTGAGATTTTTCATGCTTTTTCCCAACTGTTTGTGGCTCTTTTGGATGCTGGGAGCCCTCTCTTCTTGCTTTCTTTTAGCATGTGACAAAAATTCCATCAAAAGTTTGCAGATGTTGAGCAGAACTACCTCTATTGCCATTAGAAATGTTGAAGACTTTGATTTTATTTTTCTCTCTCTCGGGATATTTGATCACTTTAACTTTTCTTCTTTTCTCTGCCTTCCCACACCTGCGGTTCTTCTTTTCTTTGTTTCTTCCTTCTTAGAGAGGAGAGAAGAACATCCAAAATGCAGGTTTTTCTCATTTGAGGAAAACTGCAGCTGGGAAATGATGAGTCAAGAGGTCCGTGGCTTTTTCTTGTTTCAGTTGCTTGACATCTGTGTCAATCCAGATAAATTATTAACTCTTCCTGCACCTTTATTCCCCTCCCTCTGCCCTGGGATGACCTTTCCTATCCCTGGCCCAGGGCCAGGAGCAGGCTGCTCTCTCACATTACTCCTGGGTGTTGTTTTATGACAAATTTTTTATTTCATAGAAGTCCTCCTCCAGGTTGCAAATAGGAAACAGCAGCCAGTGGGGTTCATTTTCAGTGGTGCTGAGCATCTCCAGAAATCCAGGATCACCTGTGGGTGCTCAGCAGCTTCTCAGATCAACCAGCAATCCAAGCCATGAGCCAGTCAGAGCTCCTCTATCCCATTAATCAGTTCTCATTTAAACTGAGGGAGGGATGAGGCTGCAAAATGTTCTCAATTATCCCCAAACGTCAGCCTGGCTTGGATGTGGAGGAAAAGAAAACTTGACCCCACCAAAAGCAAGTCTGGAGTTGTATGGGGGTCTGCACAACCAGAAGTTTTTAAAACTGATCTGGAGATGGTCCAGGTCAGTTGGAGCTGCATTTGGAGCAGATGGATCAGACATCCCTAAGGTCCCTTCCCATCCTGTCTCCTGGGGACTGGTGAGGCTGTTGGAGGTGGAAGCTCTGCCAGCTGATGAGAGCTACTGCAGCCCCACAGAGCCTGTGCTGGCTCCTCTGCCGGGCATCACTGAGGGGTCTGAGAGCAGTGCCTTGCTCAGGGTTGGGGGTTTGTCCTCTCAAAACCCCTCATTTTGGGGAATAAATGCACAAAAGCACTCCGAGGTGGGAGGCTGGGGTGGTGCAGGGACACATCTCTGCTCGAATTAGGAGTTCTGGGAATGCCCCGGCTGGAGATGCCCTGGGAGAGGCCGCAGGAATTGGAAGCATTCAGAGTGCCTGGCCTGGGAGCTGGGTCAATATTGATGGAAAGAGTCAGTGGAGTTTTTGAAAGCACTCAAAGGCTGATGGATGACTTCACCTGGTGGTGGTAGGAAGGCACCTTCTGCTCAGGCTGTGCATGCCTTAACCATGTGCTCTCCAGACAGCTCCTCCTCAGGATTATTTTGCTTATGAGCTACCTTAACCATAAGTCCTGTTTGCTCTGACAGTGTCTCCAGTAGCTGTGCTTTATTGCCTGTGAAATGACAGGCACGGACCTCTTGACACTGAGGAATGGCTCAGGAGAGCTGAGAAGGGTCTGAGATCCTTCCTAGTGCTGTGTGTCACTTGGGGGCATCTCCCAGGAAACGTGTGTGTTTACCCACTTTGAGCCCTGGCACAAGGACATGGTGGTAAAGGGAGGCTGTAAATGTCCATTGGGGTTGAGAAGCTGTAAAATGTACATTTTAAAAGCTCCAAACCCAATAAGTTTAAAAACTGCAGCTCTGCGGGATATATTAACACAATAAGTTTAACAGCAGCAGCCTTCTCTTGAGAAATTCCACAGGTTACATGCCTGGAAAACATCGTGAATTATTAAATCAGGTTAAATTTTGCCAAGAATGTTGGAGTAAAACACTTCTGCTGTCCATGCAGAGACCTCCTTGCTTAACAAGTAAATCCCTCTGCCATTGTCACTCTACAGCCCATGTCTGCTCCAGTACATCCTTTGGATCTTCTTAAAAGTCATATCTTTTGAGAGGTTTTGGGAAGAGTTTGAGATATTGAACGTATCTGGCTCAGTTTAAGCAGAAACAGAAGTGTCCTGCCAGTGTTTGTCACTGGGATTATCTTCTATGTGCTGGGAATAGTAAACATGACAACAGCCAGCTTGGGAAGGGGTTTTCTTTGGTTTTGAACAAGAAAATAAATGCCTTTTAGCCTTGGAGGTGAAGAAAAAGTTTTTTGTTTTTTTGGTTTTTTTGTTTGTTTGTTTGTTTTTCTAATCAAAATCCAGGTTCCAAGAAATGGAAGGGGAAATACTTTTTTCCCACCACCAGCAGCTGCCTGCAGCCTTCTTCTCTCACTTTGCGGAGCTCTTCTCCCTATCGTGCAGCTCTGCAGGCAGCAGTGGAAGGCAGCAGCCACCTTTGGGACAGTAAGGTCAATTAAAGCCTCTGGACAGTGAGGGGAGGCAGTGACAACATTGGAGAGGGGAGAATGAAGTGCTCAAATGAGGAGCCCATCAAGTCCTGAGCAGCTGCCTGCTGCTGAGTCCCCTGCCCAGTTTGGAGACCGGTTTAACAAGAAACTCCACTTTTGTTTTCCTTTTTCTTTTCCCCCTTCAGCATGGCACATGCCAAAAGCTGCTGACACAAACCTAGAAAACAGCAAAAGTGGGCTGTGCTGAGACTTGTTTGTGCAGAGATTTGCCCCTCCTTGGCCTAACGTGTTGTTTTAAACAGAGATTGTACAACTGCTGCCAGAGTTTTGCAGAGAAGGTGAGTTTCCCATCTGATCTGGACTAAATGGGTATATTTCATTTCTCCTTCCTTCTACTTTGAGGATTAAAAGGCTATTGCAGAGCCCAGGCCTCTGCCACAGTGCTGAGGAGCTTTGCTTCTCAAGGGGACAAGGGGTTTGCACGTGAATGTCCCATTCCTGGTTCTCACCCTCAGCCACCACTGGATATTCACTGGTCCTGGCTCTTCTTAAGGAGTGCCAGGCCTGCCATGCCAGCAGCAGAAGGGAGTAAAGGAACAAGAATTTTTCTGGCAAGAATGTTTTCTAACGAGGGCTTTTCAGCGCCCTGGGCGTGCGTGTGCACAATTACAGTAATTGCCTCCCTGCTATCTCATCTCCATCTCCTCTAACACTTTGTTCTGCACACCTGGCCCAGACCCTAGCCAGGCATATTTGTGCAGGGGAACACCACAGCCCTAAGGCAGATTACTGAGGCTTTGGCAGCATTTCTGCCCTATACCCACAATGTATCACTCACTGCATCTAGCTCTGAACTGGATTCCTCACCTGAATCAGGGCCAGCCTTACTAGCAGCAGCTGCAGCAAAGGCATCTGGTCCCATTCCTATACCAGGAGCTCAACTTTGCCAAAAACAACTTGTTCTTTTAGAAAGCTTCCCTGAACTGCCCTCCTAAAAGCACTAACACCACTCCTGGAGTGCTGCCATGGCATCCCTCTAAGTGCAAGTCACTTGAATGCCTGCTGGGGAATTAAAAAAATGCAGAAGCATATAAAGAACACAATATTTGCTTTGGTGGACTCCTGACCCTTTTTTTTTTTTTTTTTTTTTTTTTTGTGGTTCGGGGGGC
>VWZN01009636.1:309177-324865 GCA_013396955.1 Regulus satrapa
TTTTTTTTTTGCTGAGTGCTGGTGAGCATCTTTGCAAGAGCAAGGTCCTGTGGACCTGGAGAAGGGTCCAGTGTGAGGGAGAGCTGGGAGACAGAGCTTGTGCAAATCCCAACACTGTCAAAGATGTGCAAGCCTTGTTGCCCTTTATTTGGGTAAACATGTCCCTTCATCCTCTGCAAATCAAAACACAGGGCCAGAGCAGACAGCTCTGTTGGATACTTTATTTACCACCCTCTGTTCTGCAGGTCTTGGATGGGTTTTTCTCCTCCTCCCTTGTGGACTCCTTTTCAAACTGCTCAAAGAGCTGGTATCCAATCTGAGGCCATTGCCCTGGGCGTGTCTTTATCAGTGACAAGGTGGTGGCCTTGATGGAGCTGGAAGCTTTGACTGTGTCCCCTGCACTCACTCACAGGGAGCTTTGCTGTCACACTCATGGCACAAATAACTTTGTCTTTCTCTAAACACTGGTTTTCCTAAAGACCCAGTCCTCAATCAGCTGTCTTCATGGCTCCTGTACTCACCCAGCTGGATTCATTTACAGGGATTTCATACTTTCCCACCAGTCACCCCTAAATATAGTGAATATCTGGGGGCAAAGCCCCATCCAAAACCACCCTTATTCCCTTTGTTTCCATGATCATTTACTCCTGGATGGGCTCTGTGTCCTGCATTGATGTTTCAGCCAACAGTTCCCCTTCCTTTGTGCCCAGGACCTTGGTACCCTGGTTTTGTGGCCATTCCATGCTCTCTCAGTTGGCAGGGCAGCCTCCTGCCCAGCACTGGCACTGATGGCCCAGCCTGCCCTCCGTGCCCAAGGAGCTCTCTAACCCAGCTCTCTTTCCTCAAGGAGCAAAGTCCTGACAAACCCCTGCTGTCTGCCTGTCTGTCTGCAGCTCCAGCCCCTTTCTGGGAAGTAGCCACGGGGCAAGTGGAAACATCCCACATCTGGATCTGCCCCCTCACCCATGGGTCCCCTGGCTCTGCTGGAGCACTCCACTCCCTGCCAGCCTTCAGGGACCAGCAGCTGGGCTGTCCAGCTGGCTCTCCAGGACAGCAGGACATTCCAGCCACCCCTCCCACAGCCAGTTGTGTAACTGCAGTGGGAGTGGGGTGGCTGCCTGCCCTCCCTGCCCCTGCCAAGCTCCACGGCTCGCCTATAAATCCGCAGCCAGAGGGGCCCTCCCTTCCCACAGCGGAGGTGACACACAGCACAGGTGGCTGGGGCTGGAGGTAAGTGTTCCCAGAGGGCTGAGAAGCCTTTCCTTGCCTCCCTACCCCGCAGCTGGGCACTTCTGAGTTTGGAAAAATTGATATTTCTTGGGTGTTATTTGTAGCTTCTCTGCAAGAAAAGTAGGGAATCAAATAGCAAATGTAGCTGGGAGGTGGTGTGAATAAGTTAGTTCTCACCGTGCAAAAAGAGCCTCCCCCTAAACAGTTAACAGAGAGCAGCTCGTGCCCGTGCTTTCTTCATTCACAAAGGAAAAAGTCCAGGGTTTATCCAGCCTGGGAAAGCAGAGTATTTGTTAGGTGTTCCTTTATGACTGAAAGTTGAAACGGTTCTGGAGAATTTGGTGGGTTTCAGACAATACTGTGTCCAAGCCAAATTTTTTACTGGAGATTTTATTTTCTTTTTCCTGATGAATGCAGCATCCTCTGTGTCTGGTGGAAGCTGAAAGCACTTGTCAGGTTAGAGGAACTGGTACCACCCATAGTGACATCCTGCCATGCTGAATTAATAACTCAGTTGAGCAGGGTGCTGCCTCCAGCCCTGGAGTTAAACCACAGATTGCAGCAGCACCCCCAGAGCACCTGTGTGGGTGTCCTGGCTGTGGAATTGTCCAGCCCAAGCCACAGAGCCTGGCCATGATCCCTTGTTTTATTGCCTGGCACTACCAAGGATTAGGATCCATCATCCCCACTGGGAGTTTTCTAGGGCTGGATGTCAACCCAGGGGCTGTTGCTTTTCAAGTCCTGGGGTGGAGCTGTTTTCAGCCCTGCAAGAGACACAAATCATCCTCAATCCAAGGTGTGCCACACCTGCAGCTCCTCTATCAGCCTCAATGGTCACGTCAAAGTCAGCATCATCTTCCCTGGGGAGGGGGGACAGGATCCTGTCAGAGAGGGAGAAACTGAATAGTCCCAGTGCATTTTTAATTTTTTTTTTCTTCTGAGAGAGGCAGGGGCAGAGATCCAAAGATAAAGTACAAATATTTGCAAGTCTGATAAGGCAGGATAGTTTAAACCTAGCTTGTAAATAAAAACTGGCAGTGAATTGTGGTTCAACTACATACTTTCAAAACCAGTTTCCAGGACAGCTGTGGGGGTTTGAAAGCAGCCCAGGGAGAGCACTATAAAAGTGGAAAAATGTTTAAAATAAAGGGGGGGGGNNNATAGAAAGTTAGAGAGAGGGAGGGGGTGGTGGGAATGAAGAAAATTATTACTTAAGACATTTAGTCTAACTTGTAAACGAAGAGCCCAGAATGCTGGTGAGCAGAATGACGTTTGTGTGTAGCACACAGAGAAATTCCCTATAGAGGGCATGCCAGGAGCTGCTCCCTGGGAGTGCGTGACAATCATCTGTGGGGTTTCTCCCAGGTTGAGCCCCGCTCAGAGCCTGGGCATGAGAGTGGCCGTGGTGGGCGCGGGTGTCAGCGGGCTGACAGCCACCAAGTGCTGCCTGGACGAGGGGCTGGAGCCCACCTGCTTCGAGCAGAGCCAGGACCTCGGGGGGCTCTGGCGCTACACGGTGAGCCAGCGGGGCCTGGCCTCCTCCCACGGGCAGCTTGGCGGGGTTGGGGCTGCCTCCAGCCGGGCTCAGGGGGTGTGAGAGCTTGCTGGGTGCTGAGCTGCACTCCCTGAGGCCGGGGGGGACAGTGCCCACCGCGGGCACTGGGCTGACGCACCCGGCATGCTGTGGCAGGAGCACATCGAGGCCGGCCGGCCGAGCCTTTATCCCTCAGTCATCAGCAACACCTCCAAGGAGATGTCCGCCTTCTCCGACTTCCCCTTCCCTGAGCACTTCCCGGTGTTCCTGCCCAACGCCTTGCTCCTGGACTACCTCCGGCGCTACGCTGAGCGCTTCAGCCTGCGGGAGCACATCAAATTTGGGGTGAGCGATGGGTGCCCTGCGCTGCCCTGCTGCCCACCCACGCCGGGTGGTAACTTTGCTTCACTTCCACGTTTTAGA
This sequence comes from Regulus satrapa, assembly GCA_013396955.1. Lineage (NCBI taxonomy): Eukaryota > Metazoa > Chordata > Aves > Passeriformes > Regulidae > Regulus > Regulus satrapa. The sequence continues at coordinate 312,365 of VWZN01009636.1, forward strand.
CCACCGTTGTCAGCATCCACAAGCACCCTGACTTTGCCACCACGGGCCAGTGGAACGTGGTCACAGAGGCGGGTGGGAAGCAGACATTGGATGTCTTTGATGCGGTGATGGTTTGCAGTGGCAATTTCTCGGAGCCGTCCCTCCCCCTGCAGTGTTTTCCTGGTACAGTATGGGGCTGCCTGTGGTTACCTGCTTCAGAGTCCTCTCCCCAGGGGCTGGGGAGAGAAGATTTAGGGGTTATTCAGGGAAAATCCTCCCTTTCTTTTCTTGCTTCTGCTTTCCAAACCCACTGGCATGAACAGCAATACTGTCTCGTACTTCAGCAGCTTTGTCTCTGAGACCCCATTTTGGAGAGAAAGCATCAATCCTGTGTGCATGGGATGGAGGGCTGGGTCTCCCCGAGGCCCTGGTGGCCAGTGATCACACTTCCTTGCTCTTGCTATCTGGATTGGTTTTCTACACCACTTCTCCCAACAAAATCCACAAATGCTCAAGTACTTCAAAGCTCTGTTTGTTTTTCCCCCGAGGCATCAAGAGGTTTCAAGGGCAGTACTTCCACAGCCGGCAGTACAAGCATCCTGATGTGTTCCAGGGCAAGCGTGTCCTCGTGGTGGGCATGGGCAACTCAGGAGTGGACATCGCAGTGGAGGCCAGTCGTGTAGCTGCAAAGGTGCCACCAGCCTGCCACCCCAGGGGAGCAGGGACAGGAACGCTGGGCAAAGTAGCTCAGTGTGCTGTCATCACAGGGACATGGTGTACAAACAGTCTTACTGAGCCTGATTTTTTTGGCCAAAAACATGTCTTGAAAGCAAGCTAGTTTTCTTCTTGTCTCCTGTTTCACCTCCATCTCCAGCAGCCAGGAGATTTAAAGATGCTGTTGCTGCTCTTCCATTGCACAGCTGTCTGCACCGTGCCCCTCTGAGTTTTTTTATAAAGGAAAAGCAGCAAATCCATCACCTGAATGATTGGTTCTTCTCTTCCAGGTGACCATTAGCACCACTCGAGGAGCCTGGCTGCTCAGCCGTGTGTTTGAGCATGGCTACCCATGGGATATGATTTTAAACACTCGCCTTATGAGCCTGATTAAAACCAACCTCCCCGGACCCCTGTCATGGTGGTTGATTAATTACAAGGTGAACCAGTGGTTCAACCATGAAAACTATGGCCTTCAACCGGAGAAGAGGTACTTGGTGGTTTCTGTCCCATGTAGATGGACCTGTGGTGTGGGCAGGGGAAGATATTCAGCAACCAGCATCAGCAAATGCCCAGACTCCAATGGGGAGGAGAAAATGAGCTGTAGCTCCCTTGAAGTGTGGAGAGATTGAGCATGCTGGAAAAAGCCCAGGAAGGCACAGAGGAGTTTTCCCTGTGGGGGTTTCTGGGTAAAGAGAAGGAAGGCTTAAAGCATGGCTCAGTTCTGCAAAGAGATTATTTAAAGAGTAACTGAGTGAAGGGAATAAGGCGGTGGGAGATGCTCGTGAATCACCTTGTGACACAGGGTGACACTGGTGACACATGTCATTGTTTGGAGGTGGGGGCAGGGCTTTTTGCTCAAAGAAAATGACACTGGGAGGTGTGAGCTGGTGGTCCTGGGGGGAGGAGGAGCAGGGGACCAGCATGGCTTGCTGGTCCCACTCTCAGAGCCCCTGGCTCTCCACAGCTGGCTGGTGCGTGAGCCCGTGCTGAACGACGACCTCCCGAGCTACATCCTGACGGGCAGGATCACCATCAAGCCGGGCGTGAAGGAGTTCAAGGACAACTCAGTCCTTTTCCACAACTGCTCTGAGGAGGAGCCCATTGATATTGTTGTCTTCTGCACGGGCTACATCGTCTCTTTCCCCTTCCTAGAAGAATCCATTGTCAGGGTGGAGAACAAGCACGCATCCCTCTACAAATACGTGTTCCCAACCCACCTGCAGAAGCCCACCCTGGCTGTCCTAGGGCTGATTAAGCCCTTTGGAGCCATCATGCCCGTGGCAGAGATGCAGGCACGCTGGGTGAGCCGTGTCTTTAAAGGTAGGGAAACAAATGTGAGCCTTCCTGTGCCCCAAAATGCAGCTCAGACTGGACAGGTTTTATCCCTCCAGTCAGGGAGATCCCAGAGCTAAGAAGTTCAGAGTTTCAAGCACTTCCAAGGCTCAGACTTCCCAAGTTATTTCACTTCTGCTAAGCTCCAGCAACATGAGTGAGGAAATAAATCCACTGATGTTTTGATGGGGTTTTTAAATAAAAATAATAAGAATAACTTCATGGAGGGCTGGGTCAGGACTACTCCACAGAGATGAGAAGCTCTGGGGTTTCTCTTTGGGATGATCCTCTCTGGGGATTGCACAGCCCATCTGACCACACATCACCTTCCAGCCCCTGACAGCATCACACATCTGTAAGAGCAGCAAAAGGTGTGGGTGAATTTGGAATACTGGAGGGCTGGTTCCTGGCAGGATTGCCACTGCTGAATAAGTTGCCAGCAATTAGACTTTCCTGCCCTCCCAGGGAAGGGACTCCCATACTTTGCATCACTGAATGAGTTCACAGGTCCCCCCCAGGAGTTAAACTCACCAGAACACTCTCCTCTCTCTTCCAGGCTTGTGTCAGTTGCCTTCCCAGTCTGTCATGGAGAAGGAAGTAAATGAGAAGAAGAAAAACCAAATCCAATGGTAAGACATTCCTCATTCCTCACCATGTCAGTGGTGACATTCCTCATCACCAAAGGTTTTTTGGTGGATTGAAAAATCCCCGAAGTTTTTGGGGCAGTGACACATGGGCTCTCACTCTGTGCCTGGCAGAGGGGAGAGGAGGATTCCCAAATCCAGCTTCCACTTTACTCACTTGCAAAGAGCCAATATAACCTTTGATTTAACACTGGTATTTTGCCTGTTGGTGACAGGAAGAAATTAATTCCGGTTAATAATTGGGAGTTGGGGAAGAACGCCAGGATCCCCAGGGACTGAGAGATAAAATGGCAGAGAAATTAATGGTAATAAATGCAAAGTAATTCAGCTGGAGGTGGTGGGGGGAAAGGCAACCCACAACCAGCGAGGTGTACACACAGATTGTCTCATCTCTCAGCATGCAGACCTGACTCACAGCAAACAGGTGTCTGAGCACACTGGTGTGGGCTTCACAGGCAGGCAAAAGGCTAAAAAGGATTAGGGAATGAATGAGGCAATACCAGGAAACTCGGTGATATATAAATCCCTGTTTCACCTAAATAGCTAAAGGAGAAAAGGTATGGAAGAGTGTAATACAGAATTGCACAGAACAACTGCTGTACAATACAATCCTAAGTGGATACGAGCTTTTTTAGACCTCTGAAGGTGGGACATGAAGCTGTGAATTCTGCAGAGAAGGTGAACTGCAGGCAATTATTCAAGTCACCGTGTATTCTTGCAATATTTGGTGGAAACAAATGTGAGGGATATTAAGGGTGCCACCTTTCTCATGCTGCATGTGACTTTTTGTGAAAAGCAAAGGGATCTGGGCTTGAGGGTTTGTTTCTTCTTTTGTTTTGAAAAAGACCCAAAAGTGATTTGCCAAAGTCTGTAAACAAGGATTCACCAAGGGGAAAGGAAGGAACAGGTGCAACTTGTGAATGAAGAAGCGTAAGATTGACATGAGCCAGCATCCCTTTGCAGGTGCTGTGTCGTGGACAGGATTTGTGTGCAGACAGTCACAGGTTCCCACTGCCCATACATTCAGTCCTTTCCTAGAAAGAACCCAGCTGCACTGCAGGTGCAATAACAACAGGGATGCAGAGGACTTCCACTCCAGTTCCTCTAAGCCCTGCTGATTCCGATCTTTCCCCTGCCTCCTTTCCTTCTCTGATTCATTCAGGTTTGGCCTGACCTTTGATGAAGTCCTCAAAACCGAGTGGCTGGTCTACCTGGACACACTGGCCTCCTTCATCGGCGCCAAGCCCAGCGTGCTGGGGCTGCTCTGCACAGACCCTCGGCTGGCCCTCACCATCTTCTTTGGCCCCTGCTCCCCCTACCAGTACAGACTGGAGGGTCCTGGGCGCTGGGAGGGGGCACGGCAGGCCATCCTCACCCAGTGGGACCGTGTTCTAAAGCCCACAAGGACTCGAGTCCCTGCTGGCTCCTCCAGCTCTTTCCCGTCTCTCCTGACTGTGGTGGGATTGCTTCTGCTCCTGGCCGCCGTGATTTTTGGTTTCCAATAGCTTTTAGAGTGTGTTTGCTTGTTTATTGCTTGTTTGGGTTTTTCCTTTGTCGTGAGGGTTGTTATCTCAGGTCAGACAGCTCCTCAGTGTGCCACGGGCCTGGGGAAAAGGATTTCAGTAGATGGCAACAAACTTTAATCTGCAACCTGCAGCATAAACCTCCCTCTGCTACAGCTCAACCCCAAGCACAGCTTTGCAGACCTCATTGGCCAGGGATGGCAGCCTTGCCCAAGTGTCTGTTGCCCCTCTGCTGCCCTGCCTGCTGCCAGGAGCAGAGGGATCACTGGCATAATTGTGCCTGTATCACCCAAGACAGGATGCAATGAGGACAAGAGCAGCAAAAGTGGTGGTGTGGCACGGGAGCAAAAGTGTCCAGGAATTATCTGGGCTGCACACGCAGGCCAGGCTGCTTCTTTCTCCAAACCTAAACACTGTGACCCCAAAATCCCAGTTGAGGTTGAATTGGTGCATCATTCCAGTGAAGGGGTGGTTGTGGTGGTTTGTCACATGTGAGCCTGTGGGGCTGAGTGCTCCTGGCTTTGCTTCCCTGCATGTCCCACCTCTGGACAATCCTGAGGCTTTGTTTTGTGAGTGGAGAGACTTTAAATGAATAAAATCTCAGTGGCTGTGGCAGGAATGTGCCACAGATGCCTCTCTGTCCTGTCCTGTCCTTGTGTGCATGGGAAGAGCTGGGGGGAGAACCCGTGGCTGAGCTGGGGCTGTGCCACCAGCTGCTCACACGGGCAACTCACAAGGCTGGGGCTCTCGGGGCTTGCCCTGACTCCCCAGAATGGGGCTGCAGGGTGCTCCATGTCCCACATCACGCTGGCTGCTGGCACAGGGAGCTTGTTCTGCTGATCTCCTGGGGATGCCAAGGGAACACGAGCCCAGCACCACAAAAGGGGATAGACCAAGATGACTCCCAGCTGCTGCCTGGGCTGGAGCAATGACATGTTACAGCATGGGAGCCCTTGCAAGCACATTCCCTTTGGGATTAGCTCTGAATTTTCACCTGGCACTGCCACAGGGAGGTTGAGAACTTTCTTGCAGTGCATTTAAGCCCACAGGGCGGGGGAATGCAGGTGTAAAGGTCAGTGGTGCAAGAGCCGTGGCGAGCTGCCTGGACTTCAGCCTTCCCTTCCGAGCCACAGCAAGAGAAACTCGAGGGCGATCCGGCCGAGGGCTGAGCAGCGAAAGCACAGCACCGTCCTGCCAGGTGTGCTCCTCTCTTCCCTTGGGTGGGCTGGCCAGGGTTTCAGAGCGGGCACACAGCTCTCCCGGGTCTGGGCATTCGCTGCTGGCTTTGCCTCGCTGCTGGTGGGGGGGAGAGGAGTGCTGCGGGGAGCCAGCTGCAGGCAGCGCTGGAAAAGTGGGGTGACTTGAGCACCCTGAGCTCGCCTACCCTTTCCTGAAGCCAAAGAAGGCTCCAGAAACGAGTCAGGCAACTGTGGGCATGTCCTGCCCTGTTCCTGCAGATCAAGGAGTGGCTCAGGCCAGGCTTGTGGATGCCAAAGGGGTTTTCTTGCAACTCCCTCATTTTTCCCTGGCTTTCTTCAGTTTCCTTCAGTTTCTATTTATGTTAGCTTACTTTTTGACACAAAACCGATAGAAAAAGTCATATATTTCCCTTTCTGCAGATTCTGCAGTAGGAGTGTTTCTTATCTAATCAAAGTTCAGGTGGGTTCATTTTTTCCTAGTTTCTTTGCTTCCCAGTCAAGCTCGGTGCAGCTCAGTTTACACACCCCAGCTTTGAGTTCCTCCCATTTATAGCCAGCGTTTCCCGGGTTTCTTACCTTTTGTATATCCTGTAACCTCAACCGTGCTTTCACGAGCTGTCTAACTTCTGAATGGCTGTGCTGTGCTCCTGCTCAGTCAGGCATTGCTTTGCTTTTTTCCCCTCTTTTTAAACCCGCTTTTGTTTTCAAGAGATTGCTCTTTAATGGGAAATTAGAAAAGGAAAGCGTGAAAACGAGCCAGCTTAACTGGAGCTGTTTCTCGCAAAGGTTTCAGGAGGATCACTTTGTGCAGGCAGAAGAAGATAGCTGCAGCTTCTTCGCATGCCCTGGTTTGGGCTGGAAAAGGGAACAAATGGAAGCAGCAGAACAGTGAGGTTTAAAAGCCCCTCCTTTTTCCCCCCATGGAGGAGGGGGACCTTGACCCCCCTGTGGGTTTAGCACAGGAAGGGGAAGGGTAACAGGATCAGTGCCCAGCACTGGAAGCAGGAGCTGGCCGTGCCTTTCTCCCTGGATAGTTTCCCTCCCTGGACACCCGCAGCCAGAGAAGACCGGGGGTGTTTTTCTGGGGATGGGAAGAAGGCACTGGTGTTTCTGCTGATCCCTGGGCTCTTGTGCTTCCAGCTGCTCTCACGCCAGCCTGTCACCACCAGCATGGTCCGGCGCGTGGCCGTGGTCGGGGCCGGGGCTGGGGGCTTGGCCTCTGTCAAGTGCTGCCTGGATGAGGGGCTGGAGCCCACCTGCTTCGAGAGCAGCGAGGACATCGGCGGCGTCTGGCGCTACACGGTCAGTGCCCTCTGCGTTTGTCCCCGGCTTTGTCCCCTTCCTTGGATGCTCTTGGACTGCAGCAACGAGGAAAGGGTGGCCACGTGCTCAGGGCCTTTCCCTATCCCACTCGTGGGGCTGACTCTGAGATGGAGAGGGAAATGGAGGGAGAAGAAATGACTGCTGCCAGGTGCTAGTCCTGGGTTATTCCTTGTACCAAAATGTGAGGAACGCAAATATTCGTATACTTTTGTTTTACTTTCCCTGCACACCTGGAAGCATGTCTTGATTTAGGGCAAATTTGGGAGGAAACTTCCAGAGGGCTCCCTCTAGAAGGTAGATTTAAGTGTCCCCTCCTCCTACTGACTTGGGAAAATATTTCCTTGGAGAAGTGCAGAAAAAACCTGTTTATTTAACAGACAAAGTGTTCTCAAGCATAAAAAATGGATAATATTAAACAATGAAACCTCTCGCTGTTCTGAAGAGATGGCAAACTCAGAAAATCTTTGTCATGGGGTGTTGCTCAGCTTGCACAGTCTCTTATCAGTCCTTTCTGAGCTGGAAAATGCCACATCCTGGGCCCTGGTGGGCTCCTGGTGTTTTTCTGTGTTTTCAATCCAGAGCAGGGCCAATCCATTCCAAGAAAAAGAAAAGCCACAGTCCAGGGAATTTATCTGTCTCAGCTAGCTTAAAAACTAACTAAAAGCAAAGTAGAGCTCTCTCCTGCTGTCAGTACTGCAGACAACACAGTCCATGGGACAGAGAGCTGAAGCTCTTATCTCCGTGTCTTTGAATACAACCGCCTCAGACATCCTACTGCTTCTCCTTCTCCCCCACTTCCCTCTCAGATCCAGTTTTAAAGGTGCAAAACTTATTTCTGGGCTAAGCAGACAAATGGGGATACAGTACAGCATCATAAAGTCACCCCAGGGCAAAGCGTCACCACTGGCTTCACACAGGACTCCAGAGACATCGGAAGGGTCAGCGTGTACCGCTCAGTCATCACCAACACCTCTAAGGAGATGTCCTGCTTCAGCGACTTCCCCTTCCCCGAGGATTTTCCCAGTTACCTGCCCCACAGCCTCGTCCTGGAATACCTCAGGATGTACGCCCGGCACTTCGACCTCCTGCGGCACATACGCTTCCAGGTGAGCGGGGAGCCCAAACCCCACGGGGAGAAGAGCCACGGCAGCTGCAGATTCGAGGTGGAATGGGACAAGGCCAGCCCGCATGGACGGGCCTTTTATGTCCTGACCACAGCCTTTAGTCCCCAAGTTTTAAATGAGGCTGCTTGAACACGGGCTTGCCCCCCAGTGCCATCGCCGCTGCACCAGGGCAAAGGTGCAGGGCAGGAGTTAACAGCTTCAGAAGTGACATGCAGCTCCCTGGGGACCCAGCATATCTCTGAAACACGGTGTGGTCCCTGACTGCTGTTTTTCTTGGGCTTCTGTGCAAGACAACAGTTCTCAGTGTGAGAAAGCGCCCAAATTTCACCGCCTCAGGCCAGTGGGAGGTGGTCACCGAGACTGATGGTGTCCTTGAGTACCACATCTTCGACGCTGTCATGGTTTGCACCGGCCATTACCAGGAGCCCTACTTGCCACTGGCTTCTTTCCCAGGTAAACCCTGCCCCAGCATTGGAGTTGCCCCACAGGGTTTCCCCCAGCACCCATGGGTCCCCTGGTTGTGTTTTCCTCTACAAAATACCTGGTTGTATTTTCCTGTCTGCTCCATGAAGCCCCCACACTGGAGCAGGAAGGACCCTGACCCCATGGAAATGGTGGGGGGCATTCCAGGGAATGGGAAAAACACCTTGTAAAGATGCAGCAGCCAGGCTTTTCCGTCAGGATTTGCAAAGCAGGACTGAGTTGAGGAGGTATAGGGGGCTTCCATGGGGTTCTGAGCTGCAAGCAGAGGTGGGAGGGGAGAGAGTTGGGGGCTGCAAAGAGTCTGGGCACAAGGCAGGGGTGAGTAAATGTGTCAGGCAGTAGGAGATGCTCCCTGCTCTCTGCCTAGGCATTGAAAGTCGCTTCAAAGGCCAGCAGCTGCACAGCCGGGAATACAGAGATGTGGAGGCTTTCCGAGGAAAGCGGGTCCTGGTGATCGGCATTGGCAACACCGGCGGTGACCTCTCGGTGGAGCTGAGCCGTGTGGCTGCCAAGGTACAGCTCCATGGTGGCCCACACGGGGACCGTGAGAGCCAAGAGGCTCAGGGTAGCATAGGGAGCTTTGCCCCCAGGTTTCTCAGTAAGTTCCACTTCTCATTGAGGGCAGTTGAAGAAGCCTTGCAGCTCCTGGAGAGTTTGGGCCACCAGAGGACTGGCAATGGAACAGCTGTGGGAACTTTGTCAAAGCCACCTCAAGCTGTTTGGTTCACCTGGATGTCATCTCCTTGCCTTGGGTTAGCTCAGTGCTGGCTCGAGCGCAGGAGGTGGGATTTGCCAGTCAGGGTAAAACCAACAAGGTGCCCAGGCAGGAGGCTGAGACCTTCCTTCACCCCCCAGGTGTTCCTCAGCATCAGGAGCAACACATGGGTCATCAGCCGGGTCTCAAAGCACGGCTTCCCCTTCGACATGGTCGGTACCACGCGCTTCAACCACCTCCTGGAGTGGCTTCTCCCATCTGCCCTCACGAGGAGGATCAAGTTTCGGAAGTTCAATTCGTGGTTCAACCACACAAACTATGGCTTGGCTTCCAGTAAAAGGTGTTTTTTTCTGATTGTTCTGTTGGGTGGTCGGGGGGTCTTTATAGTACAAAATGCTTAATTTTCAGTTTCTGGGGATATTTGTGGAATAGCATACCACTGGAGGGGAATTCTGACTGGAAAAAAAGTCATTTTAGGTCTCTCCCAGATGCTAACACTGCTGCCCTCTTTTCCCCACTGCAAGCCCCAAATTTAAGATGATTATCAACGAAGAGCTGCCATTCTGCCTCCTCTCTGGGACTGTGGTGTTGAAGCCAAACGTGAAGGAGTTCACTGAAAGCTCTGCTGTTTTCGAAGATGGGACAACCGAAGAAAACATCGACGTGGTGCTCTTTGCCACAGGCTACAACTTTTCATTCCCCTTCCTTGAGGAGTCTGTTCGCAGCGCCATCGACGACAACCGTTCCCTCTACAAATGCATCTTCCCTCCCCAGCTGGAAAAGCCCACGCTGGCCATCATTGGCTTGATCCAGCTGACGGGCTCCATTATGGTGGGGTCAGAAATGCAGGCTCGCTGGGTGACTGGAGTCTTTGCAGGTAGGAAATGGGGGAGATCTTCTGGGTGGGAGGTTTGGGGCAGCCTGACCTAAGCCTACAGAGCTTAGGGCATATTTCAGCTTCATGGTGGCCATAGGAGTCAGTAGCACAGCAGCCTCTGTTCACCAGCTGCATCCCTGTATCCCTGCTGCTCCTCACCTCAGGAAAAGTGCTGGGACCTTGGGAAGGGGCTCAACATTCCCTCTTAAGGTGCTGCTGGAGCTCACTGGTTTCTCTGTTCTCAGGCTGGAACAAGCTGCCTTCCCCCAGCAGGATGATGTCTGAGGTTCTGAAGAGCAAGCCACCAGTCAAAAGGTGTGTGATGCTCCTGCATTCAGGATGAGAACGGGTGCTGTGTGCCAAGATAACCTCAGGGAAGGGGGGGCCTCGACGGCAGACATGGGAGGGACCTGCTCAGGACACCCAACTCTGCATTTATTACCTTGCCACCTGCAGTGAGCTGGGAAAACGTTCTCATTGCTCCCTTAAGGAGCAAGACACCCTAAGCTTCTCTGGAGCAGTTTATGACAAGACCAGAGCCTGCAGCTCCCCTTCCCTCTCTTCCCATCTCCTTTGCTGCCTCCCTTTCTCTCTCCCTCTGCCAGGCTTCCAAGCCATGTCCTTGTTCCCAGCCTGTCAAGATGGAGGTTTGCTTTCCTCCAGACTAAGGGTGCCATCTCGTGGCTTCTCCCTCCCAAATCCAGCCGTGGGGACCCCTGGGTTCCATCCAGAACCCCCCGAGGAGCTGGGCAGTGTGGGTGGGGGGCAGTTTGTGTCACTTTTTGGCAGGTCCAGGTGAGTATCCCACAGGCTGCTGTGTGTGTGGCAGCTAACAGCCTGCCTTGTCGGCCCTGGGGTTTTACAGGAGGTTCGAGGTGTGTCCACAAGGATGTGGGATGGATGATGATGGAGCAAGGAGGGGAGCTCGGGGTGCAGACTGCACCACGATGCTGTTACACAGAAATAGGGAAGTCTGAGATGCAAGGGAAACAAACTTGAGGCTGTCTCAAATTTTCCTGAAGCAGATCAGCATGTCCTCCCTCCTACGAGGGAGATAAGGTGTCAAGCAGAAAAATCCTGGATGTCCCTCCCAGCATGGGAAGCTTTCTGCATTTCCCAGATTTTCCCAGTCTCCTTGGCATTCTTATCTCTGAATGTTACATCTCTACTTCTCAAAATCAGGCAAATCCACACCCCTGAACCTCAGGGAAGGACATAGTGGGGTACTTGTGGCATTGCAATGGTGGCACTGTTAAGTTAGAACTGATTTTGAAGCCAAGCTATGCTGCAGAGACAAAACAAGCTTCTCTGCTTATCCTGTCCCAGGGAACTGCTGGGAACAGCCCTACAGAGGCTCTTCCATTATCTTTGGCTTTCTTTGGGGCTAAGAGAGCTCTGCCCCAGAGACTGGGACTCACCTGATGTCTGAGCCCAAGGCTTTTGCTTTCCACGGAGCTGGGAACTCAGACAGGATGATGCCATCTGACTTCTATTTCTTATGTCCCATCAAAGGAATCCATCTGAGAGGGAGAACCTGAAGATGAGTTTTATCAGCTACATGGATAAAATCTCTGCGTGTGCTGGCGTAAAGCCCAGCGTGTTGAAGCTGCTCCTGACAGACCCCCAGCTGGCCCTGGCCATTTTTTTTGGGCCCTGCTCACCCTACCAGTACCGGCTGGTGGGACGGGGCAGGTGGAGCGGGGCCAGAGCTGCCATCCTGACCCAGTGGCAGCGCATGCTGAAGCCTTTGAGGACTCGGGTGGTGGCTGACAGCTCCAACAGCTCCTCTGGCTGGTGCTGGATGGGCCTCCTGGCTCTGCCAGCAGCTCTCACAGCAGGTTTTCTCTTCTCTAAATACCGCCAGCCAGGCTGGAGCCCCTGGGCAAGTCCCCAGCTGTAGAAGGAACGTGGAGAGCCGCAATGCCAGGTGATCTGGGGATGGTGCAAAGCTGTGCCACCTGTGCCAGGCGCTGCTGGGGGCTGGCGCTGGCACCACCGGGAGCCTGGACCCTGGGGCTGTCTGGTGCCCATCCACCTCCTGCTGATGTTTCACCAAGGGTGACACCGAGTGCTCACCCTGAACCGTTCTGTGATGAACTGGTGAGCATGGGGCCAGCTTTCCTCCACCCTGCTCCCTAAAATTTTGGCAAGAACCCACACCACCTTGAGGTTTTGTGAAACATGAACTGTGGAGAGCTGCTTCTGTGTCTGGTAGATTTTGGGACACGAAGGAGGGAGCCACAAGTAAACCTCACAAATTTGGTCTTTGCAGATGTTTTTATTAATGATTTATTATCAGGGTGTGTGAAGTGGATCCCGAGCTGTAGCAGAGGGGATGATCTTGCCCTTGTATACAGTCTATATATTATATACATAGAAATATCAACAGATGAGAGATAAAAGAAAGAAATGTGATATATCTTAATATATTGAGATATATATATATATAATAATAAATTATACATACAGTGACAAATCCAAGCAAGCAAGTATCCCTTCCATTGCCCTAGGAGCCTTATACAGAACCCTGAACTGCAGGCATGGGAACCGGGATGGGAGCTGGGACAGGAACCGGGATGGTGCCG
>VWZN01009636.1:325754-359479 GCA_013396955.1 Regulus satrapa
GTCCCGCCGGGCTCTGCCCCTCCGCCCCCCAATCCCACCCGCCGGCCTTCCCGCCCTGGCCCGCGGTAAGAGGCGGCTCTCGGGGGGGTTCGCTGCGGGACCCGCTGAAGGGAGGCATTGTCTGCGCTCCGGGGCCGCCGTTCGGAGGGTGCGCTGCTCAGAGGCAGGGGTGTGCTCGTGGTTAGCGCTTCAGGGATGGTGAGAGCGAGCTGAGACAACGCGGCTGGAATTCAGGCGGGTGATCTGCGGTGGGCATGATCCAGGGATGCAGGGATTGAACATTTTGAGGCTAAAAGTGGCCCGGATAATTTCCAGTTCGGGCCCCCTTCCCGAGGAAGGGTGAGCCCGGCGCTTGGCGCTGAAGGGAGGAACCATCGTGGTTTTTCTTTCCTTTCTGCGTTTCACGAGGGTGTCCTGTAAATACATTCCTTGGTGGAATGTCTTGAACTCGGTATCTTCAAGGAAGGACCGTGTTGTGCTGGAATTAGCAATATTTCCGACAGAAGGAACTGGGCTATGATTTTTAATAGTTTTCTCTCTTGTGCAGTGAGGCACCTGGCCTACTTGGTGTCTCATCCTAAAGAGCTCTGCTGAGAAAAGAAACTGCTTTTGAAGGGGCAGGAAACAGGACATGATCTCATTTGTCCATCTGCGAGAAACAAAAGGATTGACCTCAAATACTGGCTCTCAGGAGCTCTGTGTGGCCGTCAGATTTTTTATTATTTTTTAAATTCTGTCGCCTAGACCATTTTGCTTCTGCATTGATTTTGTGGTGGTTTGCTGCAACTCCACAACCGTTTTTCTGGAGAATAAAGCGCCTCAAAGTTTTGGGAGTTGTTAGAACTGGCCGAGTGTTCGGTGCAAAGGCGGTTTGGTGGTGTGGGCTTGAGAGGTCGCCCTTTAAACTGAAGGGAGAGTTTGGGTCTCTGAGGCCACTGCCGGGAGAGCAGGGTTGAGGCTCTGTCTGCCACCCCAAACTCTGCCGTGGTGCGTGGATGCTTTCCTTGTATGAAGTTCTTGGCTTCTGTAGATAACAGCCCATGCAATATGTATAACTCGATGTACAGTCGCTTCTGTGAGTCTCGGTAATATAAATACTCTGCGTCTTGGCAGTTTTGTAGCAGTTTATAATATCTTTGCTCTCATTTAGACTTTCCATAATGGGAACTTTGGTTTTTTGTAGGGCAGAAGAGTTACATCAGTCTCCGGTTTTAACTTGGGCTCCAGATTTATAGGTCCTGTTTGTATTTATTTATGTATATATTATATTTATACATATTTCCATCGGTGCCGTTTCCCCGGGGAGGCGAGACCGGCCCCAGTGTGCAGGGGAGAGCTGATGCAATTCCCGAGGAGAGGAGAGGCTTTGGGGCTGCCCGAAGGAATGCTGGGGGGCCACTCAGAGAAAGAATGGAAGGCAAAGCCGGATTCTGTTCCGAGACTTGGGGCAGGTGTCCTGAGGCGCTGGGAGTCCGATTTCTCTGTTGCAGAGCGATGTCAGGCCAGGAGCAGCAGGGATGTGAGAGCCGGGAGGGTAGGGAGAGGAGCCTTAAATACCATATAAGGGGCGGTGTGGAGAAAAGGAGCAGATAAAAATCTCGCAGAAGATTGAAAGCCTTGCACAGTGCGCTCTAGCAGAGGAGTAAACCCTGGTGTAGTGGATTGGGGATGCGAGAGAAGGGAAAACTCCCTGCAGCCGATGTCTTCAGAGGCTCCTACAGGAGGGTTTGAGGGGGAGAAACTCAGCCCCATGAAAATGCAGCACCTTCCCACTAGCTGAGGATGGATGTTGGGCTTGTAGTGACGGGCGGGCGTGCTGGTGGTGTTCTACTGGTAGAACCAGTTCGTCGTCTGCAGGAAATTCTTCCTTTGCTCAGCTTCGTGCTCTCATTGTTTTTTGGGTATGGGTTTTGCAAAACCCAGTAGAAGCTTACGGGCGAACGCGGCGTAACAATAAAAGCTGGAATTCCTGCGTGGAGGTGGGATAAAATAATCCTGTGAGTATCAGTGAAATGAAAATGGAGTGCACGGGAGTCTTAAAAAATGCATCAAGGGCAGAGGAAGATGAAGTCCTAATAAAAATCAGATGAAGACAGCTTTTATGTCTATGAAGAACAGCTAACAGAAATAGACTGTTTTTATTACAAATACCTCAGCCATTACATAACATTCTAAGTAAATGCTAACGAGCTCGTCTGTTACAGATTGCAAACACATACTGAAGGGAGAAACTGTTTAACATTCACATTGTTCGTGGTTTAAATTATCTGACACTGTCTTCATTAACGGGAAATTAGAGTGCAGAATTAACCTTGGGTGTCTTCAGTCTGAAGGATGATGGTGATAAATTTTAACTGATGTGTATTTGAAATTAACGTGGGCTTCATTTTCAGGGTCTTCCAGCATCAGAGAGAGGAATGGCTGCACTTTATAGTCAGCTTCAACAAATGCTCGAGCGCTGCCTGAAGAACTGGGCCATCACCCAGTCCCGCGTACCTGGGAGAAGAGGGAGGGCTCTCTTAAATATCAGTTTAATCAGTGTACAGCTGATTCCTCGGTGAAATGGCAGCCTTACTCAGGTTTTACCTAGTTGGGCTATAAATTGTATTTGGCAATGACTAGGCTGCCCATTTTTTGCTTATGTTAGGAAACCAGACTTAGAAGAGCAGCCCTTTTCAGGCTGTCCTCATGAAATCGTATTAACCACTACACCTTGCTTTAATTCATGCTTCATAAGCACGTGACTGGTGCTAGATTTTATTGCTTAAAGTTTTCACTTACAGTTTCAATCTGCAGTCATAATTTAAAGGAATGTTTGGAGGAGTAATGATTTAAGACGTCCTTAAACTGATTTGAACCTTCAGCTGAGGTGGAAGCGCAGCAACATTTGCTTTTTGTTGAGAAGCCGATCATTTCCTCCCAGTTAAAGACCTGATATTGCTTTAGGACTTCTCTTTCAAACTCAGCAGATATTCTACTGCAAGGACCTCAGTCTTAATGTCACTGAATTGGTGCTTTCATTTTGAAAAAAAAAAAAAATACTGATTAACAGGGCTCGTTTTTTAGTCATGTTTAGGACAGTCTGTGCTTTGTATAGGTGCACGGCAAAAGTCCTCTAATGAAAAGGAGCAAGAACATTTTCCCCTGACAATGCAAATAGGGATTTTAGCAAGAAAAGCTTGCCTTTGGCTTGTGGCATTTCTGAGTGGTTTCTTTGCTGGAGTCACCTTGGTTAAGAGAAGTTTGTCATGGCACGGTGGAGCTACCGGCATCAACAGAGCTTTGTAGGACAGGCAGAGCTCTGGATAACAAAAAGCTCCTTGATAAGTATTTTGATAATGTGTTCAGCCTTAATTATTTACTGCATCTTGAAAGCAAAGTGTCAAGGGACGTGTGGGTTTGGTTTTTTTTTTCCTGAGCAGAATACCAACAGAGCCACGAGCAAGTGAAGATGTTAAAGCTCACGTGCAGCCATTTGGCAGATGCAAGTTAACTTCCATGAAAAATGGATTCTCTAGTGCTGAGAGACAGATGCATAAAGCTGGCTGCGCTGATAAGGCTTTTTAAATTTAGCTCCTTGTCTTTTTCCCCCCCTCTTTCGGGGGTCACATCTGGCCTAGAGCAGAGAGCTGAAGTCGACCCTTGCTGTAATTAACTGGGGGTGTCCAGAGCCGCTGCCAGTGCCGTGTTGGCAGCTGCATCTCTTCGTGCTGAGCGTTCCTCAGCGAACAAGATGTGTCTGCTCCAAGAAATGAGTGAGTCACAGGGAAAAGCATGTAAGCAGAGATCCAGAGGATAATGTGCAGCAGGTAGGAAAGCAGCTGGGAGCTCTCTCCAAGCTGGACCAGACCGAGCAGCAACATTTTACCACCTTCTCATGCTTTGGAGTGGAATTTTTTTAGTGGTGCTGTCGGTGTGTTACAAGCTGGAGCATTTGGCAACCCTGGCTCTCATTATCACAGCGGGAGTATCTTAAGGACCTTCAGAATACTCTGTTACATCTCTTTATAATATAGAGAAGAAATGACATTTCATTTGTTCTTGATGTACGTGAGTCATGTTGGGAATATGAGAGGAGTAACAGGCGGCGAAGAATTTGGGCAAGGTGGGAAATTTTGAACGTGGTGAGAAGTAGCTTAAGTGATTACATGACTGATCAGAGTAAATGTTTTGAGCTTTGTTTTTATAATGGTGAAGTTGTACAAGACTACAAAGCTGCTTGTTCTGTAGGTTCCTGTTGTTGAGTGCTTCCATCTTCAGGTTGGACCCTTCAACAACAAAAATACCTTGAGAACAGAAAGGAATTGGGGGGAAAAAAACTGGCAAAGGGGATTAATTTTGGCACACATGTTCTAAAGAAGAGGGAAAATCCTTAAGGAGGTTGCCCTAGAGTGGTTCTTGTGCACTGTCAGAATATTCTGGAGGAGCTCATGAACACAGGAGCTTGCCTGAATATTATTTCAAAGCAACTTACTACAAATTTCCAAAATAAAGCCCCTTAGATGTAATTATTATTCATTTAAGGATTAACTTATGAATAGGGGCTCTGGATAAAGAAGTTATGTATAAAAGTTTGTACTTATTTGCAGTTGAGGTCAGGGCTACTTCAGGATACAGAAAAGCACAATAATAATAAAAATCTCAAGTGCTCAAGGTTGTTGTTTGTGGGGAAGAACGCTGCACAGAGGTATCAATTCCTCTGTGAAAAAATATTAATTACTTCAGTGGGGTTTGAAAATTGTGGTAAAGGAGCAAGAAATGGAAGTTTTCAAAGAGATTCCTTGAGTTATTCCCAGCAAAGGAATGGCATAACTCTTTTCTCCTAATCTGTCCTGCCCTCTTCTACTGTCCACGTCTACTGGGGTGGGTGGGAAGGGTTGAGCAGGTGCCACAGCTCAGTGAAGGTTTGTAATAAAGTGCTTCCAATTGGGGGGTTGTAATAAAGGGACTCTTGCAGTAAGTGTTAAAGGGAGAAAGGAAACAGTGGAACGGTGGCTGCAACTTCTGCTCATCTGTTGGGAATCTTTTTTTTTTTCATGTACTCACCACTGGGAGCAGCTTCAGAAGGGAACTCCTGGGCCCTGCTCAGCCTGCCCCGGGCTCAGCTGTGTCAGCACTTGGGTGCTGCTGGAGCCCCACTGTGCATTTGTCTGCTGTCCCCCTCTCCTCAGCCTGACCCAGCAGCCAGGGACAGCCCCAGGTGGCTGTGTCTGCCTGTGGGGAGAAGGGCTTTGCTGGGATTTCTGCCTTTAAAGGCTTCTGCTGCATGGTGTGGTGCAGCTGAGCAAGAAACCAAGTGGTGCTTGTGATGGTCTGCTGAGTGTGTTTGTAATTTTTTAAGGGATTGTTTGTGATCCTGGCCATTAACAGATGCCTTTACAGAGAGCTGCTGTGGTCTGGATAAACTGATCAAAATTAGCTTTCCAGAAGCCTGGTAAACAGTTGTAATTTTTTCAGTCAGAAATCCTTCTGACAGGTAAGACAGGTCATGGTAGTGTTCTGTGTTCAGAGAAAAGTGCCTACCAGGCTGCTGTTTGAATCCTGCACTTTGATAGCAGGTACACAGCTTGTTTCTGCAAGAATTTGCCTTAATTTATTCCCTTATCTTGCGCTCAAATAGGCAGTGATTTGGTTTCATGAGCTTTGAAGTTTTCTCATTCTTCCAAATAATGGAAATTTCTTTAATAAATGGTTTTGCAAATCTTAAAAATAAGTCTCATTTGGCATCTGCAAGTTGAAAAGCTAATTGGGCGAAGGCACTTACATTGTTCTGTTCCCAGAAATAATGAGAACGCATATCATTATGATGCTCTCTTTAATTCTATAGAAACTGTTTGGGGTTTTTTTTCTGGCTCTGGCTTCCTTCCAGAGCTTCAGAACTTCTGCCTCAATTAAACATTTCCAATTTATGAAAGTTTCTTAACCAACTGCATGAAACTGGAAAATCAAAAATCCGTCTTGAAAAACATTTGCGTAATGCTGGGTATCAAAGATGTCAGAAAAAACTTGTAAAGACATTGTCAGGCTATGAAGAAATAAACCAGCCTGCTCTGAAAGTGACCTGCAGAGAAACCTGGGATGTTAGGTTTTCAGAAAAGAGCAGGTTTTTAGTGGCAGTATGTTTGGTAATCTAGTGAAACATCTAAATTGTAATTTCTGTCTGAGGCTTGTCAGCACGTGGCCAGAGCAGCTGTGTTGGGTTGGCTTTGTCCAGTGCTGGTTCTGACTTGAACAGGACTCTCACAGTCGGTCTCTTTACTGGCATGTCTTCAAAAATCCTTCCTGGCAAAGAAGCTCGGATAATCTGAAAAGGGCTGACACCCGAGGGAATGCCTCTGGTGCAGGTATTGGTAGTTACTCCTCCTCTGCACTTGGGCTGTGCTGTGAAGTTTCTCTGCACTGGTCTGGTTCGTGTGGAGCAAATGAGAAGATGAGCTGGACTGGTGCAGTCCCAGTGCAGGCTGTGCTGTGTTACCTGGTCACTTATTCCACTCTGGGGCTCCCTTCTTCAGCCTGTGGAAGCTTTTTATTCCTGTGCCAGTGAAATAAAGATTGGTTTGCATTGCTGCCTTGCTGCGCCTTGGCCCGAACTGGGAATTGCTCTGAAGAGAACTGGACAGGTCTGATGGTCATTACTCTTAGAATGTGCAAGCAGGCATGTGGAAGAATTATTTCTTTAATCGTGATTCCACATCACCTCCATCAGCAGTGGGAAGCTCTCTGGGACAAATGCAGCCTTACAAAACTGTGGCTGTAGAGACAGAAAAAGATAAGCTGGAGTGTTAGGCTGGTGTGCCTGCACCAGGATCAGTCTGAGCCATTCCGGTCGAGGGGAGTGCTGAACCCAGCTTGCGTTTGGTCTGGTGGCACATCCGGAGTTTCTGATTGCTGTCATTTTGTTGAACTCTGTAGTATTTGTTGGTATGCAAATTCCATCAGTCTCTCAGCCTAAAGTACTATTCCCCATGTTGCAAAGAAGTTTGAAAAAAATGACCAAAGTAAATTTTCTAAACTCAGAAACCAAATGAGAATCACTTCTGTGTAGATCTTTTAAGTCTTTTTTTTGCTAAGGACTTGATAAGGCTGAGTCTGGACATCCTGTATTTCACTTCTTCAAGGTACTTGACTACCTCAGTAGGATTTCTGTAGGAGCCTTACTTGCTTAAAAGTACTGCTGCTGGAGGTGGCAGATGTTAGTTTTCAGTTCAGAATAGTAGAAGAGCTTTCATTAAAACTTTCTGGTGATACTGGTACCATTTTTCATTATCTGACCTCTGCAAATCCAAAAAATGGCCAGACAAAAAATTCACTGAAGGGAGTTTCTTAATTATCAAATACTTTGACACTATTTTGAAAATCAATATTTTTAAAAATCAATTTCTATTTTGATTGTAAAGTTATCATTAAAATACCAATAAAGGTATTTAATTCTGAAGCTGAAGCAGACGGGTATTACATCTTCTGCATGTGCAGTACTTGAGAGCTGAATAAAATTTTTAGGGAGGAACTTCCTAATTTCAGCATTTTGTTTTAAGAATAGCTGTGTTTATGGTTTAATGAATCTCTAGATTATCTCCTTAGCTCCTGGTGAAAGGCAGAAATAAATGTAAGAGGTGTTTTGATGAGCAGCTTCCCTTAGCTGGAGATAAAATCGGGCCGTAGGTGTACAACATGGGAGAAAGAGACAAACACTGAAAGCATTGATTTCCTGCATAACTGCATTGTGCTAGGTAATATCTAGATAGTATTTGTCAGGATGCTGAACAGCTTTATTTAATGCTCTGAATATAAACACGCCAAAAAATGTACTAAATTTACTAAAGGAACTTTATTTCCCCCCAGAGTTCTTAAATAGCTGCACTGGCATCATTCTGCCTGTGAGGGGAGGGGACCAGAATCTCTCCCTTACCTGAGGTCATCTAAAAAGGAGATTTCATAAGCATAGAAAAACCAGAAATTATCTTAGCTGAAAGAGAGCAGCTGTGTGACACATGAAAATATTCCGTGCATTTCTGACGGTTTTATTGCCAGTGTGAGTTTAACCTGTCTGTGGCTTTTTAATCCTTGTTATGTGCACACATTAAAGTCATGCTGATTCTGATTGATCCTACTCGTGGAGCTTCTTTGGGCAGGGCTGTTCCACAGGAATATGGTCGCTGTGAAATATTCATGCACATGCAGTTAAATATATATTAAAATCTGTGGATAGAGAAAAATGAGATTTGCTGTACTTGGATCTGTGCAGTTTTCAATTATTTTTTCTTTTGCTCTCAAGGAAAAAAAATAAAACTTGAGAGATTTTTTTTTTTTTCCCTGCAGTATGCATCCTAAAAGTTTGGTTAGTGCCATGTTAGTCTTAAAATGCTTTGCAGAAAAGTGCCCTCAGCTGTTGTGGTTTGTTGCTGGTTTTCCTGTTGGAAAGCCAGGGTTTAGATTATTAATATTTCTCCCCAAAAAATCAGTTCACCAATCTGCCTTGCAGGCTAAGGCAGCAGATTTGCTTGCTGCATAGATCGCTGGTTCAAAGTAAAATGTGCTTTGTGGTGAAGTTAATTTCTAAGACTTTTTTTTTTTTGGTGGGTGTCTTGTGTTTTATTGCTTAGTTTAGTAGCTCTGTTTAGGCTGTTGCTGGATGTCGGTGAGCACCGATGCAGACGTATTTGTGGATGCTCATTTCTGGCAGCCACACACCCCATTTTTGTAGATGCACCTGTGAGGATAATGCCCTAGAATGGCTGTCTTGTGTCATGGTGTGTTTTCCACCTGACATACTTGGTTTTGGTACTGTTTGGAAAGCCTTTCTCAGGCTTTAAAGAGGAGTTACTTGAAGAATGATTGAACTAGCAAAGCCTGCTTTGCTACAGCTTTTTCTCAGGATGGAGTGTCTTGGTGCTGAAGATCCCAACTAATTTGGATTTTTTTTTTTCCATTTGGTGGCTGTTAACTCCTCTGGAGATTGTGCCCATCCTACCGTTCTCCCACTGAGGTGATGGGTACAGAAGCAATGGTGACCAGAGGGTTCTCATGTCCTGCCTGGCTGCCAATCTCCATGGGTTTATAGAGCCCATGCAGTCAGTGCTTTGTACCCTCTTTCCAGCTGTGCTGGAAACCAGTGAGTCCAAAATCTAGGGATTGGAAAGTGTATTGCAGAGACTTCCTAAGGAAATAAAACTTGTTCAAGAAGGAGTTGGACCGGGATCTACCCAAGAGCTCTTTAAAGATCTGAAGAGCTTCTCTTCTTGCAGGTGATACAGCCCTGATAGGGGTGCATGTAGAACAAGCTTGGAGTCCCCAGAGTTTTCCTGCAGCTTTCAGCCTGCTTGGCAGCGATCTGCTTGATAATGATCCCTGCTGCAAGGGGCTCTTGGAGGGAAGGGAAATCCCGATTTCAGAGGTTTTATTAGCTGCATAGATTTGACAGGGACTTCTTTGCTACCCAAGTGTTACCAGAGGTTCTCCAAGCTTGGTTTTTTTGTCATATTAAGCTGATAGTGCCAAAGTTCTTAAAAATCCTTAATAGTGGGTTAAGTGGCCAAAACTTTTATTTGTTTCTGTAAATAAAAACTGGGCTGGAAGTGTTGATCCCAGAGTTGCAAGTACAAGGCCATCAAGAGGAGATTGTTGATGTGTGTTGTTTATAAACACCCGTGTCAGAGAAGTGAAATCAGGATGTTTAATTGTAATTCTATTTTTTTATTTGTGTGCAGTCTTCTCTGTACAAAGCCATGTCTAAACCCTATGTATTCAGTAATTGCCCAGTATTTTGGAGTGTCCTTTTAAAATAGTAGGATTCCTTGAGAATCCTGTTATGGGTTAGAAAAAGCATGAAGAAGGCTTTCTTGGGCTCCAAGTACTTTGACTCCAGTGTCATCTGTTTCTTTGTTTTAAATTGGCATTCTGTTTCTGTAATTAATTTAAATTGGTCTCTTTTCTGAAGATCACACAGTTGTTTTTCGAAAATTAGTATCTAGCTGGAGATTATGCTTAGGTTTGCAGTAGTGGGCAATTTTTTCAGTTCTAAAATCTAAATATGCCAAACTTACAGTTGAAATCAAAACTTTCTGGTTTGTGCACAGTGACATTTTTTTAAAATTACTAACACTAATTTGGGAGCATCTGCCTCTAAAACCGATGGAATATGTTGTAAAAAAGTTTAATTTCTTTTTTCCTTTCTTTTTTTTTTAGTAGTTGTATTTGGTTCCAGAATTTATCAGAACCATATTGTTCAGTGTCCCAGAAACAAAGCTATTCTTAGAAAAGTGAAGTTATGGCTGGATACAAATAACAGATTTGACAGTTTTTACCCTTCTAACTACTTTTAGCGTGCTCAAAGTAGCATCTGAAAATTCTTTCTGGATTGGTTTCTGTTTTGAGAGAGGTGCTAATGTGTCCCAGTTAGGAATGAACTTTCGTGCAGTATTTTTTGTGCTGTTTCCCACCTTGCAGATGGGCATTTGAGGCACTGAGACTTCACATCTTCAGCTGGTTTGAGTCTTGAATGGTGCTCTTTACCTTAAGCTATTCCAGTGCATCTTTCTCCAAATCTGGCCCAAACACAGCCCTTGGAGTGGAATCATTGGACTGGAATCATTCTCACAATTCAATGCAGCAAGGATATCTGGGCCCTGTCACCAGGGCCCAGATATCCTTGCTGCATTGAATTGTGAGAATGATTCCAGTATTTTCCATGTTGAAAGGCTTTGAAACCCTGGGAAGCTCCTGCTCTGATTGAAGAGGTGTGGGGTTAAGATGAAAGGACTTTATTAAAACTAACTGTAGTACTGCTGAAGAAGTCTCTTGATGTGTTGCACTAAAAATCAGACTTTTTTTTGTCTAGGTAGGGGTTTAAAAATGCAGTGTATAAAATATGGGATTGAAGTTGTTCAGTGTTTTATGCTTCTTACCACCCAGTCCTCAAAAGGGACTTCAAAGTATGTAATATATTGACCTTGTTTAATTGAATTTTTTTCTGAAGCAGAGGTGACACCTTTTCAAGGCTGCAGTTGGCCTGAATGGAACACCATGCAAAGTTTACAGGTGTCATAAATTGTACCATTAAATTCTAAACAAGTCATAGAGGTGAGCTCTGAAATGAGCAGGAGAGCTAGGAATTTAGTGGAAAAGACCTGTGTAATATGTGTGGGGTTTTGTTTGTGGGGTTTTACTATGAAAAACATGTTTTTTGCAGTCTGAAATCCACTGCATTCAGTTTGTTCTTGTACCAGCTCTAAACGTCTGAGAGTAAATGTTCCTTTACAGACACGAGGATATTTAGAATTTGTGGCAGCTACTCTGTGTGCTATTTTCTGTTCACAAGCTTCTGAGTTCCTTAGTGGATCTAAAAAAGTCGACCAGTTGGAGTCTGAAAAAACAGTCTGGTACAGAAATTCCAGTAATAATTTTTACCCTAAAATCTTCACACCACAGTGAAGTTGAGTTAACTTATTAAATGATGTCGCAGAGCACCTAAAAGGTAAATGCTCGCCCCAGAATTTTGGAAGCATTGTGCTCTCTGTAGTTTGTGCATAATAGTAACTGTAATAATTCAGAATGAGCAGCTGACCTGCTTGAATTTCTTAATGGTGCAGGGAGCCCTGCCAAGTGACATTATGGCTTGTGCTGTTCCTGTCCTTCTCTCGGCTGCCATGGTGCTTACCGAGCTGGGGAAGCGCTTCTGCCATCTCAGAGGGGCACACAGCTGCCTCCTGTCACTGCTCACCGCCTCGAGCAGCGCTTCCCTTGGAAGAATTTGACGAAGAATACCAAAATATGGAAGTGTTGGGCAAATGGGCAATCACCTGGGGAGGAAAGTGTTCTCCAGAGTGCTGTACACACAAGGGACTCGTGTCCTGTGGTGGTTCTGTACAGAGGGAGCGATTCCAGTGCTCAGGTACGGGAATGTAGCATACAGAACTGAAGTTTGGGTGAAAAGTCAGAGGTCTTGGAGCTGGGTAGTTTCTCATGGCTCAGAATCGTGCAGCTGCCTCTTGATAACTGTTGTTAGATGGCACCGAGTGCTTGTTTAATGTGTGACTCGGCAGGATGTTTGTTGAAGGCTACACGGGCTCTTCAGAGGGAGGATTTGTCATCCCTGGCTTGAGTACCTGGTCTAAAGTCTAATTTTGCAAGAATATCTTCTTTGGCAACCAGTGTCAGGTCTAAATGTACTTAAATATGTATTATATATTGTTGAGTATATTGACCTGCCTAATTGAACTTATGTTGTGCAAGTCAGATTACTGAGGAATGTATGCAGTTTTAATAATTGTAAAAGATTCAGTTTCTTTTTCTGTGTAGTACTAGTTGGGAAAAACTTGTCAAACAGTATGAATTTTAACAGTATAAAAGGCATAGAGCTCATTTGTAATGAGCAGACTAATTTTTGTAAATTGCATGTAAAAAGGTGTGTTTGGAGAACGTGTTCACTGTCTTCTCTTCTTGGAGCTGTCAAACGTTCTAGAAAGAGCAGTTGGCACAATGAAAGTCTGCCCCAGTATGAAGTCTGTATTGCTCTGTAAAGAAGAGTGTTATGATTAACATTTTCCATGTTTCATCTCTACCAGAGGTGCAGGCTTTGGAAAACATGACAAAACATTATCTTCAACTACCCTGAGACTGCTTTCTGCTCTGTCTGTATCTGTTAGGGCTTTGCTGCTGTTGAGAATTTTGGGGGTAAAAAATGACCTAAGTAGTCCTTTTCTTGTTTGTTTTGTTTGCCTGTTTCTAGATTATTCACCATTGTGAAGCTACTTCTTGTTTACAAACTCCTTGTCTGGGATGAGTCTTGGGCCAAAAATTAAAAGTCTGGATGAGTTGTTTGCACTTGAGAGAAGGTGTGAGAGTAGTGACGGTAGGGTATGACTTGGTACAGTTGTAGGCTCACCTGGAAGCTGTTTTATCCCTCTCTGCTCCTGGCAGCTATCTGCCCAGTACCTTCCCTGCTGCTCCAGGATGATTGGGGTGGAATCTTTATCATAAATATATGCCATAGACTCCTGCCACAGACTTGACTGCTAGGCTGTCCCTCCTCTGTCCAAAAAAACTGCACCGGGGCTGCAAGGTTTCACTGGAATCCGAAACTCACACAGGAAAAACAAAACCACAACCAAAAAACAGTCTGATACATGAATTTAGGCAAGCTTATCTCTGGTGTTATCAGCTGAGCAGATTTCAAGCAACCATTCACTCTCCACACTTTATTTGCAATTCAACGTGTCAAGCTTTGCCCATCAGTATTATTCATGGCCAGACTACTGCTTTCAGCCTGTCTGGAGACCTGAATCCAGGCAGACTTGTTTATCAGGCTAGGTCTGGATCAGCCACGGGGCTCTGCATTGGCCTTTTCTTCCACAAGGAGACTCCGTTTCCCACGAGGTGTTGGGTAAAATGTCTGTGAAGGAGCCTGGCAGGCTCTGTCCCTTGCACTCTTTCTGTTCCTCTCTGCTCCCAGCCTCGTGCTTTCCATAAAGATCCAACCACCACGGTCCTGGAGCAGCAGAGAAGGTGCTGGGCAGTGACTGCCAGGAGCACAGCGTGGGTTCAGGGCATACACTGCAGGCTCACACGCTCCTTCAAGTGCAAACAGCTCCTCCAGAGTTTTAATTTTCAGCCTGAAATGGGCTGGGTTCACCCTGCTCCCATCCCTCATTTTGTATTTTTGGATGACACATGGAATAACTGTTGGTGTAACGCTTGCTGTTGCAATAGCCAAATGCTGACTAATCTGGAATAAGAATCTGGGAGTTGGTTTGGTTTTTTTTCTGAGGGGAGAATGTATTTCTTGGCCATGTATGTGGCCCCATACGAGGCTGGAGATTGTTCCCTTTGCAGCAGGCTGCATGGATGGGGATAGAATAGCTTCTGGCCCAATTTATGCTGAAGTTGAACCATCCCAAGGTTATTTGCCATCTTAATTTCTTTCCAATCACGGCTTGTAAATTGAGGTAGAATGCAGAGGAGGATGGGAATGTTGCACCTATATAAATGAGATTTCCATGGTCTTTTGACAATGCCAAATGTCTGTCATGACCAAGTAAGTGCTTTGTTCTTGAGACTGCTTGTCCTTGCAGACTCCTCTTAATCCATGAGCACCTTGCATGGGAATCAAGTTCCCTTTGAAGATCTGCAGCTCGGAGTTTGACATGGGAGTTTGATCACGGAAGAGTTTGAGCAGGATGTCTTGCTTCTTGCTGCCTGCTTTTAGAATGAAACACAAGTCTTTGAGCATATATAACTCTTCTGGAATTCATATAGAAATCGCTAAAAAATTGTCATTGGAAAGAGGGTAGCAGGATTTTTGAGTGTCAGAAGAACTCAGCTTGTATAATAATGTTCTGTTTGAGTGAATGCTCGCTTGTGTTCCTGCCTGGTGATGAGCAGCAACTTTGCAAGTTCCTTCCAAGAACTTCTAGAGAAATATCACAGTTAATTACTGGGCTCTTTTTCTCCAGGCCTGTTATTCTGAGGGAAGGAGGGAGGAGAGAAATGACCTGCTGCAACAGCCCTGTAATTTGCTGCTGCAGGAAGAACAGTGTAACTCTTGGTTTAAGGAAGTCTCACTCTCCCCATCTGAACATACTGTGTTCTGAAAAATACTTTGTGTATTTAGTGTCTCTGGCTGCTGTGTTCATGATGGTTTTAATTAGGGAAAAAAGAAGCAAATTCCAGAAATACTGTACTGCAGTAACTGTTAATTGTGTCTCAGTTCTTGGCTTCAGGAGTGGTGAGGTCATTGAGCTTCCCCAGTGGGGAAAGAGCCGATGGTGGAAATTCTGTGTGTTTGTGGGTTTTGGGATTGGGTTTTCATTATTCATTTTCTACTGAAATCATGGATGGTATTTACCACTTTAACAGTGTTTGATGTTAATTAAATGCTGACCCTCCTGATTTTGTGACATTAATATTGAAGAGATAGAAATACTTCTAAATTCGTGGTGTTACATAAGGATAAGGTTTCTGGAGTTAATGCATTCCTTGGCATCCTGCAGAATGCTTAAATGAAACGGTGCTAATGGTGTTAAATATGCTGTCCACTTCTGCCCTGTGAACTCTGACTTAAGTGTTGGCTCCTGTTCAAATTGGAACTTTTCTGTTGTTTTTCTTTACAGGCAGATTTTGAGGAGTGAACGGGAGGTACCAGACTCGATGAGTTTCCAGCGAAATGTCGGAAAAGTCAGGCCAGAGTACAAAAGCAAAGGATGGAAAAACGAAGTATGCAACACTCAGTCTGTTTAATACTTACAAGGGAAAGTCACTGGAAACTCAGAAAACCACAGGTGAGTAAGCTCTCTTTAGAGTTGCATTCTTTCAGCTTCATCGTTACTGCAGTGCTAATTAGGAGCGCCGAGTTTATGAGCACGTAACCACAGCGTGGTTTTTCATAACCGCCTGCTGCAGCGGGGAAGGGGAAGGATTGTGGAAGGCAGCATTCATGAGTTTCTGTAAACAGGAGTGGCAGTGCAGAGAGACAGAGTTTGCAGTCTGGAAGGAAGTACAGTGTGAGTAAATAAAGACGTGCCATTCCCCAGCTGTGCGTTTTACTCCATTAACATTTGCCATGCTGGAAGTGTTTAATTAAGGAAAAGGCAATGCTCACTGTGCCAGCCTGGTGACTTTGAGTTTTGGACAACAGCTGGGTAAAACTTACACTGATATTTCAAAGAAAGTGACTGTGAGCCTGCTTTTTCACGAGGCACTGGGGGAAATGATGTTCTGAAGGTTTTGAACCTGACTTGACAAAGTTGCTTTAATTGTTTGTAAAAGAGAAGTGTGCCCAAACTTGTTGAAGTTTGCACAGTATTATTTTTAAAGGTTGAAGCTGAGCTGTTCTGATACAGCTTACCCAGGACACTAACTTGTGCTTGTTCCCCGAGTTGGTTGCAGGGTAGGTTGAACGTTCTGTGGGGTGCATTAGCTTCGTACCTGTGGTCTGGAGTAAATACAATTGGTAGGAATGCTCTTGCCAAGAGCAGCATCTGCCAGCTGAAATTTGTAGCAAAAAAGAAACAAGCTGGACCCGTGGAAAATTCCTGGGCTCATCAATGTACATTAAGCTCTAAAAGAGCAAGAGAATAATGCTTGACATTAACATCATATTGTAAATGGCTTCTTCAGCTTTCTGTTGCTGAAAGTTGTATTATAAAGGCGGGGCCATATTTCCTTTTTAATCTCTGGAATAAGCTAACCATAATGACTCGCTGCTCAAAAAGTACTCAAATTTTCCCAAATCAAGTGTTTTCAATTCTCTTCTTTAAATATTAAATTCTGAAGCATTATAACATGTTAATTCTTACTACTCTTATATTTTTCTGACTTTCTTACGAAACGTTTTTATGTAGCTCTGCCTGAGCAGAGTTGTGAACTTCTGCTTTCTGTTCTGCAGTTGCCGCACGCCATGGATTGCAGAGTCTTGGAAAAGTTGCTATTTCCAGGAGGATGCCTCCCCCAGCTAATCTGCCCAGCCTCAAAGCAGAGAACAAAGGCAACGACCCCAATGTGAACATTGTGCCTAAAGACGGCACAGGATGGGCTTCAAAACAAGAACAGCACGAAGAGGAGAAGTAAGTGAGCCCTGAGCTCTGGCTGGATTTGCTGGGCCATCTCTCTCAGGTTTGCCCAGAACTTGGGATTGGCAGGACCTGGGAAAAAATTGGCAACACAGGAGTGTCCTCGGTGTAGATACCAGAGAGGAAATAGCACCACTATTAATTTTTTGGGGGAAGAATCTTGCTAATAGAGGAATAGTTAAAAAAAAAAAAAACCTTGCACAAAAAAGAACCTTCTCACTTTAAAGTTGAAAATTATCTGCTTAAAAATTCCATATGAGGGGAAGAAAATATTTCCTTAGATATGTAAGTTTTGATGTCTGCTGACAGAAAATAGTACAGCACATTTTTGTAAGATTAGTGCCATCATCTTAAATAAAATTCTCTTGAAACCCCAAGGAACACAGCAGGAAAATTAGAGAATAGTTTGCAAGTTCATGAGAGTATGCAAAAATCCACTTAATTGTGCTTGTGCTGATGTATGGCAGATAAAACTCAAATAGTCTTGGTTTGCATATGTTTGTTTAAATCTCTGCTTTATTTTCCTAATGGTTCTTAATATTTGCACTTTGCCTTTTTTTTTTGCTGGAGTGCCATATATTCTACAGGCTTTCACATTTTTTTTTTAATCTTAAGCTCTACACTATTGCTCCGGCTCCTCCAACACGAGAAGTTGTGGCAATGTTGGTTCCTTGTTGTATACTTTGTATGACACATATTTTCCATGCTCAGTGCACTTTCATGTGCTAGATTTGTTTCACATTTGTACAGCTAAAGAAAATAGAATGAAAGGATCATAGAATCATAGAATATGCTGAGTTGGAAGAGACTCATCAGGGTCATCGAGTCCAGCTCCTGGCCCAGCACAGGAAGGAACTAAATAGAAACTGAAACTTTTCAGTTTCTAATTGGAAAGTATTTTAATGCAGTTTTGTAAGCTTAAAATAGGATGTGATTCTCACTGCATTAGTAAAAGTGAGGTTTAAGTGTTAATTCTTTTCGAAGAAATTGTTCTGAAAAATGCTGGAATTTAGGGACTATGGTTGTATGTTCCTAGGGCATGTGAAAGAAGAAGATAAGATTTAAAGGTTGCCTTCTTAATATTCCTCTGCTTTAATTTTTCTTTGTATACCTTCCTACCTTTAAGTATCAATTTTTGACATCTTTCTAAAAAGCTCTTAGACTTCAGGAATATAGTGTTTCATTTTGAACTTTTTGAAACTACAGCTTCAGTTTTCTGCCCTGTGTTTTGTTTGGTACTTTAACAACATTTTCCTGTATTTCAAGGTCACTTACACTTTGCCCTGTTAAATCTGTGTTGGGCTGGTAGCTGCGTGACTAAAACAGGCCTTTCTATGGCCCTGTGTTAGAAGATTCCAGGAGTTGAGGTTCTGTTTACAAACAAATCAGTAGCTGTCCCTTATCTGCAGCTGGAACTTGTTTGTATTTGAGTAGGTATTACTCTGATAAAGGCCTCAGAGTCCACATATAAGTAGAAGTAGTGGGGGAGAGATTTGTTCCTCAGAACAGGTGTTTGTGCCCAGGCCACGAGGAAGTTCTCCTAAATTTGGACCATCTGATGTGTTTGCTCGGATCGTAAGATCATTTGTTTGACTCCTGCTGTGTTTGTGATATCTCAGTGTGCTTGAAATGCTGCAGTGTCCATGTGAAGTGTTTTATTGTTCCTCTCAAAAGTGTTGCAGATGAAGGTTACATCTTGATAAGAGCTTGCTTTAGTTTAATGCCTTTGCTCTTGTATCATTGCATCGGAGTTCCATGAACG
This sequence comes from Regulus satrapa, assembly GCA_013396955.1. NCBI lineage: Eukaryota > Metazoa > Chordata > Aves > Passeriformes > Regulidae > Regulus > Regulus satrapa. The sequence continues at coordinate 344,082 of VWZN01009636.1, forward strand.
TGTTGTTCCCTGTAATTATGAAAATTAATTCTTGTGCTGCTTTCTCGAGTTGTCAGTCACTCTGTGGGTATGAGCTCAGTCTCTTTCCTGGATAGTGTAGGCTGTTGTGTATTGATTTGGTTCATTCAACTGAGTTCTTTCCTTCATGCATATTTGCAGGGCAGTGCTTGGATAACTAAAATTCTAAATGGGCTTGTATTTGAATCAGGAGAAATGCAAGGAGTAGTTTCTTTAACAGTCTTGTTCCTTGTTTTGTTTGTGTCAGAAAGTGCAGCCATGTAAGTTACAGATTCCCCAAAGCCTGCCTAGAAAATGTGCAGCTGTAAGAAAGTGCAAGTGAAAACCAGAAAAAAATGAGAACTGGGGTTTTCTTCTAGATTGTGATACTCTGTTTACATGTTTTCATGTACATATGAAATTTGCATTTAGTTAGCCCTATGAGAAGCTTGTGTGTTTCTGCCCAGCAGTGGTCTTTTTAATGCTGTTTGCTTCTCTCTCAGTTCTGAGAGTCCTCTGTAGTGCTTTGGGCTGCTCCCTGCAGAACCCAAATGGAACTGATTTCATAGTGGTAGTTCTCAGAAATTTAGGATCACTTTAGGATCTGCTTGAAGCATTTACAGTTGTTTTTTGTCAGTTGAGTGACATGATACTACACTGCTTCTTCACTGGTGTAATAAAGTGTTTCTAGACTGCAGGATTTGCCCCATAGTTCCTGTTTTATCAAAAGTTCCTACTAAGGAGCTGGAGGGTTGGGCTTAGTTGGTTTTAGACACTGATACTTTGAGTCGTAAGTTACCTGAATATGCAGCCTTCAGAAATAGCCTTTATAGAAAGAAGTTGAACAATATGACTGAATCTGCAGACTAGGAAGGGCTTGTGTCTGGGGTTTTGATACTGTACAAAAAGAGTGCTTGTGCCTCTTCACTGTTAGGATGAGACAGAGACCATTTCATAAGACTTAAGCTTCTGGGCTCCAGTTAATGGTATCCATAGAGTTTTTCATGATGTCTTGAGCTTTCCTTATCAGTTCCATTTATTTGGTAACTCCTGGCGTTTATTTGCCTTCCTTCTCTCAGTTCATGGTGGTCTTGAAGTGCTTTCCTGTCTTAACTCCCACGTTAATCCAAATTATTCCCTTTGATAATTGTAGATGGATTGTTTTTCTGATTGTCCAATACACTTCTTTAAAATCTGTAATTCAGTTCATGCCTGGCTGCATTTTCTGCCCAGCCATTTTCATTCATTCCTCTCCTCTTTGGGAAATGGAATCTTGAAATAATTAGCTAATTTATTCCATTTTTAACTGTTACTATAACAACTCCTTTTATGTAAGAAAACGCCTTTTCTGAGGGGAAGTAGTTATTGGTTCTTCAGCCGCACAGCACCCTTAATTTATTCCCTTGTTTGCAGTAGCCATCCTGACAATCTTATTCTGTGCTCACCTTCTTGGACTCACCGGTGACTTTCCTGTAATTGCAGACAGCCAGACGTGCCGCAGACACAGCCAAAACCTGCTGTTCCTGCTCCTCCAGAAGCAGCTCCTGTTGCCAAATCCTGGGCCAACACCAAACCAGGGGGACAAGACGGTGAGTGCTGCTCAGGGCACAGGGACTCCGCACTGCCTGCCAGGCTGGGGCTGTGCTGGGACAGACCCCCACGCTCAGCAGGCCACCTGGGCTGGGGAAGGTTCTGGAAGCAACATTCCAGCCTGGGAAATGAGCCCATCACTGGATTTATCAGCAGGTCTGATTGACTTTTATAGGGCTGGTGTAGTGACCTCTTTAGAATTGACAGGGACGTGGTGGTGGCAGCATATAATAATCACAGTTATGGCATGGGAAGGAGAGCTGTCATTCTGATCGTAGTTTTGGATCATTTTGTGCAAAGTGTGTGTAGTTTTGCTCCTGTTTAAACATGTGAAACAGCAATACTTTTCCCTTCATTTTATAAATTCCTTGGTTATTTTAGTATCAAAGTGGTAGTGTTTAAGTAGTTTTCTTTCTGGGAAAAACATTAAAGGGGTGTTTTGAGGGTTATTTTAACATAATTGGATGAAAGGATGGAAAATTGTTTCCATCAGTGTGACTCTTAGCCTGAGTGTTTTCATTACAGATGGAAGATCAGAACTCGGTCTTCGGCAGATTTTTAAAAGTGCTTGTAGAGGGAGAGGTTACTTAAAATTCCTCTGTCTCCGTTATGATAAATAATCTGCAACGTGTTTTATTCCTTAAGTTTGAGACTTGTGAGCTTTTTTTGTGAGCTTTGTGACCATAAAATGGAGTTTAGGCTTTCCAGTGAAGGATTGAGTTCTTTTCTGAATAGGGATCTTAAAATAATAAAATATTTGTCATTGAGGTAATTTCTTAGATATTGCATGGAGTTTGTTAGCATCACATATCTAATGATTTGGGCCTTTTTGTACTGAGAATTAGAAGTGACAATTCTAGATTCTGCATTTCTTGCTGCTTAATCTTCAGTATTTCCTGTCAAATATAGAAACTTCTCCTTGAAGCTTTTATAGGATTTCTCTGGAATAAAATTTTAAAAACCAAGAATTAACACTGATGCAAAGTGATCTGCATAGCAGCCTTTCTGCAGAAGCTGATAAGATCATCTCCATGACACAGGAAATAGTGTTTCGGCTCAGTAGCTTCAAAATGCATTTAGCTAATTATTTCATAGTTACCATGGCAGCTCATGTGCCAAGCCCAGATGGCACCCTCATTTCATTCAATTAATGCAGCACTGGGTCTGCTGTTTCAAGAGGCAGCATCCAGAATTCACTGGATGTGAATTGGCAGCAGCTGCTTGCTATCCTGGGTTTCAAACCCAGGATCCACCTGTTGTGCTCCTGCTTTCCTGAGCTGCATTTGGCTCTCAGAACTTGCAGTTTCCCCAGCTGCCTCATGACTGTTCCAGCAGTCACTCATCCTCGTGTCCTTCTAAAACTCATGGGGCAGGGCTAAACCTTTCCCTGATCCTCTTGGTGGCCATGGAGAAGGGAAAGACTTACAAAATGTAACAGCAGCCTGTATTTTTTACCTGCTCATGCTTTGGCTAAAAGCTGAAGTAAATTACTACCAAAATATCTTCAATTTTTTGAAACTTCTTTCTGAACTGCTGGCTGCCAGTCTGGTCTTTTCAGGTTTGTAGCTTAAATACAGTCAAGGAGATCTGTGGTGCTGTGACTTTGCCATTAAAACGTTGTTGTTCACTGTGTAGGCTTGAGCAGAAAGCATTTTTCAAGACTCATAAAGCTTATGACTCTTGCATGCTACAGGATCTCTGAAGGGGCTCCCTTTCCTGGCAGGTCATCTGGGTACTGGGACTGGTTTTCTTTCCCATTGAGCAAGTCATTGGATGGAGCTGCTTGGAAACAGCAACAGTCCAGTGTCCTTTAAGGAGAAACAAATGAACGTGGTCTGTAGAATGTGGAGTCACAATGAAAATTGAAAGAGTTCGAGGAAATCTGTAGACACAGGGATAAATACTGGTATTTGGTGACATGCTGTTAGCACAGAGTAAGGAATTTATCCTATGTTTAACTCTTTAAAAAAAAACCCAAACAGCCAAATAAAAGCCCACTTGGATCCCTGCATTTTACCTTTGTGAATGATTCTTTCAGAGATTCGAGAGAGGAGCAGTTTTTCTAGTTATTAAAAAAAAGCCCATAGTTGAGACTGGGGGGTTTTGGACACCATATGTTCAGATCCTTGTTTGTGAGTTTGCCCTCTCCTGGAATCCACGTCACTTAATAGCACATCCCTTCCAGCAGGCAGTAGTAGAGACAGGTACAGGGACAGGCTGCTGGAATAGAAATCCCCACTCAGTCAGGTTATTGGTGATTTGGCACGGGAATGCTGCTGGTCTAATAGGTCACTGTGCAGTATGTGTGTGGGGAGGATATGGGTGCAAAGCAGATGCCAACAAAACCTCCTAACGAGGAGGACAGCCTATAGATTTGGCTTCCGTGCCATGTACAACAGAAGTCTTAAATTCCAATTTTGAGTATGATGTCAAGGGTTTTAGAAATCAAAGACTGTTCTGGTATTTTTCTCATGATGTGAAAGCTGTGGCCTTTAGAGATTTCTTACTAAAGAAAGTAAGAAAGATTGGGGCTGCATGGGCTGGTCCAAGAGATTTCTTACTAGAACAGTAATTAATCATCAACATGTTTGCAATTACATAGTTGTCCATTCTTAGGTGAACTATAGTTTTAGAGTGAAAAGAAGGAAATCTTTGTCTGGAAGGAGTGGGGAAAAGTGTTTACAGAGCTGAGGAACTCCACGTACTCCCTGGGTTAAGACTTGTTCCATTGTCCATTGTTGCTGTCTAATGCTTCTGGATTTTTCTCAGCCTCAACAGCTGTGATAGTTGGTCTAGTAAATTTATCAACTTCGGTAGCAAATGTGAAGCCTTTCTATTGTCATTGTAAATGACTGTGGTTTTAACATTTAAATGTTTAACTTTTAAAGTTTTAGTGTTCACTCTAAAGGATGATCAGGCTTCTGTTGCTTTCGGAACTGTTTTGACTACTCAAGTAGTCAGGTTGTGACTCTGTGCATATTTTGCTGTGTAGGTCCACCTATTCCCATCAATAGTTATTTCCAGCAAGAATTCCCCAGTCTGCCGGCAGCTGGGGATCAGGAAAAGTCAGGCAAGGATAAGGATGCACCTGAAGATGGATCAGGAGCCAACCTGCGACCACAGAGTAAGTGTGAGCTACAAATTCTTGTGAAATTGGATTGGTTTGTGTGGAACTTAATGTTTGTGCCCTGTACAAAAGAAACTGATGAACATGTTGTTTCAGTCAGCATATTCCTATAGTGAAGATATTTATATTTGGGGCTTTATTCTGCTTTTCTGTGTTCCTGGTGTGTGGAAAATAGTGTGTTTAATCCTATTGCTTCCCATTTTCCCAGTCCACTCAGTACTGTAGTAGTGCTCTGAGAGCATTTGTTAGTGGTGCAATACTAGCATTTTCTTACTTCAGCTGCTGATGTCCCATCAGGTGAGATACCTCTTGAAAGAACTATCCTAGAATTAACTAATTACACAAATGGTGATCAGGGCTGGCCTTAAGTGGTTAGTACTTGCAAGGGTGGAGCCTGAAAATGCCTGAAAAGGAAGTTCAGGCTACAGGATGCCAAAGGAGTGGGTTGTGCCTTGAAAGGCATTGGCATCTTCAGCTCCTGGGTGCAGTGCTCTGACCAGCTGGATCTGTTTCAGCAGTGGGGGATTAGATCTGGTGAAAACTACCGTAACAGTTTACATCTCTCAGGAAAGAAATGTGTATTTCTTTCCCAGATCCCTTTAATGGGAAGGTATTTCAGATTGTGCTCGTTACCAGTGGAAAACAAGATTCTTTTCTTCCTCTAAAGTTTGGTTTTGATGAGATTTGATGGGCTGGAGGTCCTGTCCTGCACTGGGGCCTGGCACTGCCTTATGCCTGCGATAGGCACTTAGAGGCTTGGGCTCTCAGGGAATCCGTAACCACTTTCCCTGTTACAAGCCTTGGCTTTCCTTGATTTGTTTGTCAGGCAGACCAAGGCCGTGTGCCTGTTATGTCTTCCCTTGATTTTGATCTAAGGATTAAATTGTCAGGAAATGGGAAAGATGTCCAGCACCAAATGAGAGCAGCTACGTACGTGTCTGTCCAGCCTCCTGCAGGCAGTTACAGTTTGGGTCAGCACTGTACGTGCTATATTAAGCCCTTTTTTCCTGTCTGACAGCAGAAAGCTAAAGGAACTTGGCAAGTAGTCCCCCTTTAGCAGCTGTGCTTCCCAGCAAAGATAAGTGCAAGAACTGTAATGGATACTTAGGAGCAGAGTTTAACACTGCTTAAAGGGTTTGTGTCCCTAAAGAAACACTATTTACAGAGTGTGTCTTTGAATTTTTGTTGGTCTCCATTGATCTGAGCACTGCTGCTGAGTTGACTCTGGTGTTTTTTTGTTGTCTTAACCCGTGCTCTGCAGGCAGAAATTCCTAAAATAATGGAGTGCCTGGCACAAATGATAAGTCATTAAAATCCTTGACTTTCTCTGGACAATTTGCTAGGAATTCACACCAGAAGTACAGGCCTTATCACTTCTACTCAATGCTTATCACGCAGAGATGCAGCCCAGACTGTAACTCTCTTTACTTGCACATATACCTGTGCATCACTTTCTTTTTGGAACTGTTTGATGATTTCCTGGTAGGCCTTTGCCCCGTAGGAATCTTGATCTTTGCCGTGACAGCATCTTCACACTGAGTCAACAGTGGCCCACTTAGCACAGCTAAATCTGTTTTCTTTCTTGTGCTATAATCAGTATCTTTCCTAAATTGCACTGTGTTTTGGAAGGTAGAATGGGATAACCAGAGCAGTCCATAAATTTAACTGACCCTTCAGGAACACAGCTGGACCTAGAGCTGAAGAGGATCAGGAAGCAGCTTCTGTTGATTCTCGAGTGGCCACTGCTTGTTTCAGTAGCACACAGGAGCACGTGTCTGTGTGGGAACAACGTGTTCTTCACCGTCCCTGGCTGGAAATCTGCAATTTAAAGTCCGTTCCTGGCTTTTCTTGTGCTGGTTCTGCCCATGCAGATACTACCAGTTGGAGGGATGGGGGTAATTGAAAACAACTCTCCTGGTTCTCCAACAGATCAAGAAGCTAAGGCTCTGGGACAGGAAGATGGCAGTGCTACAGCAGCAGAACAAAACGATGGTCAGAAGGCCGGAGACAAGAGGGATGTGCGGTTGCCCCAGGTCCCTCAGCCCAAGCTGAATGGCCAGCAGCAGCCACCCATCGCATCCCAGTACAGAGCAATGATGCCTCCCTATGTGAGTGCTGGTTGCACGAACAGTTTTTAAGCAGCGGGGATTGGGTTTTGGCTAGTGGGATTTTCTTACGCCCCTTTGTCTCCCCTCCATGGAATTCTGATCAGTTCTGCTGGATGTGGTTACTTACCTGTTGCTGCATGGAGTTTGAACTTTTCAGGAATTGATTAACACTTCCAGTCACTTCCCCATGGGGACTTGATGTCACCCACTTGTGATATTAAGCAAACTGTCCTGAGTTAAGAGTCTCACTTTATTTCCATTACTTCCTCTGATGGTCTCGGTGTACTTAATGCAGTGATACTTTTTAATGCATGGTTCCTGTTTTTAATCCCTTTTTAGATGTTTAATCAGTATCCCAGAATGGCATATCCTCCCTCCATGCAAGGTCCAACAAGATTTCCTAATTCTGAGCCTAGCAGGTAAGAAACCTAGAAGTGATGGTGGTTTTTGTCCGGGTATGAACTCTGTGACTTAATTTTAAAAAAGAAATTATTTGCACTGACTATCTCGGTGGTGATTATACCCTGCATAAGAACTGACACTGGTCAGTCTCCCAAGTTTTGCTTGTGTGGAGCAGTGCCATGGAGTGAGTGTCTGGAGTTTGAGAGCTCAACTGCAAAACTTGAGGCAATTCTACATATTACAGGGTTTTTGATTGTGAAGAACAGGAGTCACCTGCAGGAACATCTTTGAAACTTAAACCAGTATTTTTCCCATAGAAGGACTTTTCTATTGTTACAGTGAAAGCAGTCAATTCCTGGTCCTCAGCTTTGATGCTTTCCAATTAAAGTTGCGCTCTAATGCACTATAAAATCAATTTTCCACTTTTCTGTTTATTTTTCAGTAGTGCAGATCTTGCACATGCAAGAGTAATTATTTAAATTCTGGTAGCTCGCATATGTGGATGAGAGTTCATTGTGCTTGAAACAACAGTGCTGTATATTTCAAATAATGGTCACACAAATTGACCTTTTCTCTGCCATTTGTGGATAAGTCCTGACAGTGGCTTTTGTTTCTGTCATTTTTTAGAGGCCCAAGGGGAAGAGGCCCGCCCTCCTGGTGCTCAGAGCCTATTGAACGGCCCTCCATTCTCAGTGCTAGTGAACTCAAGGAGCTTGATAAATTTGATAATCTAGATGCTGAGGCCGATGAAGGCTGGGCAGGTAAAAACATCAGATTAATGGTCTGTTATTTGTATGCTGAATGCTTCTGAAAGATTAATTGAACATTTGTTTATGCGCCAGGTGCTCAGAGTGAAGTGGATTACACTGAGCAGTTGAATTTCAGTGACGATGATGAGCAAGGAAGCAGTCAGAAAGAGAAGGAAAGTGGGTGAGTTGGTGTTTGCCAATTAGATGTGAAATGTCACTTAACTAGATCTTGGAAAGATTAAATTAAATGAGTGCAAGTACTCATTCCAGTAGCACTAATTCCTGTAATTGAATACTGTATTCAGTTGCATAAACTGCCTGCAGACTCCGGTCAGCTGGGTGTGGAGTAGAAATTATCCTGACTGAGGAACACCGAGGCTAGGAGATAAATCACCAAATACCTGTGTGGGGTACACATTCTGTTTTTCTTACTTCTTTGCACATAGTGATGAACAAACACCATCAAAAGATTCCCAGAGTCCTGATGGCCAGAAGGAAACAGAAGAACAGACAAATGCCAAGTCTGCCACCCAGGTTTCCACAGCAGCAGCCAAAGGGTCTTACAGCAAGAGCTCTCAGCTTGATCAGGTTTGTGTGCTCTTCTCTTCATCTCCTGTGGCAACAGCCTTGTCAGGAGAGCTCTGACTCAGGTGTCTTTCCAAACTGTCAGGTCAATTAAGGTTATGAACATGAGGGAAGGCATTAGCTGCTGAAAGCATTATCTGGGCTGTGCTAACTGATCAGGTGCTGCTCAGACAACTTAGCTGCCTCTGGTTGCAGCACAAAAATAGCATGGCTTTATGTAGTGTGTCCTGCCCCACACCCCTGGGGGGTGAGAGCTCTTGTGTCAGGCACTGGGGCTCAGCTGACAGGCTCTGTACTCTTGTCTGTCCATCCCTGGAATTGAATGAAGCCATTCTAGTCTTTATCAGGTTTTCCAGTGGATAAGTAGCCCACACACTTTTTCATGGGTGTGGGGATTTTTTTAAGTATCATGGGCTATCTTCTGCCGAGCAGCTTAGCTGTAATGTGAGTTCATTTCTCAGGCTAATGGATTTTATACAGACCCTGTAGAACTCATCAGCTCGACCATTTTTTGTTTCCTCTAGTAGGGGAATATTGCCATCCACCTCAATTTATGCCTGCTACAGCCCTGGCTTTTTTTTTCCCCCAGGAGAAGCTACTGCTGGTTTTGAAAATTTCCCAGAAATATTCTCTTGACACCAGTAATAATGAAGATGGGAAATCTGGGATTGGTTTTACTTGCACTTTTTCTCTGTATTAATAATCACACTGTTCTTCAAGGTTTGATGCTACACTGAGTCTAAGGAAAAATGGTGCAGGAACATAAACTTAAAATTGTTCAGCTCTCAGTACATAAAAGTGAAAATGGTTTTGTCCTTGTTTCACATGCAGATTTGTGTTGAATGCAGATGCCTTATTAGGTGTAGTATCTTAATACAGTAAAAGACAGCAGATCTAAAATGCTTCAGCTTGGCTGTGGTTAGAAGCTTGCTTAACCCTGGTACTGTGTTTGATCCAACAGGATCGAGGTCCACCACAGCCTTCTATACATGAAAGAGGTGGCCCTGCTCTTCCTCCAAAATCTGTTCTACCACCGGTAAGAAAGATTAGAATTGTCCTTAGTTCCTTCAGTTAAATTCTGTACTGCTGTGGGGGAGAGATTTAGACTAAGTAAAAATGTGCTTCACATAGTGATAAACCTTTCCTTTAAACAAGTAGAATGATCGTAGTGCTCGGGGCTGGTAGGAATGGGGTCCCCAGCGCAGCCATGCTGCAATTGTGTATGCCTGCCCCATCTTGTAATGCCATGTGAAATGCACAAGAATTTCAAGAGCTTTTAGTTATCCAGCCCCATTTGGGAACTGGAGAGGACAGCAGCATGGGAACAGTGCTGGAGGGATGGCTGCCAAGACAGACGAGGAGATGAAGTCCCAAATGAAATATGAACTAAAATCGCTTATCCTGAAATTCCTTGGCTCCCTGAGGGACTTTTATCTGAGATTTAGAGCAGCCTGTAACCAAATCTAAAATATGTTTGTGATCTTTGCTGTCACTTTGCCTTGATGGTGATGGGGAGGAGAACTGATGTGAGCCCAAGTGATTCTCTGCCTCTCCTTTCTGAGGTCAGGTTGTGAGAGTCTGAACCAGATCAGGAAGGCGGGGGGCTGGCTTTTCCTTTCAAGTCTTGCTTTTTAAAGATGCCATGCAGATACACGTGTGTTGACAAATAGTTAAAATTGAGATAATTTCAGCTGGCTGCGTGTGTAACACGTGTTCAGCCTGACTGATTTTCTCCTTGCAGCACCCTCCTCCCCCTGATCGCCAGATGGGAAGGCAGGGACCCTTTCCCCCTAAACCAGTACCAGATGAAGATGAAATTTGGAAGCAGAGGAGAAGGCAGCAGTCAGAGATATCGGCTGCGGTGGAGCGAGCCCGTAAGCGGCGAGAAGAGGAAGAGAGGAGAATGGAAGAGCAGCGAAAAGCAGCTTGTGCTGAAAAGCTCAAACGGTTAAATGAGAAATTTGGCTGCGTGACAAAACCCTCCCGGGAAGACCCTCTGAAAGAGAGAGAGCGGGAGAGGGAAAGAGAGCGGGAGAGGGAGAGAGAGCGGGAGCGGGAGAGGGAAAAGGAGAGGGAGCGGGAGAGGGAGCGAGAAAAAGAGAGGGAGAAGGAAAAGGAGAAAGAGAGGGAAAGGGAGAAGGAGAAGGAAAAAGAAGAAAAAGAAAAACTGGAGAAGGTAAAAGAACAAGAAGTGGAGAAAGAGAAGGAGAAGGAAAAAGAGGTGGAGAAAGAAGAGGAGAAGGAGAAGGAAAAAGAGAAAGAGGAGGAGAAACCAGCACATGAGACTCCTGAGCCTGTAGAACCTGTGGCAGCACCTGTAGTGGAAAAACAAGAAAGCGAAACCAAGAATAATAAGGAAGAAAAAGGTATGCTTGCACACAACTAGGAGTTGTCCGTCTTAAAGCTGAGTCACAGAACATAGCTGTTGTCTAGAAGTCTAATTTGCATACCTAATTAACCTAGTGCATCTAGACCAATTATTTTCCTGGCACATTACAGCTGATAACTGTCCTTTGAGCTAAGCCTGTTTGCCCAGCTCATCAAAATATTAGGGAAAAAAATTGGCTTCTGTGATTTAGACTGGACTTTGAGGAATACAGAAAGAAAAGCAGGCTTTCTTCTCAAAGAAGGGTCAGCCACCCATGTTGCTTAAAAAGCAGTGCATATTATTTCAGCTTATTCTGTTCTTTCAGCAAGCCTAGAGAAGTACACACAAAGGGCAACTATTTAAATGTGGTGCATTTTTCTACTGAAACTTGAATGCCACGAGAAAACTGTTAGACTGTGCTTAATAAGGTTACATTATATTTAAATGCATAAAATTGATTGTAAAAACAAGCCATAGTTCATGACAGACAGTTGATCCAAATGCTGTGTTGTCATAGCATATCCAAATGTCATAGCATATCATATCCAAATGATACGGTGTTATTGATACAACATTTCTTAAATCACATAATAGCTGCAACCTGAATGCACTGGCACACTGGTTGATTTTCCAGTGTATCTGAGTTTAAAAAAGACAGAGGTGTAACAATAGTTGTTCTGTTTCGATGGGTTGTCCTTGACTTCTTATGCCTTTACTAGTTTTGGAAACTGAGACTGTGAAGTTACTAAAGGCAGGCATTTTAGAACATTCTTTAGCTGACATTCTGGTAAAATTGTCAGTTTTAAGACTGACTGTTGTCTCACATAGGTGGGTTTTTTGTTGTTTCTTTTCAGAAGACCAGGCAGTCTTTACTCGACAAGACAGTGGTCGGAATGAGAAGGAGGTTTCACAAGTGACTCATGAGAATGAGCCAGACTCAGGATCTCAACCTCGTCCTGCTGTTTCCTCAGGCTATTCTAAGCAGTTCCAGAAGTCATTACCACCAAGATTTCAGAGGCAGCAGGTAACAAACCAGTTCATTAAAAGGAGGGTCATTTTAAAAACACGGTTCTGCCTCATTCAGAAGAAGAAAGTGACTGTAGGAGTTTCAGAAATCCTGAGTTCTTGGTTTAGAGCTTCTAGAAAATGTTATTGGCAGGAACTGCTCTGCCTGAAACACTTCTTGTCACTTACAAGGTCTGTAAGTGAGCAGAAGGGGGGAGAGGCTTTAGAGCTGGCCCACACTGGCATTGCCCTGGGCTTGCCTGTGGAACCTGAAGTCTGATGATTGATTATTGCTGCAGCTTTTCCTAAAAGGGTGTGACACTCACAGTTGACCTTGGGTCCTGTGGTCTGAGGGGTAGTTTGCATAAAGTATAGGTTCTTCTGTTTCTCAGCTGCACACCAGTTAAGCTGTAGCTATTGTAAATTGTTCAGTCTGGTTTTCTCCCTTTTCTCCTACCTCATGCTGATGCATGTTTACAGTTACCTTTCAGAATGCTTGCTGTCCTGCAGATAATTGTTGTTTCCAAGGGTTATTAGAGCTGTGCTCGAGTCTCCATCTTATCAACAAGTCCTGTCATGCTGGTTTTTGATCTGCAGGAGCAAATGAAACAGCAGCAGTGGCAGCAGCAGCAGCAAGGTGTCCTTCCACAGTCTGCTCCCTCGCAGCCCTCGAGTGGCCCTGTCCCACCTCCCCAGCACAGACCCCTTTACCAGCCCATGCAGCCCCATCCCCAGCACTTGGCTTCCATGGGCTTTGACCCCCGCTGGCTCATGATGCAATCCTACATGGACCCACGGATGATGTCAGGAAGACCTGCCATGGATATGCCTCCTATTCATCCAGGTAAACCTGGGAACATTTTTTTGGCTGTTGAACTGACTTGGTTTTGAAATAGAAGTCTTTCCTTAACCACTCTTTGTTTAGTGAATGGGTGGGTTTTTAAGAAGAAATCTACATTATTTTGTTGTTTGAGACAAAATAGATTGTAGTCATGTGGGACTAAAGTCGTAGTCCCATGAGAATGTACACCTTTGACTATAAAGTAAAATCTCAGCTGTCCACACTGCAGGCGTGTGAGTGACAGTTAAGATGATTGAGAATGTCAGCATAAGCCTTCATCTCTTACATACAGAAAGCTGGCAAGAGTTAGGTTGAACTGAGAAAAAGTGTATTTACCATTTATGTTTCATTACATCTTAGCACTCTGCACTGCATTGCTTCCTAAAAATTCCCATTAAACTTTGCTATTTTTACATTGCATCTTAACAGCTCCAGGGTCTTAATAAATTCGTGGTTTCAGATTCTTGACCCTAAAAAGTCCTTTTTAATTTGTGGAATGGCCCTCTGGTTTGCAGTTAGGAAAGCTGTTGAGCATAAATAATAGAAGTGTGTCGTGTAATGGAACGGGGATACCTGCCCAGCTAAAGAGCCAGGGAAAGGGTATCCTCAGTGAGTGCAGGGAATGAATGGAGGCAATAGCAGTCTAAGCAGAGATAGTGAAAACTACAGAATTTCTTTGAAACGGTATGAAGGAAAAAGCTGGAATAATAGAGTATAAAAAACTGCATGTGTGTACACTCATCTTGCCTTTTTGCCATTCAGATGTTACAGCAGAATCTTTATCCGTGAGTTTATGGGTCCACAGACCTGTTTCTTCCCATTGTAGTGAAAACAGACAGCGTTTTCCTTCAGTTGGGACATGGGATACAAGTGTTGAGTGTGATTTAGTCAGTCTGAGGTCAGCTGGCAGGGAACAGACATTTAGTTTCAGCACAGACAGTCAAAGGGGGAAGGAGATTGGAGGGAGAGAGAATAGCGTTCCTTGGTACCTCCTGACAGGCTTTGTTTGTATGCAGCTCGGTTTCTTTGCTAATGTTAAATTAGTTTCACTTGTTGAACTTCTCTCTGCCCCAGGAATTATGCCTCCCAAACCACTGATGAGAAGAGAGCAGCTGGAGGGCTCAGCAGCAGGTTCAGATTCGTTTGAGCACATGGCTCGCTCTGCGAGGGAGCACAGCGTGCCTCTGTCAGAGCCACGCATGATGTGGGGCTCAGACCCCTACCCCCACGCAGAATCTCAGCAGTCCAGTTCTCCCCCCAAGGTCTTAGAAGAGCCTGATGATCTGAGGTAAGCCTGAGTTGTGCCACTCTCCCAAGTCACACAGGTTGTAAAATGCAGTTTTGACTGACTGGGCTGTAGCCTCACACAGAACTTGTAAGGAGGAGTTGTGACTGGGGGATGCAGAGTTCTTGGTGCTGATGTACGAAAACAGAAGACAATTTACTCCTTGTTTAGGATCATTAGCGTAGATGAATGGTGATTGCAAGAATATTTTGAATTTGCAGTTTTGTAGAACATTCCTACCGTGTTCTGTTCTCCATTTGCTCTCAACTCTCCCCATTTTAGAGAACTTTTGTCTGATGTGTATTTTAGAAGTTGTGTGTTAAGTATAAGTGGTATAAAGCAAAAGTCCCTTTTGGCTTTTGCTCTGCTGCCATCTGGATAATAATTGGTGGCTCCATTCCTAGAGCTGACATTGATCCTTAATAGAAAATTACTTGATCTGAGTACTTATGTAGGAATAAATTTTCTCCGTTATGCTAATATTCTTAATTGCTTTCTGCTTAGGTCTGAGGCACACTTGGAGCAAGAACGAGTTGCTGTCCCTGCCAGTGCTTATCCTGTAGAGCACAACCAGTTGGACTCTCACCCAAAGACAGAATTTTTCAGAGAATCAGGAGAGGCAGAGGTACAGAAGTTCCCAAGCAGGCCTTTGGAAGATGTACAACCTCTCCAAACTGACACACCTAGCACAGCAGTTAATTTTGAAGGAGTGAGTGAGAAGGTTACACGTAGTTCTCCAGAAGACTTGGTGCCTGTGGGGGAAGGTCACCCTTCGTTAAAGAGAAGCATTTCCCATGGTTCAAGTCACTCTCTAAAATCAGAAGACCAGAGGAGTGAAACAGCAGCAAATATCCCTAAATTAAGTAACAGGCCTATTGAGACGAAGGAGACAATTGAGAGACTTGAGATTAAGCCGAAAAAAGAAATTTTGATCACTAATAGAACATCAGACGGACCAAAACCTGAGAAAACTTTCAAACCTAAGTCTGAAACAAGATGGGGTCCTAGGCCAGGTTATGGCAGGCGAGACGAAGGTGGCGATAGACCGGTTAGAAGATCAGGTCCTATTAAGAAACCTGTGCTTAGGGACATGAAGGAAGAGCGTGAACAGAGAGAAGAGCGTGAGCAGAGAAAGGAGAAGGAAGGAGAAAAGACAGCTGGTGAAAAACCAGTCAAGCCTGAAAAAAATGACAAAAAGGAAGCACCTCAAGCGCCGCTGTCTCAGGCCGAGCCCGAGAGATCCGCCTCCAGCAGCGCTCCTCTGGCTAAGAAGACGACCCAGGATGCTGCCCCAGCACCCGCAAGCCAGGAGAGCGGTCAGCCCGAGGCAGCAGCTAAAGC